>JAOPHQ010005696.1:22500-385000 GCA_030340625.1 Merluccius polli
CCCGACACGAAGCCGCACACGTGATTTAAAATTAAAACTCGAGCCGAAGAAAGCAGAAGAAAATTCTTCCAGGGGAAAAAGTTGCTGACGACGACCACACCACAGCTGTAAATAAGAGAGAGAGAGAGAGAGAGAGAGAGAGAGAGACCACCGTAGGCAATCTCGCAGCTGCTGCTGCTGCTGCTGCTGCCACCTCGCCCACACCTGCCTAAAGGAATACACACACACACACACACACACCTGGATAAAACAGAATCTCTTCTACCCCATTAACGGCAACAAAAAGGAAAGGTGGAGAGAGAGAGAGAGAGAGAGAGAGAGAGAGAGAGAGAGAGAGAGAGAGGCGGAGAAAAAATAGTTTTCATCGAGAAACCCCGCTTTTCCACCTGGGGGCTGTATTTAATAAAAAAAGACAGAAAACTAAAAAACGAGTTGGTAAAAGGTACTTAAGGAACCGCCGGTTGAGTTTCCGCCTCTCTTTACGAAACTGTTCGGTGCCGGCTGCTGGGCGCGAGGGGTTGCTGTGAAGGAGGACAGAAATTGCGTTTGAAATGTTGTATTTATTTGTAGTTAATCATATTGTTAGAAGTAAGCCTAATTATTGTTACACCTATCACAATCACAGGTGCGCTGTAATACCCTTAACGGTTATCTCCGGGTCACTATATGAACACATCCTCATTGTAGTGGCTGTTAGGTCTTGGGTCCTGCCTATTATTAACATTATTACAATTATTGTAATCATGACATTGCATGGGATGATTACATTTTGCAGAGTTTGTTTTGTCAGCGTTTGTCAGCCTCTTGTCTATGCTAATTCCTCAAAAAAACATTAGCATATATGCTATGCTAATGATTCATTCATAAGGTGAGGGGATTTAGTTTGCAGTGTCCTCTGAGTCCCATTTTGAACTGCCTCTGACTTCGCAGATTCAGCAGGGTTTGGGCTACGGCTAATTTTAGCGCTAAAAAGGCCTGCGTGAACCGTCACCATCTGCCCAAATTATTTCGCAAAAGCCCCGAAGCCCTAAGTGTGTGGCGCTAGCAAGTGCTTGCACAGCGTGTGTGTGTGTGTGTGTGTGTGTGGGGGGGGGCCGGGGGGGGGCAATGCAATCAGTTCAGTTCAGTTCAGCATCTCCTGTGTTGGAAAGGTGTGTCTGACCCACTGAACATCAACACATACTCCAGCCACCGTGGCTTGAGACCTGTTATGCAATCTGATACCAGAATAGGATTTATTACCAGGTTGGTTGCATTTCTCTGTAGCACTGAACATATTTTGTTCATGAAAAATGGTGTCTGGAATTTAAAGTGTCTTGAATCTGATTATTGCGTTATTGTTTGTGTCTGTAGTTTGGCTCGCCCGCCCCTCCCCCTCCATAGTCGAGATTTGTATTGATTGGTTTAATATTATACTTCTTGGACAGCCGCCCCCCCTCCACACACACACACACACACACACACACACACACACACACACCTGCCTTTATTTATTTAGTGCATTCTGGACAGTGCTATCTTCATTTTAGGTGCATCTGGTAGTACAGCAGTAAAGATCCTCTGTCTATTTTATCCCATTTTGTGTCTCACAATTGTTTTTCATTCAAGCTGTGAATATATACATTTTATTCTATATTTTGTATTTATTTATATATTGGGTAACACTTTATAAAAACGTTCAGTCATATCTAATTTATAAGCCTTTAATTAAGGATGAACTAATCATTAACAAAACATTAATATACATTTGTAGATGCCTATCCAGTGGACTGTACCAAATGGTGGGTGATCTATGCATCATACATCTGGGTGGACACTCCCACTTGTGATGTCACCAGAGTGTAGATTTTGACATGGCTTGTCAACATCACACCTGGTGGTAAAATAGGGGCCCTTTAACATAGCACTTATTAGTCATCTACAAATTAATCGTAACCAAAGGCTTATAAATAAATGTTTTGTTAATGATTAGTTCAGCATTAACGAAAGGCTTATAAATGACTCATGACTGAACGTTGTTATAAAGTGTTACCATATACTGTCCAGGCTAATCCAGCCATAATATGTTAATATTCAAAATTAAATATTTGATGGACAAGTGAAGTGTGGTACTTCAAGGAAGAGGGAAATCTGTCTTTTATTTTAAACATGCTGAATAACCTGCTGTGAAAACATGTTCCCATTGGAGGGAACAACTT
Source organism: Merluccius polli (assembly GCA_030340625.1). NCBI lineage: Eukaryota > Metazoa > Chordata > Actinopteri > Gadiformes > Merlucciidae > Merluccius > Merluccius polli. Next base: position 24,699 of record JAOPHQ010005696.1, read on the forward strand.
AAATGTTTTAATACTTTGGTTAACGTGATTCACTTAGTTCCTTAATTCAGCTCAAGATGTTTGGAAATCCTAAACCCGCAGGCACAAAACCACTACAGAAAAACAGGAACTAAAAAACATGATACAGCCATGAGGTGACAAGGAGGAATCAGTGACTTTAGTTGCTAATCGCACTCTGGTTGTAATGTCAAATGTGTTGTTTTTGCAAAAAGAAAGCGATGACTAAGTATGCTCGTCATTCCACATCTGCATGCTAACATGCTTAATGTAAAAAATGATAATTCCCGGGCGGAGGCAGTTTTTTCTCCAAAAACATGGTTTTGTCTGGATTTATCTTTTTTTCTCGATGAGTCATCTGTCATTTGATTAATTGTAATCCTCGTTATTTAAATGTATTTCCGTTAAAATCATACAGTTGGGGGCGGGGGGTCTATTAGTATTCCACTTAAAACAGTGTGAAGTGGATAATTCGGTTCTGGTATCTTCAACTCTTCAATTTTAGCAGTACACTGCATTGAATGTTGAAGCAATCCTGTCAACACACTTAGACATCCTGCTGAATAATTATCAGTTGGTTTTGTTTTGTCTCCCATTATGATGGTGAAGCATCATCGCTTACTTGAGAATATAAATATATATAGTTTTGTTTTTTAATCACTAGACCTTCTTTTTTTAGTTTGAGTGATACATGAAATTATACGGACATTTCAAAGAAAACGCTGGACTCCACACAGGCTTTGATTGTCAAATCGATACACAGAATGTAATTTGAGTTTTTGTGAATAGCCCCACTGATCGGCTGAAAAGTCCAACAAACTTCTGTGAACCATTTCTTAGATACAATTTTTTCACAATTTGCCAACATTTCCCTGCCTAAAATGGTTGTTCTCATTCATTGGGTTGTATAAAGAAAGTCAGACGAGGTTCAACAACAACAATTCACATTTCAAAAGTGTGTCTCTGGCTCAAGTAAGTACCACAAGTTTGCCTAACTGGCCTTGTGTTTCTCAATTTCTTAAAGACATTCATCTCTTTGGTTTGGTTGTGTAAAAAAAGTCAGACAGAATCCAACTTTACTTCTGTGAACAGTTCTTTGGATATTGCACAAAATTCACATTTCACATGTGTGTTTCTGACTAGACTATCGCCAACGCAATTTCCCGCCTAAAACAAGCCACTCTTGTTTCTCAAATTCATCCATTTTCGTAATTTTTTTTTGTCTCTTCAATGTCACTTGAGTTTTGTAGCTACAGGCAGTGATCAGCAGCTGGGACTTAGCAATGCTATCCGACAGCAGACAGAAATCCCTGTCAACCCCGTCCTCGCGGAAAAGTTTATCTCAGCCGGCACAAGATGTGTCGTCGTTTCATCAAGAAGAGGCACAATTGTCTCTGCCTGGAAGGGGCTGGGTGTGGAGAGGGGGGGCGTTGGGAGGCCTCTATTATGTTGCGCATTAGCTATCCGGCTGACTGTTTGTGTCTCAATGTGTCGCCACTTTTGATATAGATATCATGCCCTTTCTTTCTTTCTTTCCTTTTCTTCCTCTCCCCAATCTCTGTTGTCTCTTCCTCTCCCATATCTGCTCTCTCTCTCTCTCTCTCTCTCTCTCTCTCTCTTTGTCTTCTGTCGGTTTCCTTCCTTCTCTTTTTCGTCCCTCTCCCTCTCCCCAATCTATGTTCACTATTCCTTTGCTCCTAACTCTTTGGTTCCTCCTCTATTTCATCTCCCTCTCCAAATCTCTGTTATCTCTTCCACTCCCTCTCCTCATCTCTGTTGTCTCTTCCTCTCCCATCTCCACTCTCTCTCTCTCTCTGTCTCCTACCTTCATTTCCTTCTCTCTTCCATATCTCTCTCCCTCTCCAAATCTCTGTTCTCTCTTCCGTTCTCCCTTTTGTTCTCAATCCCTCCAATTTTCTCTGATCACCACCCCCCACCTCTCTCTCCCTCTCTCCCTCCAGTTATATAATCAAACCACTAACACTTCCCCCTTTCGCCAGACAGCTCGGTGCACTTGCTGCTAATCGCCACAAATTCTCAACTGTGTTTCACCCCTCCCTAAAGTAAGAGAGTTACTAGTGGCAGAAAGGAAAGGAAAAGGCAAAGAAATGGCAAATAATGTCCTTGGGATGCTTTTTGGCAAAAATGGTGGCGTTCTGCCAGTAGACACATTCATTTCTAAGGAATAAACAACCAACATTTCTTTCATACACACACTATTAACTACTTGCCAAGTCGACGAATAATAGGTAGAGCACGAAATCCAGACACATTGATGACTAGATCCCAAGTAATAATGGCGTGGTAATGCGGTGCGCTAGCAATGGCCCTGGAACACAGAAGCAGGATAGCAGGATAGTCGGGTGTGTTTAACTCCCAACCGAAAGGTTCTTGGTTCGAACCTCAATGTCAGTCTACCAATAGGTGTCCATGGGCAAGATTCCCAACTCCCTACCTGCTCATTTAAGGCACAATGCGTAGGATTCGTCGGTTGCGGTTTGTGAACACAACATTCAAAGCTGGCCCCTTCCTTCTGGGCTGAACGACACCAGAAGCGCTCGTGAAAGTCAAAGCCAACCCCAGATTGAGCTTTGTCAGCTTGGTGTTTCGCCTCATTATATTTTCATTTTTTTCTACGCTGTTTCCGCCATTGTCATAGCTTCCGCTTGGATGCGTGCTCTCGATATGGGACCTGGGGGTCACTAGGTTTTTATAGAGTCCCGCCTCACACCCTGTGCGCTGTTGGCTGGGGGCTACACACCGACCGCCCAAAGGTTGGCGCCCAGAAACGTCCCGAAAAAAGTAAAATAAGAAAATACAGCCAGAGGGCCGGGTCTGTGACGATACAGACACACACCGCCACACACTTCTAGTACATTGTTTTTTTTAGGAAAATCCTACTCATTGCCTTTAATAGTCTGGCTTACTGGGTGTAGGTTGTTGGCATAGCCCCGCCCAATCCTGTCATTGGGTGACCATAGGAGTCGCCCAATGGCAGGTTCTGGACAGGCTTATACCTTATACTCCTCCCCCTTCCTCCATCTTCCGCCCAAGACGATTGTGATTGGTTAAAGAAATACAAACAAGATGGAGTGCCAGAATGCCAAAATGATGAGTGAGTAGAGCGAGACCTTTCTCCAGCGTGAGACTATGCCTTTAATGACACGTATCTAAAAATAATTGACTATAAGTCACTTTGGGATAAAAGCGTCTATTACAAAATTCCTCATGTATTTCAAATGTATTCACACAATTCGAGAGGGATCATGCAAGTTTCTGTGTCAGAAAGACATTGAATCTCAATTAGGATTAAAGCAAATGTCCTTTATGTATTGGAACAAAAGCATAGACAGGCCTGAAAAGCAGGCAGCCGATTCACACACACACACACACACACACACACACACACACACACACACACACACACACACACACACACACACACACACACACACACACACACACACAAACAGTTATGGGAAGAGTGACAGCTAAGCCCTGGTGTTCTGCCCACAATGTTTCTATGTTGAAGAGAGATTAAGCTGAATGTTGAAATATGATTTATATACAAATATTATATGGTGTTATATGCACCATATAATATGGTTATATGTTTTATATGGTATAGACTAAGCATTAAGTTAGATGGGAAAAAGTTTTGAATTAATACTGTATATGCTCGAATGATGGGAGCTTTTATTTTGACACGCACAATGATGTTACTGACATAACAGTCCATTACGTCTATTTTACATCTTATTTTCTAGTTTCACTCCAATTCAATGTTGACAGCTGACATACTTATGCTACGAGGTCAATCAAGGAGCCATTTTCCCGGCTCTCGAAAAGGGGTTTGGCTGGCTGTGTATCTACGTTAATGCTTTGGATGCACAACACATATAAGATATTTTTGGCGCTCTGCGTCTCGCAGACAACACCGCAAGCAAAGACCACCTGAAATCTGCTTTTTCTGACCACTGCGAAAAAGAAAGTTGTTTTGTGAAGGGCTAGGCAGAGAGAGAGATAAAGAGGGCAAGGTCAACACACACAGACACACATACACACACACACACACAAGTGGGTTTGCAAGTTTAGTTTAGTTTTATTTTTGTATTTTGAATTTTTGAATGTTAGTTTTAGTCTTTTTTTTGGCTGGACCAGCACGACAGACCTATATCCGTGACGCTCTGCCACTGAGTGAGTGAGTGAGTGAGTGAGTGAGTGATAGTTACACCATTGATCTGAGTGAGTGATGACGTGGTTGTTGTTGTCCCACGGTCCAGCCATACTAGGTTTTCACCTAGTCTTGTTGTAATACGGTTTATTTGTCAGGGGGCGAGATTGAAAGAGGTCCATTTAAAAACAAATATTCACTGAGGACAGATGAACAACGATCCACAAAAGACAATTATAAAGGATGTGTGTCAGTCATTCTGCTTGCGAGGTGAGATGCAGGTAGTGTGCCGAGTAAAAATCAAAATAGCCAATAGACTAAAGACACACATGATGAGCGTGTATTAAACCCATTCATGAGCCACACAGGATATTGCCTGAGAGCCGGGAGTCTCAGGGAGCTCAAGCTGAGAAAAAAAAACATGACTTCATATCCACAACATACGTATGTTTCAGTTATTTTTTTCGTATAGTCTTGTTTTTATTTCAGTTCACGGAAATAACAAGTTTTTTCACACGTAGCTTTCGTTTTTACATTAGTTTCCTTGAACGATAATAACCTTGACGCGCACACACGCACACAGATAAAGACACACACACACACACACACACAAGCCCAGAGGTGTAGTTGTGTATTTTGCCCAAGTGAGAGCCATCATTATTTAACCAGCAGAAACACCATGCTTTATTCATCAAGTCAATTGACGTATTCACAGAGTAAGGCTGCGTTCAAGCGAAAACCGCAACCGCAGGTTTTCAATCTCGATACTCGATAACTAGAACCAGGCCCTTTGCGCTGACGCTAGTGTTGAAAGTGCGCCTCGTTGGGGGAAAGAATGAGGCGCAGAGGTGACTCCAAATATTGTTATTTGAATTGCTCATCACTCTGGTAAGAAGGCAATTATAGGCGCAGGGCCGACGGACTGCGTGGGAAAGTGCGACAGTCTTGGGGGGGCCCAAGGCAGAGAGGGGGCCCCGCGCAGCAGCCCCCCCCCCCCCCCCCCCCCCCCCCCCCGCTCAACAATCGCCCTGTATAGGCGTCCTCCACCACCACCAATACCACCGCCACTTTATCCACCGTCTCGCCGGGGCTGTTGGTCTCCACAAGAGGCTTGACTATCTCATCTCCCGGCACACACACACACACACACACACACACACACACACACACATTGCTTTCCCCTCCCCTCGTGTGTTTGTGAACATTATTCGATTGGTTGAAAACGAGGTGAGGGAAGGGAAGGGGGAGAAAAATGGAGGCTAGGCTTGTGAAATATTAATGCTCAATGTGTCTCGCGTCGTCAATTTCACACCCTTGTTTATTCCACTTTCCTCTCTCTGTCTCTCATTCCCAAACAAGTGAGTGTAGTGTCACCCCCCCCCCCCCCCACCCCCCCACACACACACACACACAAGTTGTCAATGCTCCTACCAGTTGTTTTCGGAGCATCAATTCCCCTCACACACCTCCTTAACTACGTGTAACTGCAATAACACAAGTCGTAGTTTGATAACTTTAACTAGCTGCTACATTTTTAATTTTTTTTTAAAAAATTTTATTGGGACCTTTCGGTCTTTATTTTTGTCATTCCCATGTTCTGGGAACGAAATGTGTTCTCTGCATTTGACCCATCCTACTGTACATAGGAGCAGTGGGCTGCTATGATCAGCGCGGTTACATGCCGCTATTCCGACATGCCGCTACTTAGACATTGACGTCTAGTGGTCGGAGTGGCGGCATTAATATTATTTTCCAAGCGTCCCACTACTGCGACAATTTGTTTTCCCCATTGTCTGAGTAGCGGCACTTTACTTTTTTTCAAACGTCCTGCCATTCCGACATGAGGCCATTAATATTTGTCATTATCATTGTACTTTAAATTAATTAATTAATGTGATTATACCCATATGTTCTGGACTTAGCATACACGCAGCTTATGCATGGGTGTGACAAATACATGGGAAAACAATTTCTAAAAAGAGCCAATCATCCAACTTCGAGGCTGCCCCTAGTTGGTAATATATAGGACTAGCCTATCCATATCAAATCCAAAAGCAACAATCTTCATAACAAAATCAGAGTATCCTTTTCAAAAAATATTATTTCGCCGTTCTTAAATTAGGCTTCCACAGCGCAAAAAAAGGTAGGCCTACACCTTGAAACTTTGTTCAATCAACTTAAAGTCCGATTAAACTTCATTCAAAGGCAGTCCATAATTCTAATTAAATTGATTTCTAACGAACAAGTCCAAATTTCAGGTCCTAGAGCTTTATTCGTGCTTCTTCTTATATATTTTTAAGTAGACTGCTGGCCTGCACGCACAGAGTTTGTTTGAGGCATGGAGTTTCAACCTTTTCCCCCTGAGAGCTGAATAAAAATGAGGAGAGCTCCCTGTCTTTTACATAATGTGTAGGCCTAACATTTATTCACATGGCCGGTTCAAAATCACCTAGTTTTTGACTGAAATGTGTGCCGATATCAATTATTGTGAAACACATTGTTTGGAGTAGAGGTCTGCACTCGCGATGCAAATGGAAGCTCATTGCGGGTGCGGGCGGGATGATAGAGGTAGGCCTACATTTATTCTATATTAATAACTATTAATATTATTCTATTGCACTTTCTATGAAAAGTAGGCCTAATCGTCATATTAATAACTATTATTATTATTCTATTGCACTTTCTATGAAAAGTAGGCCTAATTGTCGTAATAGCGGTACCAAAAAAGATCGGATGCGGGCGGGATGATAGAGGTAGGCCTACATTTATTCTATATTAATAACTATTAATATTATTCTATTGCACTTTCTATGAAAAGTAGGCCTAATTGTCATATTAATAACTATTATTATTATTCTATTGCACTTTCTATGAAAAGTAGGCCTAATTGTCGTAATAGCGGTACCAAATTGTAGTAGGCCTAATTGTCGTAATAGCGGTACCAAATTGTCGTAATAGCGGTACCAAAAAAGATCGGATTAGGGGCATGTCTAAATAGAGGCATGTCGTAATGACGGGATGTCGTAATGGAGGGTTGTCGTAATAACGGGCTGTCGTAATAAAGGGCGGACCCCGATCAGCGCCCGGGGAGCAAGTTGGGGTTCAGGGTTCAGTGTCTTGCTCAAGGACACTTCGACATGCAGACAGTTTGGAAGAGGGGATATACATGATACCACTAGATGTGGTGGAATGACACACACACATACACAGTCATTGTTGTATTTTGGTATCAAGCGGCGAAATCAAGAGACAGAAGGTTAGACCAATACAAATCCAATAAGACAGACGATAACAGACAATATTTTCTTCACTTAACGTACTGCATTTGACTAATTTAAATACATTTTCAAATAAAATGAATACAGTTCATGTATACAGTCATTAATTACTGTTCTACTCCAAATGAGGGCCGATTTCATATGTTATGTCAACCAAGGCGCTGTATGGAGAGCTATAGAGATCTTTTGTGCCGACCAGTAAGACAATACAACTCCTGGGTGGTGGCAGAGTCAGACAGGGGGGGGGGGGTTAAACCTTGTGTTGGGGGGTGGGTTACTGTCATTCAATATATGTAGGTCCAACTGAAAATATCAATACAAATTCTGTCATTACTTTATTCATACTTTTCAGTATGAATATGAATGTTTTCTGTGAATTTAAATAACAAGTATTACCACCAACCAGCTCACGGCAGGCGTCTCGGCAGCGCAGAGGAGAGTGCCGGTGATTATCGGCTCTGGAGACCCGTGTTTAAGTCCCGATGGGGGGGGGGGGGGGGTCTTCGTGAAAACCCTGATTTGATGTCGAAATTTTGGAAACCTAACAATGTCACTTGATTCGTAATGTCAAGTCCAACGTCCGAACAAAACGCTTCACGCTCGTTGGTGATGCGGTGGCGGTCAGTGCCGGTGGTTTTTTAGCTCAGGAGACCCGGGTTCAAGTCCTGGTGAGGGCCCTCTCCTTGGTCACCTAACGCTGAGATGTTGGGAGAATAACAATGTCACGTGAATTGTAATGTCAAGTATACCCTCCTTACCAATCAAAGCGGGCGTAGAGGACAGTGTCGAGTTGTTGCTTATCCGCCGTCTTGAACATTTTCTGAAGAGTATTTTGAGACAAAAGTGACTTGTCTTTATTGAAGTAGTCGACGATGATGAAAAAAATACCTTGTGGGGAAGAGTCGATGGGCTTCGAGTTACATTTGACATTACATTCACACGACATCGTTAGGTTTACAAAATGTCATCAGGACCGCGGGACTTGAACCGGGCACTCCAGTGATCACAACCAACATTGTTGCCTTCAAAAAATACTTTAATTTCCATAGTGACCAGCCTCGGCAGGACTTGAACCCTTTCTGCTGCGCCACCAAGACAATGTCTATCAGGTGGTCGGATGTTGACATTAAATTCACACAACATTGTTACATTTAGAAAATGACATGATGAGATTAGGTTTCCATGGTTTCCACCTTTGGCAAGGCTTGAACCAGACTCATGGTCACCAGAGCTGATAAATCACACCGCTGCTCGCTCCGCTGCACCATCCAAGAGACTGGCTTTGAGCTGGTCGGAGGTTATAATCGACATTAAAACTGAGCGCTTTTGGTTAACATCTCTGGTAGAAACCTCACACACACACACTATTTTAGTTCAACGTAAGCGGGAACCCGTCTTTTTTGAGAAAACCCCCCCTGAAGAACAATTTCTATTTATACGACCAGAGCTGTCCACACAGCGCTAGCCAAAGCATTTTCTACCGCTGCGGCGTTCCCTCGAAGCGGTTTGGTGGTGCGGTAGCGATAAGGCGCATTTTGTTATGCTGCTAAATGACTGTCGCCAGCAGTGTTGGGGGAGGAGGAAACATGTACACACGAGAGTTGTCCACACGCCATAGTTATTTACCGCCTTAAGTGCTGTTGATTTAATTGTACAAGATAGGGAGTGATTTAAAAAAACAAAAAAGGATAGTTTCCAACAGCACGTTTTTTTGTGGTGTGTTTAGAAGTGTGCTGTTGGGGTGGTAGTGATGGTAGTGATGGTGGTGGTAGTGATGAGGTTTTGGTGGAGTGTGTATTTATCCAAGGAAAATATTAATTTATGTTATTTTAATGTACTGATCTGGATGGTTTTGTTAAGTTTTGTCTTATCTCCATAATAGAGCTGCTATGCACATCATCTGGAAATGTGAATGTAACGCTTTTGCTAAATCTCCTGTTAAACATTACATGAGTACGAAAAAGAAAAGGTCATGTTTACACATTTCACGAACATAATATATTTGGAAAGTCAGATTTCATATTTTTTCACGTGTGGAAATAATTCTGCAAAACACAGCGTGTAAAATTACGGCAATCATTTTGCCAAAGGTTCACCTTTTCGCCAAAGGTGCGGGGCAGGTACAAGATAGATAATGATGCTCATTACAAAAATAATTATTTCGTACTGAATTGGACCCCCTTCCCAACACATAAACACAACATGATGGTCAGTTATGAAAAGGCAAGTTTATTCACCATTAATGCACAAGGCCAACGCTTTACAAAGGAAGAAATCACATGTTAAAACATTTAAAGGGAAATGTTGAATGCAATATTTATTTTTCTATCTATCTATCTATCTATCTATCTATCTATCTATCTATCTATCTATCTATCTATCTATCTATCTATCTATCTATATCATTTATCTATTTATGAGATGAGATGCAGAGGGTTTGGGTTATTTTGACACCTGGATACGACCTACCTATCCATTTTCATCGTTGTACGTAAACATGGATGGTTAGTAAGTGTACTACATACCAGCCATACCATGCCTCCAAGCCATCAAAGCAACGGAGACAGTTAATATGTCCGCCGTCCTCCTCCACCACCCACCCTCCATCCATTTTCTCATCTCCCCCAAGATGTGCAGAACAACAGGGGGCTAAGTTTGTGTGTTTCTCCATCCATGCGCTCATGTCCTCTTTCGCTCCCCCACTCATCTTCCTTCCATTCAGCCGTCCCATAGACCACCCCATCCTCCTCCTCCTCCTCCTCCTCCTCCTCCTCCTCCTCCTCCTCTCCACTTCATCCGCCCCCCTATACCACCCCATCCTCCTCTCCACTCATCCTCTGGGGGTGAAACCTTACAGTTTTTATTGGGGGGGAATGTGCAATATTTTTCGTGTAGGGCATCATGCAATATTCTTGGTGTGTGTGTTGTAGGTGAGGTTCTGGTCACGGTCAGGTGTGTATGGATTTGTGGCCGTGTTCCTGAATGTTAACTGTAGTCTGATATGGATATATTGTGTGTATATGGAGAGGTTGTGTGCTGCTACATCACCCGTGTTTTCTCGAATGCCCAGGAGGACACATTTCTCCTACGGGACACAATAAAGGCTGAACCTATCTTATCTTATACATCCACTCCCTACATACTATGCCGTTCTCTCCTCCTCCTGTAAGGATAAGGTTCAGGGCTTAAATGCAGACTCAAAGAAGGTTTAATGAAAAAAGGTATTTCCTTTAATTCTTCAAAAAAGAAATATGAACAAAGGCAACAAAGCCAAAATACTGGTAGATGTAGTCCTATCTAAAGTTAATCAGAAAGGGTAATCAATAACTCAGAAACTCGACATCCCTCCCCCATATGTGACACACACACACACACACATATAAGATTATGATCATTGCTAATAATTTGATTGATTGATATATAACTCATTTAATTGATACCTCATTATTTCATAATGAGGTAATAATGAATAATTGCATAATAAGTATGTACATTTTATTGCAACAATGATCAATGACTTGTTATATGAGAACCAAACAGGCATATGCATTCAGTTAAATACACGCATGACTTGAAATTCTACAAAGACCATGACAATGACAACAAAAAATATAAAATGTACAATAAATAATATAAAATGACAATAAAATGAATGCCACAGAATATACAAAACAAAAATCCAGAAGATGAAACTTTGGCTACACCATAACCAACAGCGACACTTAATTAAGCCATTTCTGTCAATCACAGCAAATTTACGCCTCTCTCCGTCGCCGGCATTGTTGAATTGTGCAGATTTTCACAAATAGACTATAATACTAAATGCATCAGATCAGCCACATTTCTGATCCCTGACTTCCCTGACATGTGTTGGTGTGTGTTTGTGTGTGTGTGTGTGTGTGTGTGCCTGATTTGTCAACAATGAAACTGACAAGAAGGAAAAAATATGGAGATTTGTTTTAGAAATAATTTGACAAAGCAATATTCGAAACATGTAATGGAAACACATATCCTTCCTCGGGAGAAGGTCTCCCTCGTGAGGTGAGAACGATGGGCACGAGGTTAACAGGAAGTACTCCCGGTCTAACAGGAAGCGCTCTGTCCGAGGAGACAGTGAGTATGATTAAACTAGTATGATGTGGGAACATTGGGATTCCCTTAGCTCATGATTGACACATTAAGCATATGCACTGTGTGTGTGTGTGTGTGTGTGAGCGTGTTTGTGCGTGTTTGTGTGTGAGTCGTCAAGGTAAGATTGAAGCCACCTGTTGACCCTGTTGAGAGAGAGAGAGATACAGAGACACACACAAAGAGAGAGGCATACAGAGACAGAGAGAGAGAGAGAGAGAGAGAGAGACAGGGATACAGAGAGAGAGAAAGACAGAGAGAGAGAGAGAATAGGAATAAGATTGTTGATGGCATGTGTAGCACGATACGCTTCTCTGATTTGTACCCCTCACACACACACACACACGCACACACGCGCGCACACACACACACACACGCACACACACACTCAACCTGTGGATGTCCGCATTCAAAAGAAAAGTATGATTGCTTCAGTAGGTACCGTTACCGGCTGCACATTCAATACACCTCAGTGTTAACATACTCCCCTCGCCATGAGGAAAAGCCTTGGCAAGTTCAACAAGTGCAGAACCCCCAGAGATGGTGTTCACGTCTGCGATAAACTTATCGCTGATCTCTCCGGAGTAGCGTTCAATTATGTCTGACGTTTTTTTTTCTTTTGTTCCCATGAAATGAAAAAATAACCTTTCTGACTTCCTTCGCCTATTCGACAATCTATACCGTCGCTAAGTTATTTTACAATCGAGATGTCATAAATGTTAATGTCTAAACGTTACTCTACAGCCGAAAGTATATATTGTTTGTGAATTCAACTTGCAAGTAGGGCTCGGCTTAACTTTCAACCAATCGTATGATACCATGATTCCCCTCCCCCACCACATAAAGCCTGCAGCGGCCACAGCTGGCAGGTATTTATTCATTTATTTTATTTAGCCTTTATTTAACCAGCGGCCTTTACTACGAAGCAGGATTTGGGGTTAGCGAGGCAAGCCCTGGGTTTTTTAGTGTCACGGCGGTGGGTCACTTTTTACCAGGGTACATCGCCGTGGCAACCTATGCTGCACACACCTAACCTGCTCCGGAGCAGGTTTTGTTCGAGATAACAGATCGACACGTATAAAAGTGTAAGAGTAGGCCTATCTCTCTAGCGTTGGCTTGCGGGTTTGTTTGCTACAGGTACCCTACTTTTATCCTGTGCTCTGGGTGATGCGGAGCAGCTAAAGCAAAAACACGGCCTTACACGCCATAAGAATAGGCTACATCCAAGCAACACATTAATTTAATGGAATACACAATTGTAATTATAGTCAGCTCTACTCGTGCCTTAATGAGGGGGCAGTGATATTGATTAGCCTATTAACTTACGCATTCACAGAAGTCAATTCTGCAATTTTTTGCTAGATTCCCTTCATCTTCCCTTCCTGCCTTTGGCAGCAGCAACTGTCTTGTCGCTGTGTTGCTGGATTATATTTTTTAATTCTACATATTTGTTTAATATCATAGTTTGCTCATCTTGTGTAAAATGTGCGGCTCTGGTAGACTTGTCCATGATTGCGATTGGTCATATGGTGCAAGCACCGCCCCTTTTTACGTGAACGCACTAATAGCTAGATTGGGAAAACCTGGATTGACTTATAGCAAGGTATTGTTTTACTTCTTCACTGACTTTGGCATTCAAGCACCTTAGCCAAGACAGAGAGTTTAGAGATTGGTCTATAATTATTTAAGATAGATGGGTCGCCGCCTTTCAAGAGGGGAATAACAAAGGTAACTTTCCAGTCCTTGGGGATTTCATTTGTTGACAAGGTAAGATTACAAATGTGACACAGTGGATCAGCTATTATATACTGATGCCAGTTTTAAAAAGACAGACTCTCTTATCTGGACCAGCTGGTTTTCTATTATTTTAGCGTGCTATTTTGAGTTATTTTAGAGCGCTCCAATGACCTCTGTTGTGGCGAAGGTGAAGTTAAAGACCGGACCATTGCCAGTGGCCTTGATATTAATTGGAGATACTCTAGGGGGATTTTTAGCAAGAAACCAAAAGAAATAAAAAGATTATTGAAATAATTGACCATTTCTGTCTTGAGACCATCATTGGGTTTACTGGGTGGAAGATTAATTGAGTGGCAGATAGCAGACAATAATTTAAGGGTTTCCCAGAATTTCTTCAGATTTTTTAGGCTTTCTGTAGTCATGGACAAGTAAAACTCTGCTTTTGCGTTTTGGAGAAGAGAGGTACATTTATTTCTCAATTGTCTGAAATGAAGCCAGTCAGACTCTATTCCAGACTTACGTGCCATGCACCCATGCTGACTTATGTTCATGAAATACTTCTGATAGCTTGTGAGGTTGTAAATCAAGAATGGTCACGCCCTTTAATACTACATTTGTGGAGGGGGGTGTGTACGTCGTCAAAAAATAAATTCTATCCCAGTTAAAAAGGTACAGATTATGTGGGAAGGCCGTTTACTTTTGGCATAAACCAATCAGATCACAAAGGCTCCTGTTTTATTCCGGGTTAATGACCTGTTTTACTTGGGAATATGAAACCCTTTCACACTATCTTTCCAAAAAGGAAAGGCAATTTAATTTTTTTTTGGTTGAAAATTTAAATCACAAGGTGCTTTAATGCTTCCAGTGTTTCCCAAAGTGGGAGGCGCAGGGGTACTGCTGGGGGGGTGGGGGGGGGGGCGCAAGGAGATGGGATGCAAGGGAGAATTGAACGTATTATATTGAGGGGAAAAGCACAGTTGCAGACTGTATAAAATCAAGAGCTGTAAACAAACACATTGACTACTAACAGCAACTGCAGTCTACTACTACTACCTCCGCAGTCATGCAGCAAAAACAGAGAGACTGAAGCGGAGTTTCTTTCTCCAGGCCATCAGGATTGTGAACACACACACACACACACACACACAGATATAGCCACAACACATATTTATATATTTTTCATATTTTTTCAGATCCCTTATTTATATCTACTCCTATTGCAAATAATGTTGCTACTTTTTATTGTAGAAACTGTTACTGTTGTTGCTTTTGGACAATCCTGTGAGCATATGCCACTTTCATTTCACTGTACATTAGGGTGACCAGACGTCCTCTTTTTCCCGGACATGTCCTCTTTTTGAAACCTAAAATTGTGTCCGGGCGGAATTTCAAAATCGTTCGGTTGTTATTCTAGCCTCAAACGTGTTTTCACCGAATTTGCATTGCTCTCTCTTTCATTCACATAGTAGCCTAATCACGCCCTCCCCCTACAGTTCGCTTTGCATTGTGTGGTGTAGAGCCTGACCTTAGAGCTACCGTCATTGGTCGATATTCTAAGCCTAAACATTTAATTGGTTATTCACCTCATTAGCGCACACTTCCTTGTTTACCACTGGCAACGCGCATGGCTACCCGGCATCTTCAGCCATGCCGAAACGCAAGTGTAAGTTGATTCACTGAAGGGGATTCTGTGCACCCAGTACAATTACAAGAACATGACCTGCAAATACTTCCATTCTTACTTAATGAGTAATCATAGACTGTTGGGAAAGATTCAGTCCTCTGAGAAATATGCCCCACGTGAGGAGGACTGAAAAGTATCAGCAATTGGACATTTTGTGCAATTAGGTTTTATTTTTTATTATTTTTATTTTACCATTGTTGTGACTACTTGTATAGCCTACAATTTTTTTGTTTTGTTTTTGTTTTGTTTTTGTTTCAGTTTGTTTTTGCACATTTACTTTCAAGTGTTCAAAATAGCCTTTTGAGGCAGTGTTTTTCTGTTAGTGTTGGGCCGGCCAATAAAGCTCATTATCATACATAGTCACCATGTCTGTTGACACATTTGTATGAATGCACATTTGTATGTGACCCCCCCCCCCCCCCCGCTGAAGTGTCCTCTTTTTTGCAAACTCAAATCTGGTCACCCTACTGTACATACAGTGCGTGTATGTGATGAATACATTTCTTGAATCTTGAATCTACAGATACCATTTCAATGACCCACACGTGTGCACTAAAGTTATTTATTTTTACAAAGGGGGGGTTTGACAAAAAAACGTTTGGGAACCACTTTAAGCAATGAAACGACACAGAACGACAATTTTACCTTGTCATTTAAATGAATCTGTGTGAATATGTGGAGAACATATTGAGCTTATGAAATGGGGTAACAAGCAGGTTCAAAACTCGGTTAGAAGTTATGGGGAATGTAATACGTTTTTTAAACCTGGATTTAAAAGTAATCGAGTTGAAATTAAATCTCACATCTTCTGGAAGTTTGCTGCAACAGAGTGTAGGCCCATTAGGAATCGGCTGAACCTCTGCCACAAGAAACAAGATGTGGATCAAGGACAAAATGTCTGCCAAAGAAGCAAGATGTGGACCAAGGACAAAATGTCCGCCAGACAAATCTAAGGGGGCGTGTCAAGACGTATTTAATGAATAGGTTTTGGTCACGAGGATAGCATCATTGGTCAGCATGGCAGAATGGTGTTAAAGGTTGACATTAGTGCTGTATCAACCCTCCCTTAGAGAAAGGGATAATATATTATATTACTTGTGATGACCCTGAGTGCAGTTTAAGCCGGGCATTTTAATTTGTATCACTTTTACGTCAATGTCCTCAGCTGTCAACACAAAACAATTTCCATGTAACGATCATATGATCGCGACCAGACATTCTGGTAAAAATAGAAAAATACAAAGTGGAATTGGTTCACGGCTGATGTTTAAGCCCTAGACTTATATTATTGCTGTTTGATATATTTTGACGATCATCTCTGACCTATTCGTTTTTGTCTTTTTGATTATGATGAGACTTAATTTAATTTGACAGGGAAATGTCACAAACTCAACTCTTTTGATATTTAATTTAAGAAAAACCACCACTTCACATATCGTGGATGTCAGAATTTCTTACAATGATCACTCACATACACACACACACACACACACACACACCGAACCACACAAGCAGGATATGCAGAACCCTTACAGCATGACCAGAGTAGGCCTACATCTAGTCTCACAAATCAGACTTTAGATTAATAATCTGAAGTTTGATAGCAGACTCAACTCTGGGTAAAGGTGGCGTTTCACTTTCTTTCACTTCATATTTGTTTCGACCAATCATGTTGCTGGAGGCAGGGATTTAGTGTTTGTTAACAGCAAACACAAAGTCCGCCAGCACTAGTAAACGTTAAAAAAGTGTCTGTAAAGGTTTGAAATTAACACTGTGTAGACTGGCATTGTAGAAATACTTATGCTCTTCGGTAGCATATCTCCGTAACGAAACAGGAAGCAAGGCGTAACTCCGCCCCTTTCAGTTTTCGGTTTCCGGCCCAGGCTCTGTGCCGTCTCCCCCAGAAGTTGATATAACATACATAACATAGGACTGCTGGATCCCAGATTAGAGTAGGGCAGCAACTAATGATTATTTTCGTTCGTATTTTAGTCGATAAATCGTTTAGTCTTAGTATTTATTTTATAACTATCCATGAACCAAACATTTGAATTTCTGAGGCAGCAAGCAGCAAAATGTTATTCAATCATTTTTTTGCCGATCGACTAATCTTTGCGGCCCTAGAGTATCTGATTAACTATACATGTCCCACCCAATTTTCTCTTGGCCTATCCAAAGTCCAATTCCTGACACTGCTTCTGCACATGGTTACGCAGCTGGGGGCTCGAACCCCCGACCGCCATGATGGGAAGAAGTCAAACGACCATGTTTTGGTCAGTTTGACGGTGACTTCGGTTTGCGGAGTGAGGTCTTTAACCCCGGATGACTCCTACACACACAAAAGAAAGACGAGAGCGAGAGAGCTGGAGCCCCTTCCTCTCCCCAGACTGTATCGGCTGAGGGAAACCCGAACCGCTGACCCCTTCTGTCGCAAACCCGCGCCTCGCACACTCAAGATGGCCACCCGTTCTTTTAGGCAAGAAGAAATAATTGAAGAAGACACAGCTGGCAAAGCAATAAGCTCAGATGCTGAAGTCCAGGGGGGTCACATTTGAGGAAGACCTCGTGTCAACTGAAGATGGTCTCTCAAGTACAGGCGAAAACAAAAGGTCTTGTAGGAGCTATGCAATACAGTGTGTTTGGGTTTGTGCAAACACACACGCACACGCACATGTACGCACGCAAACTCACACACCACACACACACACACACACACTTAAATAAGGATGGCTTACTTCTTGTGACTAGAGTGTGTGTGAGTATAGAGTTTTCTAAATATGTGCATGTTGGTGTGTGTGTATGTGTGTGTGTGTGTGTGCGCGTGTGTGAGATTGTGTCTGTGTACGTGTCTGTGTGTGTTTGCATTTAAATACAGTTAGATGTTACAAGGCATATCTGGCTGTTTACCCTGTACTCCCGTTACTAGTTTTCATTCCTCCCTTCTCTCCCGGATCGGGTCAAACTTACAAACGGCATAAGATGGTGACAGAGAGAGAGAGTGACGAGAGATGTCAAGAGAGAGACGAAGGGAGACGAAGGAAGAGAAACGTGAGAGAGAGAGAGAGAGAGAGAGAGAGAGAGAGAGAGAGAGAGAGAGAGAGAGAGAGAGAGAGAGAGACAAAGGAATCAGTCCACTCCTTTTTTCCAGTAACGTTGCCTTGGCAACCGGATCGGTGCAGAGTTGCAGCTGGATATATTTTTAGTGTTGGAGTTCATGTAATCTTTGCACAACCCCCCCCTCACCCCCCCACCCCCCCAAAAAAGACAATGTGTGTCACAGGTTGGAGGGGTTTTGAAAGCGAACAGAGAAAGTACCGGTGTGCTGACTTGTAAATTAGCGATCTGGACAGACGGACGTAATAGTAACCTTCATAACAACTTATTCGCCATCGTCGGCGGCGGATGAAGGAGCGTGCAAGAGCCTCTTTTTCTCTCCTTGAACAGGGAGTGTGTGTGTTTGTGTGTGTGTGTGTGTGGTGGTCCCTTCGGTGCCGACTGACCCATAAAAAACAGAAATGGTGGCACAGCCCAGACACCATTACGTTCCCCTACCCCCGTTGCAGCAGTTTGTTGCCTGTGGTTGAATACTCGAAGCTAAATAGTCCTCATGCTTGCAATTGTGTCGGACATGACTTGGGTCCACGCATGCTGTTGCTGTTGGTCTGCACATGTTCCACACCCTGATGGCTTAAAAGTGAAACCATCTGGCAGTTGTCGAATATAAGGAGGTACCGCTTCAAAGCCGTGTTGTCAAATCTCAGTTGTCACGGCTGTCACGTCAACTTGGGATTTTGTCTAAAACAAATCTCTCTCTCTCACTTTATACATATGTAACAACTGGTTAACTCAACTTCCCCTTTCATTTAGTTTAGATGGCACACGAAAGGATTTAAAAAGCACATCGATATTGGGGTAGTGTGCAGTGGCCAGGAGTGTTCGACTCCCAGCCAAAAGGCTCTAGGTTTGATCCCCAATGTCCACACCTGTAAGCGTCCTTCAGCAAGATGTCCTACCTCTACCTGCTTATGAATGACGTATCTAAAAACAATCGCTGTATGTTGCTTTGGATAAAAGCGTCTTCGAAATAGTACATACTGTACGTATATATGACCTTGCTAACTAATTATGTTTAAAATGCACATGCTTGCTTTGAAAAAAGGGCACTTCCCATGAAAGTGCATACTTTGAGTAAATATAACGCTAGTCTCGCAGTGTGTTGTCTGTTGTTTGTTGTTAGCATTAAAAGAGAGGCACTCGATATAATTTTCCTGTCAGTCAACACAAGCACTATTTTTTCCCTACCATTCCCACAGTTTCCAACATAACATGGCTGAACAATGTCAAATGTAGCACCCATATCTATCTGGGTTCGTAACAGCTTCTATCATACTCTTCTGTCGGGCGTTTAGTAAATTGTTCATTTTTTCTCATGAAGTAGCCGGCTACCTTGTGTAACGTAACGCCGCGGTGTACTGTCTTTTTGATTTTACAAACTGTTGCAACGAAACAGCAGCTATTTGGTATGCTGTAATATTACATGGCTTTGTTGAATACTCGTTTCTGATTGGTCAATTACGGCATTCAATGGTACGGTGGCCCTGAAGTGCAAATAACAACGACAAATAGGAAAACACAACAACAAATCAAAAAACACAACAGCAAATAGGAAACCTGTGAAACTATTTTTTGGGGGGGGTTTTCGCAACAATGACATTATCCCTTACTTATTTTACCATATGTAACGGTAAACCATAGCTGTCATACATCACACAATCACATTTGATCATTTTAAGTATCTTCACAACTCTTAAAAACAATAATTTTCTCTTTTTGTTGCAAGAGTTCAAAGCAACCTCTTCCCCCAGATAACCATAACGCACACCTTTAACCTCATGGACAATTTTTGCAAACGGATGAATATGCAAATTGTGTGTCTTACCCCCGAAGCCTACTCCCTCTCTTGTGACTAAGTGCTCCAAATTATCATGCATGCGCTTCATACCATAATGTCAAGTGGCTTTAACAGGAGTGAAATGCAATCCTGGTTTCTGGGTGGATTTTGAGCCATCAGAGGGGCCAACTGTTCACCGAAAATATCCCCGCCCCCCTGCATTCTGGAGTACCACCGAGTGTTGCATCACACTTCTGTCATTTGCATAATATTTGCATATCGTGCCTTCACATCACATTCGTCTCCGTGTCATCGGTGACACCGAAAACAAACTGTGTGCAGTCAAACAGGGGTAGCATGGGGGAAGTGGGCACCAAGGTTGTCTTTAAGGGTTGTCTTTGCTCGTTTACTTTATTCTAGTATTCTTCGCTGTTATGGTGGCTGATTTGTTTTTGTGTTATTTCTCCATACATTACTATTTTTTGGTACACTTTACATTACAATGTCCTTGTTACAGTGTAATGACACATGTAAGAAGCAATGATGTGATATGTGATAACGTTATGGGACAGCCTAACCCTAAACCTAAACCTATTTCCTGTTCCATTACGTTATTAAGTACATGCTGTTACATTGCTTATTACACAGTACTTACTTGTGTAATTGAGAGAAAGCATAGTCTTGCTGACCATTCTACGGACTGAAAGCATAGTCAGGCATAGTCTTACAAATTATGAGTAAAAGCCAGCTTCTTCCAACTTAGAAACATCTCAAAAATCAAGTATTCTGTCTTAAAAAAGTCACCCATGCTTTTATTTCGTCTCGACTGGATTACTGTAACTCCCTATACTTTGGTATTAGTCAGTCTTCCATGTCACGCTTTTACAACTACAGTCCGAAATGCTGCTGCCAGCCTTCTGACTGGCTCCAGGAAGAGGGAATCACCCCTGTGCTGGCCTCGATTCCCTGCCTCCCCACACGCCTCAGGATCAATTTCTAAAATCCTACAGTTTGTTTTTAAAGCCTTGAATGGGTTAGCTGCTGCTTATTTGCAGGGCTCCTCTGCACCCCTGCGACCCCCAGTGTCCTCAGGTCATCTGACCAAAACCTCTCAGTCATCCCGCCGTCTAGATTGAAGCTCAGGGGAGATCGTGCCTTTGCAGTTATGGAGCAACCTTCCCTACTCAGTCAGGTCCGCCCCCTCCATCAACACTTTTAAATCCGTATTAAAAACTCATTTTCACTCCTTAGCATTTGAATCCTCCTGACTGCTTCATGGGTAGAGGTTTGTGTGTGTGTGTGTGTGTGTTTGTGTGTGTGTGTGTGTAAACTTGTTTCCCCGTTTTGACTTCTATGTGCTCTCACTCTTTATATCTATTATGTTTTGTTTATTTCACCGTGTTCCCACTATTTGGCATCTTTGTTCTGTACAGCACTTTGGTCAGTTACAGTTGTTTTTAAAATGTGAAATACACACTCCAGAAATACACTTGATTTGATTCAATACTGACTATTCTACAGACTTAAAAAGAAAGAAGAGTCTGATTCTGCAGACTGAAAGTGAAAGTATGGTCTTATTGAACATTTTTCAGACTTAAGAAGCATCCACTGCAAAACAGATGTAGTATCAGGTTTATAAATATACGAGTCGCCCACATCCAATTATTCTGATTATTCTTTCTTGTGTGTGTGTGTGTGTGTGTGTGTGTGTGTGTGTGTGTGTGTGTTTGTGCACTCACACTCGCTTGTGAACTGCCACAAAGAGTAGTTTTGATGAGTGTTCTTTAGAAGAAGAAAAAAATGTTAATATTTCATAAATAGCCTTATGTTGCACCACACGCCAGTTCTTAAGACTTGCAGAAAAAAAATATGAAAAAAAATGTTTAGGACGATTCATATCAAACATACATCTCAATTCCTTTTGAATTCTGCGTACTTTATACTTGCATTTTTTGGCATGGTAAAGAGTCATAATACATTTATATCTATTTTTTTTGTCTGTCTATAAGCAGATGTTGTCTGAGACACACAGTGAAATATAGACCCCTGTGTGTGTGTGTGTGTGTGTGTGTGTGTGTGTGTGTGTGTGTGTGTGTGTGTGTGTGTGTGTGTGTGTGTGTGTGTGTGTGTGTACAGATTGACAAATGTATTTTCTGTGCAGTACCACGTCTAACCACCATGTGTCACTGTTAAACAGAAGCAAACCCCCTCCCTCTCTCTTCTTCCCTCTCTCCCTCCCTGTCTCCCTTCTCCCCCCTCTCTTCTTCCCTCTCTCTCCCCCTCCCTCCCTCCTCTCTCTCCCCTCTCCCCTCCCTCCTCTCTCTCCCCTCTCCCCTCCCTCTCCTCCTTCATCCCCTCTCCCTCCCTCTCTCCCCCCTCCGTCTCCCCTCCCCCCCCCCCCCCTCAACACCTCCTCCTTCCCTCTCCCCCTCCCTCTCACTCCCTCTAAAACAAAGTAATTGGCTGCAGCACAGTTCAGAGTCTGTGCTACAGTCAATCACTGCTCCCCACCACAGCGGTTTATAAGCTGCATTGCTGTGCTCGACTCAAGGGGGTCAATGAGATAAGATAAGATAGAGATAAGAAGATAAGAACCCTTATTAATAAGGAAATTCAGGTGTCATGCCTGGGTGTGCGTGAGTGTGCATGTCTGTCTGTGTGTGTGTGCAACAGGATGTGTGTGTGTGTGGGGGGGTATGCACTTGTGTATGGTGATTGCTGTGCATGACTCAATGGGGGACATGAGTGTGTGGGCTTGTGTGTGTGTGTGTGTGTGTGTGTGCATGTGTTGCAATAGGAGGATGGGGTGTGGGGGGGGGGGGTATGTATGTGTAGCAATACTTCCTGCCACACGCCACCTAAGTGGCTTTTACTGGGGCCCTCCGACACAGGAAACAGGTAGATGTTGTAGAGAATATATCCATTTATTGGAGATGGCAAGATGGTACAAGCCGAGCAGGTGTAACACGCTGCCATGACAGTGGCTCTCTCCTGAGTGTGTGTGTTGATGGCTGGTTTATCCTGGGTGCCATTATTGCTCATGCACCACAGGTGTGCAGCCCCACCCAGCCCAGAGTCTAACCAGTCTGACTCGGGCCAGGTAAGGCTGCTTAACCAGCTATCAACCACACACACTCCACAGTAAGCAATGTGGTTTCCTACACATATCTATATTAATAATCATTGAGGGGGTGATAATATAGTGTGTGTGTGCGTGCGTGTATTCCAGGGTGAGACAGGGGTGAAGAAACACTCTCCATGCCCCTAGCATGCGAGTGCGTGCACATGGGAAAGCATGCAAAAGTAAGTTATCTGCATGTGTGTGTGTGTGTGAGAGAGAGAGAGAGAGAGACAGAGAGAGAGAGAGAGAGAGCGCACACAAGGTTCAAGTGCATGCAGAAATAATGAAGGCCATTCTATCCTCCTCAATATTTATCAGTCACCTAGCGTGGAGGTACATCTATAATTCAATAAGCCGCACGCCTAAGGTCATACCCCTGCTTGACCAATTACACAGCGCCCAATTACTTATGGAAGCCTATGAACTGCCTTTCTGGTCTCTCTGGTGGGTGTGTGTGTGTGTGTGTGTGTAGTGTGTCCACTCGTGTGCATGTTTTTGTTTTTTGTTACACAATTAAATTATACATGAGATTATGGGATCATAGTACATCAACTTATATATATATATATATATATATATATATATATATATATATATATATATATATATATATATATATATATATGTGTGTGTGTTTGTGTTTCTGTGTGTTTGTTTTCACTATTATTCAAAGATGTCAGAGAATGGAAAATGTGATTATACGTTGAAATATTAAAGAGCAGAATTCAGCCGTCGACTTTGTATGAACAGAGGGAGGAAAGTTTTCCTGCAATGGTCATGTGACACATGATGAGACAAGTTTATCAAAAATAATTAATGTGCAGGGTCACCTTCTCTTATTTCCCAGCTTGGCCAGATGTTTAACCAGCATTATAAATCTGTATCTGTATCTGCCAACACCTCTCTCTGATTGATACACATGAAGCGCATCGATGGCTCCGTGTCAAAATTACCTCTGAACAAACGTTATCCAGTGAGAGACTGTCTATTTGTTTTTGGTTATTTGTTTTCCATTTAAAAAAATGAATAACGACATGGTATCCTCATTCAGGTTGAATTAAATAAAAACATTTTATACTTATACAAAATAAATAAATAAATGGTTTGATACCGAGCCAAAGGAGGAGCTGGTTGGAATCCAGATAACTTAACCCACATAGATAGTGGCTAAAAAGAAAAGGGAGTAGCAGAGGATTGATCAGCGCAGGCCAGAGGTGAATGGAAGTTGGAGGAGCGACCCCTCATGGAGTCCACAGAAAATCACACTCGCGATCGCAGAAAGGGGGAAACTGTTTTAAAATCGTTAAAATGTTTGAAAAAAGACCACCGATGTGGGGAAAAAAGACCACCAATGACCATCGACGCACGTTGCTACAAATACGAAGCAAAAAAATCGCGCCCGGTACTACGTACCGAGCAGAATATTCATGTCCCGATAAATATTTAATCTTTGAGTATTTTATAAATATTTTATTGCATGTATATATATATATATATATCGTACCTGCCTGCCAGAGGTGGAATACAGAGAGGAGGATAGAGAGAGGAGAGCAGAGGAAAGAAGTGAGGGAGTGAGGGAATGAGAGAGGTGGGAGGGAGGGAGAACGAGGAGCGAGGTGGGGATGGGGTGTAGTTTCTGAGGGGTATAGCTCTTAGAGTTGAAGACAGGAGTCAGATGGAGAGAGAGAGAGAGAGAGAGAGAGAGAGAGAGAGAGAGAGAGAGAGAGAGAGAGAGAGAGAGAGAGGGAGAGATGGAGAGGGAGAGATGGAGAGAGAGATGGAGAGAGGGAGAGATGGAGAGCGATAGAGAGAGAGAGAGAGAGAGAGAGAGAGAGAGAGAGAGAGAGAGAGAGAGAGAGAGAGAGAGAGAGGGGGAGAGATGGAGGGGCCAGCCTAATTAACACAAAGCACTAGCATGTCTTGGAGTGACCGATTTTAATCCGCTGGCGCTTTAGCCCTCGACCGTAGCGCTGCCAATTCAAGCTGAACGCTTCCCATCCACAGCCAAAGCCCCTCTCCCCCCACGCCGAGTCCTCCGAGGTCGCAAAGGGAGCTGCGGCTGTTGCAACACACTAAATGTGTCGGACATACGCACGGACATACAGACATACTGTCTGGCAACACTGTGTTTCTATCTGGCAATACCAGCTACAGGGAGGGACAGAGGGAGATGGGGCGGTACTCGATAGAAACACATCCAGATATAGCGTTTATTCATTGAAATAATGTTTATTCATTTTATTTATTTATATAGAGAGATTTGTAAGTCCAAATACAATAGGTTTCTGTTGTTACCATGGTGGTACTAAACATGACATGACACAGGTAACGCAAAACATCAGAGTGCGAGTGACAGAATGTTGCACAGCTGTAAGTAATTTAGCTAATTAACAGTGTGTGTGTGTGTGTGTGTGTGTGTCTTTGTGTGTGTGTGTGTGTGTGTCTTTGTGTGTGTGTGTGTGTGTGTGTGTGTGTGAGATGCCATCTGCGTTTCCTTCAGGGCTAGACTGTGTTCGCACATGCACTCACCTCCCCTTTGTCTAATGGGTGGATACGAATGACGCACAGCCAAAAACTGCAGTGTGGTGGCTAGCGAAGGCGTTCGACTCCCAGCCGAAAGGTACTGGGTTCGATTCCCAATGTCCTCAGTCGGTGGTGGAAGAAGTGCACAGATGTTTTACTTAAGTAAAAGCAGTAATAGAACACTGTAGAAATACTCTGCTACCAGTAAAAGTCCTGCGTTGAAAATGCTACTTAAGTAACAGTACAAAAGTATTAGCGTCAAAATATACGTAAAGCTGCTCTAGGTAACCTTTGCTAGTTGACCAAGAGCTAGCTTAAAACAAACAATCTCCACCTCCTCCTTGTCGTCACTGCCCACCTCCTCCTTGTCATCACTGCCCACCCCCAAGTAGTGGCCTCTGAGCTTGCCTGATTGGTCACAGTCTCAGAGACAAGCTTTAATCGGGCCTGAAAAGTTGAGCCCGACAAGACTCAAGCCGATAAAATTCCGAACACGCACCTAGATAGATTTTTTAAGTGTCCCTCTAAGCATCATAGGCGACAAAAAAAACAAAAAAAACCAGCCTATTTTCTCCTCATTAAAAATGTTGCTTTTGACTGACATAAGTATTTGCGCTAGTATTCGATGCCACGCCATGCACTATTGATAGAAATATGCATATAAGAATTAGACCATGCTTTTAATAGGCCTAATTATCCAACGTTAAACTATAACGTTAACCAACTACACATTTGGGAAATTTTAATTTAATAATTTAATTTAATCTGGTTCACATTTCTCCATAGCGCTCTTCACCCCAGTCAGTAACTGCTGTCATGTCAGGTGCACTGCTGTTCGCAATCAGTTGGTCTTTTCATGACTTAATTTAAATACAAAGTTTTACATAGAATAATAACCATATATGCATAGGCGTCAGTTATGCTGGGGACGCTGGGGACGAGTACCCACCAGTTTTCGTCAAGATTAATTTTGTCCCCACCACTTTTAAAAATGTGCAAACCAATTGCGACCGAAAAAATCCCCACATACTCAACCGAAACCGTCAAGTCTAAATCATGCGATAGGCACGCACGATGACATGAGACCCCCCCCCCCCCCCCCCCCCCCCCCCCCCGTCGACTATCGCGCACCCCCCCATCCCCACCACTTCTAAAAACAAACTGACGCCCTTGCATATATGAACAAGCTTGTGCTTCCGCTGAAGAATTGTACTCTGCTGCGTGCACACCGTGGGGCTCAGCTGTTAGTTGCTCCGGAGGGGCATCATTGAAATGTCAATCAATTCAGTCTGTTTCACAGTAAATAAACTATGATCTGCCTGATTATATTTAGCCTACTTATGTCTTAACTTTATTTAGGCCTACTGAGTTTAAGCGAACGGCTACAAAAAAAACAAAAAAACATATATAATTAACTAATAAATATGCCCCGAACCCGACGTGAGCCTGTGAAATATGTGAGAGAAAAAGAACAACCCGACCCAAACCTGTCGGGTCGCATCAGGTCTCGTCGGGGTTCGGGAGACCTCAAGCTCTACCTCAGAGATTGCCTAATTGGTCACAGGCTACAGGGAGCGACAACAAATCTGTATCTCCTATTTAGCCACCTAGAGAGGCAGGGACACCAGCATGAGATATTCTCCCAGACCACTTGACTCTCTCATACCTGACAGAGTATGGGGAGGTTTTTGGCATACTTGACCATAAAAAAGTAACCTAGAGCAGCTTTAAAGTACCAAAAGTAAAAGTACTCATTATGCAGAATGGCCCATTTCAGAATAATATATATTATTGGATTATATTTATTGAAGCATTAATGTTGCAGCTGGTAAAAGTGGAGCTCATTTTAATTGCTATACATGTATATCAATTAATCTGTATATATATATATATATATATATATATATATATATATATATATATATATATATATATATATATATACTGCTGGGTAGCTTGTGAATTTCCTCCAGGTGACCAATAAAGTCTTATTGATATAATAATATAATTGATTTATTGATTATATTTTGTATTGTTGATCTGAATCTGCAAAATAACTAGTAAATACAAGCTGTCAGATAAATGTAGAATTATAGAATTATAAGGTAATAGAAATATTCAAGTAAAATACAAGTACCTCAAATTTGTACTTAAGTACAGCAGTAAATGTACTTAGTTTCTTTCCACCGCTGTCCTCAGTCTAAGACGTCCCTAACCCCTACCTGCTCTTAATGACATGTATCTGAATTCGCTGTTATGGATACAAGTGGTTTTCTAACAAGTCGGATACAACCTGATATATGTGAGATTTGGCAGTTGGCTTTTTTTTTTTTTACAAAGCCATGTTTAATAAAATCAGAAGGGAATATTTTTAGAGCAGTAGGGCCGAGATTGACAGAAATATGTCGAGAGAAATTCAATTAAATTTGTATTTTAAACATGTTGTACATGGTGTAGCTTTGGGATTTGTTAGTAATGCTGTGTTAAGATATAGTCTCTTTATTTATTATATTTGTATAAACTGAAAATTAATACAGATTATTAGTTCTCTGACTGACAGACATTGTTGTGATCCGTATAGGATTTACCGCCCAATTCACTGGATATTACAAATAAAAAGATAGTTCCCTTATTAATGTCTTTATAATGTCCCACAGATGACTAACATGTATCCATCACTAGAGAACTACGCCCACCATAAATAAAAGGCTACAAAAAATAAAACAGCCTAATTATTTTATTAAAAGATGTTCCCAAGAAATGTGTACGTCTAGGTTTTGCCATCCAAAAATGTCCAAAAAACAAAATCCCTTTAATTCCATTTTTTTCTTCTCTCCCATAAAATGAGGTTGATGTTATGCATTGAACCAATGTGGGTGGGAGAGGTAATTCTATAAGCCCGAAGAAGCTTTAAGTGATTACAAAATGTGCCTTATATAGATATTTACACAGTCCATATCATATGCACACCAAAATCACACTCAACACTCAACAATCCCATTGAATCCTAGATAGAAGAGAGAGGTGTGTGTGTGTGCACATACCCTGTTTAATATACAAAAAAGATGAATACCTCCAACTATATTTAAATTATTATAGATTGTCGATGCAGTTGGCCGGTGAAACTTGACCTTTGAACTTGCTTTGTGCACATATTAAAGAACATCTCTTGAAACATTTGGATGCAAAACTTTCTGACACAGAAGTGCCTTTTGAAATCTAAAAAAAATGGCCATCCAAATGTTAAAAGCTTTGACTTTTCTCCCACATCCTCGGATTTAGCATGCAAATAAATGATCCTGCAAACGGCAGAGAAGTAAGCCCTGCATGCTGGGCCACAGAGGTCAGTGGAAGGGTCAAAGACACAAACACACACACACACACACACACAATTGCTGATGCATTGCACACCTTTTTTGTGCTTGGAGTTCATTTCTCCATTTAAGATAAGATAAGATAAGAAAACTATTGTCCATTAAATTTACATAAAATGGAAATGTGTCTTTGGCAATCTGGCAACACAGTAAAAACAGTCAGTACACAGCATAAAACAGACATTACACAGGCTGGTGAACCAACGATGTGGCAAACTATAGGTCCATTCGCATTCTGCCAATAGCATCAAATATAGAAAAAGTGGTAACAGAGCAACCTGTGGATTTTTTTAACACGGGACATCTGTGTCACCGTCTCACTCACATCCATCTCACTTTACCCAATGCAATTGAGTTTTAGAAGCATACTCGACTGACACTGCCAATTGTTGTCTCATAGAACAAATTAAGTCAACCCTAACGGGTGGTGTTGTAGGAGCAGTATTCTTGGATTTACGCAATCATAATCTCCTGATGTCTAAACATTTTAGTTTTTCTGAAAATACTATAAAATGGATGGAGTCCTATTTGGCAATGCGAATGCAATGCACACGGATTGGAACAAAGCTCTCCTCACAAATTGACTGCTCCTTCGGCATGCCCCAGGTATCAATGGGCCTGGGCCCCTTACTCTTTAGCTTATATGTTAACCACCTTCCTACTGTATGCCCTGATTTAATGACTCAAATGCCATAATTTATGTGCATGCCAAGACAAAACAGGTGGCACATACGTTGACGGCAGCAATGGCTAGTATCTGACTGGCTCACTCAGTCCTGTCTCACTTTAAAATATTGGCAAGACTGCATGTATGTATTTTTCAATCAGAAGGAAAGATGTTCATCAGCCTGACATCCTTGTTAAGGGGGAAAAGCTTCAAATTGTCTCACACTTTAAGTACCTTGGGATAAATATTGATTCACACCTAGAAAAACAGGTGAAAAGGGTCATCCGTACTGTCAAACAACCTTAGTAACTTCATATTGTTGTGCATGCACTCTACAATCTTCTCACACCTGTCATATAGTATTACCACTTGATCCCAAGCAGGAAAAAAACACTGTCATATAATTGCAAATTACAACCTTTCAACCTTTAACAAATGAGTCTACCTCACAAACCCCTGCTTAATGTACAAAATAACCCACAATCTTGCCCCTCACCCACTGAGTTTGCTTCACTATGTTCAAATATGAAATCAGGCAAACAAGGCCATCTACCAGAGGCAAATGTGTAGTACAGCACAGGTCCACTGAATGTGGCCGGTCAGCTTTCTTCATTGGAGCTGCAAATCTTTGGAACGCAATACCCAGCACCGTCGGACAATGTACCTCTACCTCCTCTAGTGTAACATCACAGCTGAACTCATGGCTAAAACCGAAGCCATCACCACAACGTACTACACATAGAGTATTCTCTAGTCATCTTCTGTATGATGTAATGTTTTAAATGGAAAGTGCTTTTAGTTTTGTATGATGCAATGTTTATTCTCTGTATCCCTGTCCCTGAATTATAACATTTGATGCCATAATTCTCTTGTGGATTTGCCTGCACAGGGACTGCTGATGAAATTTGGCTATCTAGCTAACTCTGGTACAGTCAATGACCATGTCCATTGTCCCTGTTAAATAAACAAATAAAATAAATAAAGCAGACAGTACACAGTCCAAAACAGTGAAGAGCAACTAAAACACATAAAATACATTTTCAGCAGCATCAGTACTCATACGCTATGGGGGGGGGGGGGGGGTTATTTTATTACGTCCCTGTTTAGAATGGTCACAGCAGAGGGCACAAATGATTTCTTGTACCCATTTTTCCTGGCGAGTGGGACCTTGAGTCTGCTGCCAGATGGCAACGGCTCGAATGACCCGAAAAGGGGTGGGTGGGGTCATTATAGACCAGGGTTGCCTTTTTGGTTATGGACCGATTGTATAGGTTCTGGAGTTGCATTTGTTTGTCTCCGATGATCTTGCTGGCCTGGTTGACCACCTGGGTCAGTTTGTTCCTGTGGCTAACTGAGAGGGTCCCAGACCAAGAGATGATGTTAAAGGTGAGAACGCTCTCAGTGAGTGACCTGTAGACCATGGTAAGCGTGTGATTTCTGGCATTGAATCTCCTCCGTTTCCTGCGGAGAGAGACTATTTTACAACTATTCAGTAATTTAGCAGGCATCTGAACTCCACCGTGACATTTCTTATTGGTCATGTTTTGGTTCAAGTTAATCTGTTACCAATGCTTTCATTTTGTCTCCAAATGATGGGTTTGAATGTCTTACACATGCCACAGCTTGCCAAGAGCTGATAGGCCGTCAAAACGAGGGGGGCGACGACATGTAAATACTGGCAGTATCTCTCTCTCTCTCTCTCTCTCTCTCTCTCTCTCTCTCAGTAACCCAGTACCTTTTCATCTGGGAGTCCAACACCTCACCCCGACCCACTGAACTATCCAGCCCACTACCTTGGTAAAAAAACGAGTGACAGATGCCCTAAATGCGGTCTTCCATCAGTTTCTCGCTAAAGAAACCATGGATTTACACACATTCCCAATGATTCACACAAACGCATCTAATGCATGTTCAAGCTTTTGCTTATAACAATGCCTGTGAGTCACACAGGCAAATGGTTATTCGAGAATACACACGGCAGGATCTGTTCACGTGTGCAATTTAAACAAAACAATTAGACAATTTTCCTTTCACGCATGTGAAAGGAAGCTATAAGTGGGTACACTTGGACAAAAGAGCGAAACAAAACTATCTCAATTAGATGCGTTGACCTCTTACTTAAAAGAGTACAGACTCTCTCTCTCTCTGGGCCTAATCTAGGCCTACTTAAGAAAAGAAAAAGATACAGAAAATCTTAAGTGCAAAAAAAAAAAAGTGGGTTAGGGTCGTATGTTTAAAATATAAAATATAGTGTGCAAACAGAACGGTGAACATTTTGTTTTATGCTGTATTTTAAATACCCCACCACTCACCTCCCAGTTCCCAGAATCCAGGTGGAAGTGAGTCATTATGAGTACACAGAGGTCAAACGAACGCCCTGGCACACACACCTTTATTATATTTATCCATCATTTGTAACCTGGACTGTTCTCTATTTGCCCGTGGGGGTTGGTGGAAAAGTGAGGACAAATGTGTGCACATGCGTGTGTGTGAGGGTGAACGTTCAGTCTGGCAGCAGACAAAATGGGTGTTTGTACAAAACCTTCCCGGCCTAGGTGGTCAGGCTCCATTGAACCACGAGTTGGCGGGCGCTAGCATCTATGCCTGAGTTAGCTAAGTCTGTTGCAGCCTCCGTCGATGACGCAGTGTGTGTGTGTGTGTGTGTGTGTGTGTGTGTGTGTGTTTTTTATATTCAAAAAGAGAGCTTGCGAGAGTGGAGAGTAAATCCTGTTTGGTGCCGTTGGAGCTCGTCTAATCTAGCTAAAGTGTCGCGTATTTACATGTATAATCTTCCCCCTTTTTTTCAGCCAATAACAACGACCTAAGGTGTCGCCGAGGAGAAGTCAGCGTAGCACTATACGGAACACCCGCAAAACATATACGAAATACAAGATACCAAACGTGGAGAAAAAAACATACAAAAGACAATGATTTAATGACATCTGATTATTTTGTCTGTTGTTTAACATGAATGCCTAATCACTTTAGTAATTAGGCTGAATTTTGTGAATTACATTTATTTCTGAAAATAATCAATGTTTTTTTTTAATTAGCAAAAGTAAACTAGAGGCAAACTTAGAAGCATCAAACAAACAAGTAAATAGTTTGAGGTCTAAAGCCATGAGAATGAAATCTAGGATTTATTTTGTTTATCTCAGGATAAACTTACACCGTCCACCAATTTCCAACATTTTAATGATCTTCAAGTTGTCTAACAAAAGCCTACAAATGAAAAAAACTGCCTATAAATGCGTTCTGTGGGTCAAAATACCGTATTATCATTCCCTGTAATGTCCCGGCAATCGGCTATTTACTGGGACTTCCTGGTTTACAAGTGTGTTCTCAGTGTCCTGAGCCCCCCCTCCCAGCAAAATCACCTTGGCCAACCAGCTTGGAGTTTGGCTCTGTGAGATTCAGTTGCCTTGTTGTTGTTGAGCCTGAAGAGCGACACAAGATTTTACAATGGCTGCTAGCAATGAATACCAATCAATGGATCAAATGAGTGACTATAACATCAGCCAAGTCTTACTGAGTGGAAGGACTGGTGGATATTTATTTGAGCCAGAATACACCGAAGAGGAAACCGTACAGCGGATACGGCAGCAGGCAAATGTGCAACAGCGTGTCCAGAGTCCTGCCATTTAGCATCTCTCGTTCAAGTATTATTATTATTGCATGGACAAAGTTTTATGGCTATGTTTATTGTTACCATATACATACTACATGTTTAGCATTGCCATTACTAAACCACTATTTTTAGAGTTTACTAGTGCACTTTCAGCTCATACAATGAATAAAGTAGCAAAGCTTGTGTACATGCGGCACGGTGGTTTGCAAATAGGTTTATGGCGATGTTTAGTTATGCAGTATTGCCGTGACTAAACTAACATTTTCAGAGTTTGTAGTATTAGCGAAACCGAACAGCAGGCTCACAAAGATTAGAACTTTTAGACACATATGCACAAACACACACACACACACACACACACACACACACACTTACCGCAAATCATAAACATCCAGACACAAGCACACATCACATACAGTCTCTCTCACACACACCCTCTTTCTCACTTTGAGACACACCTGCCCATCGGTTACACACACACTACATTAAACGCTATGTTTCTGTGATCCTTTGTCTCCGTCTCACTCACACACATAGACTCTATCCATTACACACTCACACACACACACACACACGCACACAAACAAACACAGACTCTATCCATTACACACACACACACACACTATCCATTACACACACACACACACACCGTCCGGTACATGCGCGGTGGGCCAGGTCCGGGCCGAACGCGGGAGGCAGGAGGCAGGCTGGATCTGTCCACTCTGCTTCCAGTCACCCTGCAGCCATAGACCTACGGGGGTCAAACTCAACTCTGTCGCTCCCCTCTTCCTGCAGCCCGGGGCGTGATTGATCTCGCTTGGCAACCCCCCCCCCCCCCCTCGACAGCCAATGGGAAGTAGCGAAAAATGTGTGCTTTTGCTTTGGCTAGACCGCCGGACCACTCGCTCGGGTCAAAGAACATCGTGGGACGGGGCGGAGATGAATTGTTCGTATCGTGAGTGGTAAAAAATAAATTAAAAAGGGGGACGGATTTGCATTTTGCAAAAAAACTTTTTTTTAGTTTTTTTTTACTATTTATTCGTTTAGCGGACGCATTTATACAAGGCGACTTATTACAGTCAGTACAGATACAGGTTATCTTGTTAGATATTTATGACACCCCCTAACCCTAGTCCCCCAAAGGGCAAGAAAAAACGTCCTAATCATCAAGGAAGAAATCTTGAGAAGGCACGCAGCGTAAGGGATCTCTCCTTCCAGGGATGGTCAGGAGTGCAATGGGTGCCATAATTGACATACATAGTAGTATTACAAGTAGACATTTTAGGTACAAAAAAACATTTGTATTGTCCATGGTGCTGGCTGGCGAGCAAGCTGCCTTCAGGTGGGCTGGTCAGTCGTCCAGTCATGATCACAGCAACACACTAAAACAGAAACAGCATTATGTAGAATATCTCTAATCTAGTACCTATCGGCAACAGGGGTAGGCTAGTGCTGGCTAACAGATCGATTTAGCTGTAATGAGAGCTGAGGGATGCTCCTAGGAGCCAAATGAGAGTTAGGTTTTAAGTTTGTATTTGAAGAGCAGGTAGAGGGGTTAGGGGCATCTTCGCTCAAGGATGCATACAGTACAGGTTAGGCTAGTGGTGTACTGGCCATCTGCTATAGCGGGACAAATCCCAGTGGGCCGCCGCATTGGTGGGCTGGTGAACCGTCACAAAATCCATAAAGTTTTTACGGCCGTCCGGCCCTGTCTGTCTCTTTACCAATCACAAACTTGTAATTACGTCATAGGCTCCGAATTTCTGGAGTGTTTTTTACCTT
Source organism: Merluccius polli (assembly GCA_030340625.1). Lineage (NCBI taxonomy): Eukaryota > Metazoa > Chordata > Actinopteri > Gadiformes > Merlucciidae > Merluccius > Merluccius polli. The sequence continues at coordinate 59,683 of JAOPHQ010005696.1, forward strand.
TACCTTAAACATGACCGCCTCTCCACCCCGGGCCGGTCCCACTGAATAAGTCCAGAGCTGAATTTCTTTCCCAGTACACCCCTGAGTCAGGCTGTAGACATTGGGGATCGAACCCAGTACCTTTTCGGCTGGGAGTCCCACTGAACTACCCGGCCCACTACGTTGGTAAAGAATGAGTGACAGATGGCGGTCTAACTTCAGTTTCTCCCTAAACTAACCATGGATTTACACACTGTGGCGTTGTAGATGCCACGGGGTTCACCACCAGGGAATTCTCACAGCCAGTTTAGTCTGATATGCTTTATTGGTCCAATATACAATGATGCGCACACCGGTATCGTTCCAATATACAATGATGCGCACACCGGTATCGTTCCAATATACAATGATGCGCACACCGGTATCGTTCCAATATACAATGATGCGCACACCGGTATCGTTCCAATATACAATGATGCGCACACCGGTATCGTTCCAATATACAATGATGCGCACACCGGTATCGTTCCAATATACAATGATGCGCACACCGGTATCGTTCCAATATACAATGATGCGCACACCGGTATCGTTCCAATATACAATGATGCGCACACCGGCGTCGCCGCGGGCCCAGCTCTGGCTCCGCCGTCGACCCGTGTGCTCGGGTCCGGGTCCCTGGGTCCAGCACGCTACTGTGTTTATAAAGGGAGAGAGTGATTAGCGCAATGGAACCCAGGTGTGCCAATCACTCTCACCTGGCGCGGCTCTCCCGAGCCCTCTCCACAGCTCCCCCTTGCGGCTGATGCACCACGCCCCCCCACACACATGTGTGTGTCATCAGGAATGTTCCTGATGATTCACACAAATGTGACTTTTGTCTCATGTAATGCATGTACGAGCTGTTAATATAATGCCTGAGTCATACGTGCAAAAGGTTATTCGAGAATACAAATGGCAATCTGTTCATGTGAAAAATTAGACCATTTCCTTTCACACGTGCTAGGTGGCTACACTTGGACAAAAGAGCATGTATAATGTAGCCTAGAACTCTAGACACCCCCTAGCGGCAGCAAATTTATTTGGCAGCTAGTGTAGGTCTAGCATAGCTCCGTCCGCTTTTTGGTGCTGGAAACACCAAGTGTGTCTTGTATGTCTGGCCAATCACAGTGTGAGGGGCGGAGTCGAAAGCCGGGCTACCATGACGACAGAAATGCGACGGTTCTGTGTTAGAGGTAAACAATGGCTGCTGCTGCTGGCGAACGGCTGTCTTTCCACTCGGCTTTGGCCGCGACTCTTCAAGACTTTAAGTTAACATTTTATTTGAGAAAAGAACAAAGAACGGCACTGAAGTCTTTCCTCGAAAATAAATATTTATTCTGAGTTTTGATTAATTACGTAGTCAGAGCCGTCGCTCTGACTACGTCACCTTCTTCGTTGCTCTGATTGGTTGTAGCGCTATCCTATTGAGTGCAGAGGGAACTTGAAAGACAACCGTTTATCCCGCCCACACTGCCAATGGAGCTGCGCCAGACCTTACATCTTTCTGATGTAGGTCTGGCTTGCCAGGCTATGTATAATGCATTGCGAAACGAAACTACCTCAATTAGATGCGTTGACCTGTTACTTAGAGGAGTACTGGCAGATGTAGTTATCGTCGTTCTCTTTGGACAGACGTGTTTTGTTCAGGAGCGGTAAAGCAATGTAATGAACAAACGCATGCCAAGGTTTTAATCTCTCTCTCTTCCCCTCTCTCTCTCTCTCTCTTCCCCTCTCCCTCTCTCTTCCGCTCTCCCTCTCTCTTCCCCTCTCCCTCTCTCCCCCCCTCTCTCTCTCTCTCTCTGCTAGTGTCAATTTCCTGTTTTGGGTGTGGGTGTTTTCTGTGTGTATGTGTTTGAGTTTTGCTGTGTCTTATTCCTGTCCTCACAACCACCAATTAAAAGTAGGAGGTGTATAGCATGACAAAATCCTCTAGCACCTAAACAAAAGTAAATTAGTAATTTTCTGGCCAGGAAAGAAACAGCCATTAAACAAAGAATTGTAAAAAAAAAAAATATATATATATATATATATATATTTTTTAACTAAAAGACAACATGTCACTTTGGTTGTCTGGTTTTTGGATGATTACGTAATATTCACATGTCGACAAACATGCAATACGTTTAACTTGGCAACAAGTTGATGCTATTGCTTTGATTTTATTGGCTACAAAGAGTGTTTTGTTGTGATTGGACGCCACTACGTCAGTGTGCAAGTCTGACATGTTGATTGAAGCATGCCATTGCATACGCCTCCGATTTAAAAAATATATACTTGAATAGGTTGTGTCATGCCATTTATTTTACATATTGGACAAACCAAATATAATTTGCTTGTCACAGCAGAAAGAACAGGACAGTAATAAATAAATACGTAGATGTAGACGTATCTGTTTTTTAAAATTATATAACAAATATACATGTAACCTAGCCTGGGTATACCCATGCTGCCTTGTGCGCTCGAAATTTCGAACTGCCAGACAGCCTGGTGGCTATGACCGGTTCCTCACGCAAGAATTTGCTAGGCTTTGATATCCAATCACAGAACGAGGAGGGACGGAAAGACGACGACGCGTACTATTCGACAGACGGAAGCTTGTAGTTCGTTCGTACGGATCCAACATGGCTGCAAAGCTCTCTTTCGATCTAGCTGTGGACAGTGTTCTAGATAGTTTAGAACGAAAGTTTATTTTAAAAGAAGAACAACGTTTGGCTTTACATACGTCATCTGGTATAATTGATACGATTGGCTAAGAACTACGAACAGACGCTTATGATAGACATTCGTAGCGCCCAATAAACGTCTCTGGACGATCGGGAACCACGCCTCCTCTACAGGAAAAGGAATAGGTGGTCGCCAGACCATAGACATAATATACGTAGACGCCTCATGACGTGCTGGAACGTAATCCAGCGTCGACATAGGCGGTCGCCTAGAGCGCCATCTGCTGGAGGGGTCGTAGGTCCGACGCCCCCCCCCCCTGTCGACAATCTCGCCTAGGGCGCTAAATTAGCTAGAGACGGCCCTGGTCGCTGCCATATTGGTTGGGTCTCCTCACTCTAGGAGGAGGAGTCAACGAGAGAGCAAGCTATGCCAGTATTTTGTGCAGCTTACGGCGCAGTATTGACACCAGATCGCGTGGGATTACCTTTCACAAGTAAGATTGAACAATAATTCATCTTTTTTTTTTCTTTTTATTAATTCGTCCTGTATCATAACTAAATCTCTGCCGTTTGTAACAAACCAAACCGTGTGAAAATCCGGTACAAATTCGGGGAGTTATGCTTATTATTGTAGTTGGGGGATACACCTTCCTCAGTAGAAATAAATGCACTGGGGGCGCACAGGGGACCCATCCAAGATGGCGTCCGCGCACTGGGGACCCATCCAAGATGGCGGCCGCGCTGATACGTCAGCTCCAACGGGCAGCGTCAGTCTATGAGGCGTCTACGTATATTATGTCTATGCGCCAGACTACATCTCATTTGTGATGTAGTCTGGTGTTAGCCAGGATACATGTAACCCACATGGTCACTAAACCCATGTCATTTAAAATGTAGTTACTATGCCCCACCACGTGGTATCAGCCCTGTCACGGCCAGTGAGCACGTGCACTCACGCCCTAACGCCGAGCCGAGAGCAGCACGCCTGTTGAGTGAGCTGACGAACCTGCGTATGAAACGTGAAGTAATACTCATAAATATACGTTTATTAGGAGAGAATATTGTGTCTTGAGAGAAGGAGAGAGGAGCTGCTTCGACCGTGTAAGCCCCCTGTGGACTCCGGTAAGAGCAGAGCTACATGCTAAGATACTAAGAGGCTAGCCTCGGTTAGCTTGTTGATATTAGCTCATAATGTGAAGATGTTGCTTACTGAGACACTTTCATAAAACCAGTCGGAGTTATTATCCAACGTTTTGACCCACCGTGGTACTGTTGTATCCATTGTGTTATGTGGAAAAAAACTACTTTAAAAAGATCGCTAACTACTGGGCTAATGCTAATCGCGGCTAAATATAGGTGCTAATGGTGTAGCCGGCCAAGCTACTGTGCCACCAATTATTTAATGGAGGAGACAGAGATGGAATATGATGTTAGGATGTAAGAATATTGTTCTAATGTACTGTTTTGTGTACATCATGTGATTTATTTCATTGTGGTTATTTAAATACTCATAATGATAAATAAATAAATAAAAAGAGTGAATTGATTAAATTAATTTATGGTTAAAAAAGATAAATGTTGATTTAAAAAGATGTTTCTTAATGTAAATACTGCTTAAAAAGACCAATAAGTCTATTTATGTTAAAAATACAAGTTCATAATGAATAATTGTGTTAAAATAACACTACTATAAGTGTGTACACCATTGTTTACAATGATTTAAACCATGTACGTACTGCATTTGGTTATGAATACAGTGTTTCCCCTACTATGTATTCAGCAGTGGCGCAGCGCCACTGCTGGAAAATCAGCGCCACTGCAAAAATCTTCACATGATCGGTATTTAGCACAACTACAACGTCATCTTGAAATTGCCAAGCGTTAAAGGGGAAATGAACCCAAAAACAACACTATGCTCCAACACTATATTTCATCACATGAATGAAGTTGATTGTGCTGCCATCAAATGTACTAACTCCATATAAAAAAGAAAATAATTTAACGGCTACAGTAACGGTGATTTGACGCGTCATCAAATCACCGGAAGAAAAATGCAGGACTACAAGTTATGAACGTTCTGAATGTGAATCTTCAGGAGAGCAGCCCTCTCGGACACACACACACACAGGGGTTGAAATAAGGCTGTTTTACTCGCCAAATGCGAGTCATTTTTGTATTTGTCGAGTAATTTATGAAGACCACTCGCCACTCTGGCGAGTAATCTAAGAATTCGCCGCGATTGCCGCGGACCCGCCAGCAACGGACCCGCTAGCCGCGGACCCGACCGCGCAGCACCCACCGCCGTCTACAATCGCTGTTAACAGCATCATGTTACAGCGGTAACAGCATGTGTGTGTCCGAGAGGGCTGCTCTATTCGGACACATTACTATGAAGCCCCGGTGACGGTGTGGGAGTGCGGATGATAATAAAACAGCGGTAACAGCGATTGTAGACGGCGGTGGGTGCTGCGCGGTCGGGTCCGCGGAGCTACGGGGTGGGTTAATATTGCGCGCACCCCCCCCACCACCGCGGAGCTACGGGGTGGGTTAATATTGCGCGCACCCCGCGAACGTAACCCACCGCGGAGCTACGGGGTGGGTTAATATTCCCCAACAGTGTTTTTTCCCTTTGTTTCCGTGCAAATAAGTACATGTACATTAGAAAACCTTCATATTTAATGGAATATCCTTTTACAAAACAACATGAACAACCTCAGGTTTTCTTCAAACAAGCGTTTGCACAAATACAAAAAACCTTTATGTTTCAATGGTGTTTGAAACTGAAAAATATAGTATCGCTCTTGAAAATGTATGGTATTGCATGGACAATAGGAATCCACCAAACTAAACAATTTCGTTGTGAATCTGTGAATCTGTGAAACAAATAAACAAATATGCTCCTGCAATGTTATTGTGCTTGTAGGACTAGGTCTAATTGGATGTCTGTCACTTTAAATTTCTCAGCATGGACCAATGACTGTATATAAGGCATGGACATTCGTGACAGTGAAATTTACGGTCTAACTTTCTCTAACTTTCTTTCTATGCAAGATGCTAGTGGAAATCAGTACTACAGATGAATCCATTTTATATGGTTATAAATAAAGTATATGGTTATAAATGTGCCCCCCTTAAAAACACACTGGCCCCACCTCGGCCCCCCTGGTGATTTTGGTCTAGAACCGCCACTGCCTGTGTGTGTGTGTGTCCGAGAGGGCTGCTCTCCTGAAGATTCACATTCAGAACGTTCATAACTTGTAGTCCTGCATTTTTCTTCCGGTGATTTGATGACGCGTCAAATCACCGTTACTGTAGCCGTTAAATTCTTTTCTTTTTTATATGGAGTTAGTACATTTGATGGCAGCACAATCAACTTTATTCATGTGATGAAATATAGTGTTGGAGCATAGTGTTGTTTTTGGGTTCATTTCCCCTTTAAGACAACATTTTCAATATTTTTTGCCCCAATCAATTTCTACCAATAATGTAAATAAAAGCTTAAAATTAACACAAAAGAAAAACATGAGTAATCCTGTCTAAAATTATAAAATCAAGATTTCTGTTTCTGACCAGTTCAAGGTACGTGCTCCAATATTAAATCTGTTGATGGTATATCATATTTGTCTCAAAATGTCCATTTCTATCCACAAAACTTGCCAGAAGTTATGGTTTAAGGGGTTATTAAAAAAAAAAATCTTCCGGAGGTGAATGCCCCCAGACCCCTGCGCGCCGCCGCGTGCGGCTTGCCTCCGTTACGTAACAGCACCACTGCTGGAAAAATTTCTAGGGGAAACACTGGAATATTCAGAGTAGGAGTAGTAGAAAGTCGTGAGATGAATATGAATATGGTATTAACGGAAGTGTGTTTTCTGCACCATGTGTGTAGATTGGTTTTATTTTTCTTCTGGATCAGGGATTGATCGGTACGAATTCTGAACCTTTCGCGGTTCAGTGGCGAGCCAGGCGATCGACAAGGAACGGAGAACGGGATCCACTCCGAGGACTACAGACATCTCCTCACGTCACTTGATACAGATGGGAACGTTCACTACAAAACCTACCCGGTTAGTACGAACGAACAGAGAAATACACACACACCAACACAGAACTGAACTTTATCTTCTGATACAGAAGAAAAGGACACTTTTATTTGAACTTTTTTATTTTATTTTCTTATTTTGTATTTACTAAAGAGCTCTATTTTGTTTTGGGGTTTTCTAATTCAAAATAATACTTGTTTGGATGCAATAAATGATCACTGTTCAACTTTCACTCAGAGTCCAGCTTACTGAACCTAGAGAATGTGGTTTATTCCTAACATTGAGGTTAAAGGTGCTACGTACAGAAAATACTTCTATATACATAATAAGAGTAGATCTTAAACATGTGAATTGTCACACTATTTCATTCTCTTGTCATTTGGCTGGTCAATACTAGCTTAGGCCAATCAATCGCAACACAACGTTCTTCTTAGTTGGAGAACAGGTTGACGCAGGTTTATCCACAAGCTAGCTAGTGTCGACTGTAAATGCGCTGTGGCGCGTGGAACTCGAAGTGTGAAAAACAAGTGGTGAATAGTCAATATGGGCTAATGCTGCTGACATAAAAAAAAAAAGTCAGGTCCAATGCACACTTGGTGGAACTATAAACTGTTACTACGACTATAACTAAACTGCTAAAATTACAATACTTTTAGTACCAAGTGTCACTTTTGTTTTACTATCTATTTTTGCCAAGGCAAGCACTCTCTCCAAGTTGTAATATGTTAGTGCCTTTATATTTATTCAGGGAAAAAGGAATGTATCCAGTTTAGTAAGATGCCAAGGTCAAAGTGAAAATAAACATATTTCCATGTAGAAAGGGTCATTAAATTGTGTTCTTACTTAATAATACCATTCTTTGTTAAAGATAGATAAATAATCAAGGTAGTTTCTGTATGTGGTAGGCTCCTGTAACTTAAGCAGGAATAGCATTCCCTCCATTTTGGATTGTATTATGGTTGATATATTCAACAACAATCACAATGAAATTGTGAGGGTAAAATGGCCTACAGTATGGCGATGGCATGCCACATTTACTTTTATTACATTACCGTCCATCCTCCTGTTTCTCCCTGCTGTATTAACTCCAAACCAAGGAATAAACTGAAAACGTTTGACCAAATCATACCTATGATGGACACCGATTTTCACACTGCAGTGGTCGATGAAGAACTGTGGACTGTGGCCATTGGATAAGTAAGGGATAATCCACAATGAGGTGTGCATGTATCGAAAAATAATGCATGCAGCGGGGCTAACAGTGATTTGCCTCCACGAAGTACCATGGCCACTTACAAATCATTCAAATATAAGGGTGTTGATTCATATTTTAGGGTAATTCTGTCTCAAAATTACAACTTTTAGCTTGCACTACTTTTTGAGTTCCTGGAAACAAACGGCAAATGAACGGAGAAATATATGGGTCTGACTAATGCCTGGGTCTGACTAATGCCTAATGTCAGTTAATAGGGTAAGGAGACATGAACACTTTTAATAATCGTATTTCCCGTATAACTGCACACAACTTTATTTAAAAGCAATCAAATGGAAAACATGTTTGTTTGTATTTTGGTGTCCGGTGCGTGTGGATGTGCGGCTCCTCCGACGGAGCGGTTCATGTTAATAGCGGAGTCCGGGAGGGTTCACCTTCACGGCGTAGTTACGAGGGATGTGCGACTATCGTTTTAAAAAATACTAAAGTGTTTTTTAAAGTTAGAAAGATATTAGATATTCAACCGATATTCAAGCTCTGAATTACAGCGATCAGACACGGGGAACTAAAGCCGCGATCACCGGTATAAGTCCCGCGTGTCTAGCGGTGTCTACCTGCCCAGGTGTTTACCTGCCCAGGTGTCTACATGCCCAGGCGTCTACCTACCCAGGTGTATACCTACCCAGGTGTATACCTACCCAGGCGTCTACCTACCCAGGTGTATACCTACCCAGGTGTCTACCTACCCAGGTGTATACCTACCCAGGTGTATTGGTCTGTATTTCTGCAGCGATGAGTTAAATCAGGGCTTGTTGCGACCACGGATGTATTCGGTTTGCGATGCTCATGCCTTCTTATTTTTATGTTTTACTTTTTGCTCGACTAATGAAAATGTATTCGACTAAGCCTCCGTCGATCGACTAAGCCGACTATTAGGGGGCAGCCCTAGTTAACTTACAGCACTTTATATGGACCATTAGTTATATTTTCAATTTATTTACAGAGCAATCCCTGCAAAGTTTTTAGGTAACTAGAAAATGCATTTCCTGCAGAAAACGCGTGTGAATGCTGGAAGCTGAATGATAAGCTCAAAGCAGAAATATAAAATGAATTGATCTGAAGAATCTGAAAGTAGTAGTAGAAGCTGAAATAGTAGAAGAATCTGAAAGTAGTAGTAGAAGCTGAAATAGTAGAAGAATCTGAAAGTAGTAGTAGAAGCTGAAATAGTAGAAGAATCTGAAAGTAGTAGTAGAAGCTAAAATAGTAGAAGTAGCTGAAAGTAGTAGTAGAAGCTGAAATAGTAGAAGAATCTGAAAGTAGTAGTAGAAGCTGAAATAGTAGAAGAATCTGAAAGTAGTAGTAGAAGCTGAAATAGTAGAAGAATCTGAAAGTAGTAGTAGAAGCTGAAATAGTAGAAGAATCTGAAAGTAGTAGTAGAAGCTGAAATAGTAGAAGAATCTGAAAGTAGTAGTAGAAGCTGAAATAGTAGAAGAATCTGAAAGTAGTAGTATAAGCTGAAATAGTAGAAGAAGCTGAAAGTAGTAGTATAAGCTGAAATAGTAGAAGAATCTGAAAGTAGTAGTAGAAGCTGAAATAGTAGAAGAATCTGAAAGTAGTAGGCCTAGTAGAAGCTGAAATAGTAGACGAATATGAAAGTAGTAGAAGTAGTTGAAATTGTAGTAGTAGCTGAATTAGTAGGCCTAATAGGCCTACTAATAGCTGAAGTAGAAGTAACTGAAGTAGTAACAACACTGCTGAACCCCGGCCCACGGTATGTTACTATTGCGCGCAGCCGCGCACCCCCCCCCCCCCCCCCCCCCCCCCCCCCCGCAGGTCCGCGGTGTGTTTGTGTTACTATTGCGGGCACCCCCCCCCCCCCCCCCCGCAGGTCCGCGGTGTGTTTGTGTTACTATTGCGGGCACCCCCCCCCCCCCCCCCCCCCCCGCAGGTCCGCGGTGTGTTTGTGTTACTATTGCGGGCACCCCCCCCCCCCCCCGCAGGTCCGCGGTGTGTTTGTGTTACTATTGCGGGCACCCCCCCCCCCGCAGGTCCGCGGTGTGTTTGTGTTACTATTGCGGGCCCCCCCCCCCCCCCCCCCCCGCAGGTCCGCGGTGTGTTTGTGTTTACTATTGCGCGCACCCCCCCCCCCCCCCCCCCCCGCCCCGTAGGTCCACGGTGACGCCATGACGCTCGAACGTGAAGTCGTTTTACGGCAGTGGAAGATTTACGACAGCCAGCATACAGACAGTGAGCAACGGACTTCACATGATATTATTCACAACTCGGATTAATTTAATGAAACCCATTGATTCTTTTGATCGGTGGACCCCTTTTGATTGGATATTATGGGATATACAAGTCTGTACATTTTTTGAACGAAGGTAAACGATTGAGAATTGATTTAGTTAGGCCAGAGATCAATGTGTAATCGATGTGTAAACTGTGATTCTGAATAAATATAAATGCTATCGAAATTTTGTTTGGATATCGTTATTATTGAATATACAAATCTGTAGATTAGTGACATTTTTTGAATGAAGGTTAGCGGTTGAAATGTGAATGAATTAGTTACGACGTGTTAAACAGTGGAAGGTCCGCCGGTTACAATGGGACGAACGGTAGAATATGACGATTTGAAACTAAAACTGCGATACAGAAAAAAGTATAACAGCTATCGAAATTTCGTGAACACGGCTAGATAGATACAAATCTCTAGATTTGTTTAATTGTTTGAACGATGGGAAACAGTTGAAATTTGAAATAGTTACGACGTAAAGCAGCGGAAGTAAACAGTGGAAGGTCCGCCGGTTACAATGGGACGAACGGTAGAATATGACGATTTGAAACTAAAACTGCGATACAGAAAAAAGTATAACGGCTATCGAAATTTCGTGAACACGGCTAGATAGATACAAATCTCTAGATTTGTTTAATTGTTTGAACGATGGGAAAAGGTTGAAATTTGAATTAGTTACGACGTAAAGAATGTGAAGAATAAGAGGCTGGGCGGACGGCGAAGCCGTCCGCCCAGCCTCTTATTCTTCACATTGATTTGTATTGGAAAAATAAAGGTGGAAAAAGTAGAATAATTTGAAAAGTTGAATTAATATCAAAAATGTGAATAGATAGCCATCATGTCGTAATAAATATGAACATTTTGATATTTGAATGGTTTCTGTAGCTGAAAATATGAAGGAGAAGAGTGACAAAAAACGGGCGGAAGAAGAATAAAAATAATAAAGATTCAGATATCTAGAGTGTGAATGCTCCAGCATTCACACTAACTAGAAAATGCATTTCCTGCAGAAAACGCGTGTGAATGCTGGAAGCTGAATGATAAGCGCAAAGCAGAAATATAAAATGAATTGATCTGAAGAATCTGAAAGTAGTAGTATAAGCTGAAATAGTAGAAGAATCTGAAAGTAGTAGTATAAGCTGAAATAGTAGAAGAATCTGAAAGTAGTAGAAGAAGCTGAAATAGTAGAAGAATCTGAAAGTAGTAGTAGAAGCTGAAATAGTAGAAGAATCTGAAAGTAGTAGTAGAAGCTGAAATAGTAGAAGAATCTGAAAGTAGTAGTATAAGCTGAAATAGTAGAAGAAGCTGAAAGTAGTAGTATAAGCTGAAATAGTAGAAGAATCTGAAAGTAGTAGTAGAAGCTGAAATAGTAGAAGAATCTGAAAGTAGTAGAAGAAGCTGAAATAGTAGAAGAAGCTGAAAGTAGTAGAAGAAGCTGAAATAGTAGAAGAATCTGAAAGTAGTAGTATAAGCTGAAATAGTAGAAGAATATGAAAGTAGTAGTAGAAGCTGAAATAGTAGAAGAAGCTGAAAGTAGTAGTAGAAGCTGAAATAGTAGAAGAAGCTGAAAGTAGTAGTAGAAGCTGAGATAGTAGAAGAAGCTGAAAGTAGTAGTAGAAGCTGAAATAGTAGAAGAATCTGAAAGTAGTAGAAGAAGCTGAAATAGTAGAAGAAGCTGAAAGTAGTAGTAGAAGCTGAAATAGTAGAAGAATATGAAAGTAGTAGTAGAAGCTGAAATAGTAGAAGAATCTGAAAGTAGTAGTAGAAGCTGAAATAGTAGAAGAAGCTGAAAGTAGTAGTAGAAGCTGAAATAGTAGAAGAAGCTGAAAGTAGTAGTAGAAGCTGAAATAGTAGAAGAAGCTGAAAGTAGTAGTAGAAGCTGAAATAGTAGAAGAAGCTGAAAGTAGTAGTAGAAGCTGAAATAGTAGAAGAAGCTGAAAGTAGTAGTAGAAGCTGAAATAGTAGAAGAAGCTGAAAGTAGTAGGCCTAGTAGAAGCTGAAATAGTAGAAGAATATGAAAGTAGTAGAAGTAGTTGAAATTGTAGTAGTAGCTGAATTAGTAGGCCTAATAGGCCTACTAATAGCTGAAGTAGAAGTAACTGAAGTAGTAACAACACTGCTGAACGTCCTCAAAAAGCAGCCCAATCTGGCAACACTGCTGAACTGTGGCATCACGATGGTGGCTCTCCATCGTGATGTTAGTCAGCCGTCACGATGGACGAGGACATCGTCCATCGGCACAACCCTATCAGTTAACATGAGATTTATATGGAATGTGGACGTTAACTTATTACTCCGGTAAATAGAGACAATCTTAGTAACAACATGGCAACGTTACCTTATTACTCCAGTAAATAGAGACGATATTAGTAACGACATGGTAACGTTACCTTATTACTCCGGTAAATAGAGACAACCTTAGTAACAACATGGCAACATTACCTTATTACTCCAGTAAATGAGACGACCTTAGTAACGACATGGTAACGTTACCTTATTACTCCAGTAAATAGAGACGATCTTAGTAACGACATGGCAACGTTATCTTATTACTCCAGTAAATAGAGACAACCTTAGTAACAACATGGCAACATTACCTTATTACTCCAGTAAATAGAGACGATCTTAGTAACGACATGGCAACGTTACCTTATTACTCCAGTAAATAGAGACGATCTTAGTAAGGCCATGGCAACGTTACCTTATTACTCCAGTAAATAGAGATGACCTTAGTAACAACATGGCAACGTTACCTTATTACTCCAGTAAATAGAGACGACCTTAGTAACGACATGGCAACGTTACCTTATTACTCCAGTAAATAGAGACGATCTTAGTAACGACATGGCAACGTTACCTTATTACTCCAGTAAATAGAGACGACCTTAGTAACGACATGGCAACGTTACCTTATTACTCCAGTAAATAGAGACGATCTTAGTAAGGCCATGGCAACGTTACCTTATTACTCCAGTAAATAGAGATGACCTTAGTAACAACATGGCAACGTTACCTTATTACTCCAGTAAATAGAGACGACCTTAGTAACGACATGGCAACGTTACCTTATTACTCCAGTAAATAGAGACGATCTTAGTAACGACATGGCAACGTTACCTTATTACTCCAGTAAATAGAGACGACCTTAGTAACGACATGGCAACGTTACCTTATTACTCCAGTAAATAGAGACGATCTTAGTAAGGCCATGGCAACGTTACCTTATTACTCCAGTAAATAGAGATGACCTTAGTAACAACATGGCAACGTTACCTTATTACTCCAGTAAATAGAGACGACCTTAGTAACGACATGGCAACGTTACCTTATTACTCCAGTAAATAGAGACGATCTTAGTAACGACATGGCAACGTTACCTTATTACTCCAGTAAATAGAGACGACCTTAGTAACGACATGGCAACGTTACCTTATTACTCCAGTAAATAGAGACGACCTTAGTAACAACATGGCAACGTTACCTTATTACTCCAGTAAATAGAGACGATCTTAGTAACGACATGGCAACGTTACCTTATTACTCCAGTAAATAGAGACGGTCTTAGTAACGACATGGTAACGTTACTTTATTACTCCAGTAAATAGAGGGAAAGCTTTCTTTACATAGTCCCATCCGAGTCCAGTCCAAGTTGACAGTTATTAACGTACAGAAAAAGTCCTAATCATCTCTAGTGACTAGTGGTGCAACGGGTCACGGATTACCCGTGATCCGTACGGATCAACCCTCACGGGTCGGGACGGACGTGATCCGCGGATCAGCTGACAAATAATAGTTGCGCGTTCACATCAAGCCGGTCGCGTATTTGTCCTCCTTTTTGAGAGCGCAATAGTACACCGCGCACCCCCCCGTCGGCCGGAGTGTTACAACCGCGCGCGCACCCCCCCCCCCCTCCGCGGTGTGTTACTGTTGCGCGCCCCCCCCCCCCCCCCCCCCCCGTCGGCCGGAGTGTTACAACCGCGCGCGCGCACCCCCCCCCCCCCCCCCCCCCCCCCCGTCGGCCATAGGTCCGCGGTGTGTTACTATTGCGCGCATCCCCCCCCCCCCCCCCCCCCCCGTCAACAATCGCGAACCCCCCCCTCCCCGTCAACAATCGCGAACACCGCCCCCCCCCCCCCCCTGTGGCACCAGAATGGCCTACGAACACGGCAACACCTCGAGCATGGCCAGCCACGTGAAGCGACATCGTCCTGGCGAGTCGAGAGTTAAAAAAAAAAGACGCGCAGCAACTGCTTCTCCCCGATGCATTTAAGCAGTGCTTTATTATTATATTATTATTATTTTATATTTTACTATGCTTAGGAAGCAGGATTATTATTTTGTTTTTACACATGTTACGCCTGTTATTCACTGTTGAATGTTAAAAATAAAACCAAAAAGCAATTGAAAGCTAAGTCACATTTGTCTTGTTATAATTTTTTTTTTTTTTTTTTAATGACCCGACCCGTGACTCAAAAACCGTGACCCGATCCGACCCGTGAGTGTTGTGATCCGTTGCACCCCTACTAGTGACACACATTCAATCCCTCTATCAAGGAAAATCTTATGCTCAACAATTGGTTGGTTTGGAAAATGATATTGTATACTACATTTCAAAGTTTGAGATATGAAAGGCTGCTAAATTCTGCAGACAATTAAAGAACACTAGTTTGATAGAAAGACATGAGTCAAGAACTATGAGTTGTTTTGAAACTTGATGCAAAATTCCAGTGCATATGTATGCAATTGATGTGTATGCATTTCCAAAACTAGGTGTTTTAATTTATAAAAATGTATTTCAATTCCAGGGTGTCCACATTTAATATTACATTTTTTTTTAAACTTTGAGTGTACATGCAAAAAAACTAGTTATTGAAGCTATTTGCTTTTGTTATATTTTTTCACATTCATTTCCACACAGAATGTATTTCTAAGGACAGTGCTGGATACCAATTGAGGCAATAATTCAATCGGAATAGCCAAAAACCATGTCTCAACATGAAATTATATTAATAATCCTAGAAAGTGTGGGGCAGGACTTTGAGCCTCTGTATCAATCGATGGTATCTCATTTAACTGGTATTGGTGGTTCGGCTGTAACTGCAATGCATCACCCGATTGTGATAAAACCATGAATATCTAATATCGAAGGCTTAGTTAATACTGCGATAACATCATTATGTGAGCTTTTTTCGTTAACCTTATATCACCCCCTCAGTGTATCCAACGTGGGTGCTTTTACAGGGCTGAACGTTTAATGCATGCCGTGATGTTTTGTACAAGGACTACAGCGCTGTGACTGGAATAGTAACACAGTTTCGTAACCATGAATATTAATGAAACCAAATCCCAGAAATGTCATCTAAAAATGTTATGTCTATCAAGCCCTGAAAGCCGCTTCGTCATGGTGTATCACAAATATTAATGAGGACATTTTTCCTGAGCCATTTTTCTCTTGACGTGACATGTTTTCAAAAAATATTGTGAACCCCCCCTCCCCCCCAAAAAAACCTGAATAACTTGAGTCAAGTTGCCTTGTGAAGACATCACTAGATGAAGTCTGACATATCTACACATCACAATGCCGCTTTTAAGTGAACATGGAGAAGAATATGTAGCAGTTTTCCAGGCAAACGCTGCATGGTAACGTTAAGACTTTGTTGTGTGTATTTATATTCAGGTGACACATGGAAGAGCAGGTTTTTTTTTTATTGTATGCTTAGGTGTATGCGCACAAAATGCACGCATCCTTGAACGTGTGAATTTTTTTCGAACTAGTATTTTTAAAAGCATCTGTGTTCTCACAAATACCATACACAATAAGTTTATTTTAATACATTGACAAAGGTCAATGTATACATGAACAAAATGTCTCTTTAACTGCGTCTTTTAAACCAAACTTTTCTCTGTGATTGTGGTCGCTGTGTGTACATGCATGCGTATGCCTGTGCATATATATATATATATATATATATATATATATATATATATATATATATATATATATATGTATGTATATCTTTGCTTGCCTCCATGTGTGTATGTATATGTGTGCTTGTGTGTGTTTATGTATATGTGTCTCTCTCTGTGCAGTCATATTTGTTTGTGTGTATGTCTGAAAGAGAGTGACAGTGCATTTATATTTATATTTTTTGTGCGTGTGTGCGTGCGTACATATGTGCACGTTGAGGCCTGTTGCTGGCCATCCAAGCAGACAGGTGTCAGGTCACATTAGCGCCTTAGCTCCAGTGGTCAGGTGGTACTCGTGGGGACTGTGCTTTATGGGGACCGTGAGTGGCCCCACACACACACACACACACACACACACACACACACACACACACGGATGCATAACATATTCATACAGACAGATGCATAACACACACACGTAACACACTCATACACACAGATTTCTCAAACACACACACACCCCATCTCCATAGGGACCGTGTCAATGCATTGTCAGTGGTTGAAGAGTAAAATGATCACTCTCTTTCCTTCTCTCCCCATCACTCATCCTTTCATCCTGCTCCTAATTTATTCACACACATACACACACACACACACACACACAGGAATGATAATTGCAGCCGCAGTCGTGTTACCAGCTGACAACAGGAGAGTGAAGCGGAAATAACAGTGTCTCCACAACGAATGCCTCCATGTGCTCTTTTCAATGTATCTCTGCTCTGTCAAACCTCACCCCCCCAACACCCCACTTATACCTCCCCCGCCCCCCTCCATCTGTGTTTTCCCCACCTCCACAAAATAAAAGCACTGTATGGGCTTACCTACATCTCGGTCCCGCTCAACGCATATTTTGTACATACGTTTTTTGCGAATTTATACCATACATATTTTGTACATGAACATTTTCTTTGTATCGCCCTTGCATACTTTGTTTTGTATTGTTTACTTACATTTGTTCCATACTCTTTCTTACTATCACCTTGAGAAGAAGAATAATTGTAACAGTAAAGTTTCCCCCGCCGGGATCAATAAACAAATCGAAATCTGATTTTTTTTTTTTCCTGCCTGCTCTTCTCCGTTGCCCACTTTCCTTTCCTCTCCCTTCTCGGTTTTTCCGTTCCCCTCCGTCTATCCCGAATTTCCCGTCTGGGATTAATAAAGTACAATCCTATCTTATCTTCTAGCTAAGTACCAGTCTATCACCTCAACCTCCCCCCTTATTATCTTCTCTTCTTCCTTAACCCCCCCCACCCCCCCAATCGCCTGTTTCCCGCCTCCCTGCTCTTCTCCATCGCCTTTTCTCCCTTCCTTTCCTCCCTTGCTCTCCCTGTCCCTCCTCCCACCATGTTCACCCTCCACCCCCTCCACCCTGCCTCGTCATCGGTTAGCTGTCGGTGACCAGCGGCAACAGGGGGGTGGGGGTGTCGGAAGGCCTCTGATCACGGCGGCGGTGGCGCTAATTGGAACCGAGGGTGACACATGTCGCGGCGATGCAAGGGCGTCACTTTGTGTTGAAAAGCGGTGGGGACATAAGGGCTCAAATGAAGAAACATTTTTTAAACTGTCGACATATGCGGATTGTTATGGGGCCCCGAGTTGATAATTACGGCAAGAAAAAAAGTTGCATCACGGCGCATCAAAAGGGCATGTTTTTTGGGTCATTTTAGAATCAGTAGGCTGGGGGGGATTAAAAAAAAATGGTGTCTTCTCATTTGTTAGTTAACATTTCTTGGTACAAGCTATTTTTCAGAAGATTTTTAACAAATTATGCTTTTAAAAAGTGATGAACATCTGCTATTATGGATGATGCTCAAGCCATTCGAAGACATACACTCCTAGTAAACCCCATTATAAATACTGCAGCAATGTCTCTGTGTGACGTAGTAGCGTCTACAGAAATCAAGTTTAGTGGCGGCAAAGTGAAATACTACACAAAATGGTAGTAATAGGACTTGTGGTGTGTTGTACTTAAGCAATAGACATCTTAATGATGTCAGTGTTCCATAGTTTATCTTTAAAGATAGGAGGACAGACACACTTAACACACACGCATATCTATATACAATCTGTCCAAGAGGCAATTGCATACACAGATAAACCATCCCTATACTGTTTGAACAAATATGGCAGCGTGAAGTTTAAAGTGATGGGAATCTGGAGCAGTTTAATGGCCATGATGGCATTAAGAACAGCCGTCAAGGACTCTTCAGGTTTAAAAATAAACGCTCCATTGTGATTGAATGTTGACAATGTTGCTGACGTGTTTTAGTATCTGGGACGGTTTTATTGACAAGGGTCATTTTGTTGATGGTGACGTGGCACAAAGAGAAAAATCTGCTCAGTGGAAAAATATATTACGCCGCAAATGTATTTCTATTTCCCCTACCTGCTTTTTCTGTTGAGACCGGAGACTCAATTTAAAGTCTGTTAGTGTTCATCCAAACTCATCCTCTGCTTTGACGTTAAAAAGAATACCCCACATTGATTCCCAGTGGGGCAGTTAGCTGTGAACATTCCTTCCCGGAAAATACTGAGAAGTACTTGGCATATCACATTTCTGGCTGTGTAGGTATTGACAATTGTGTCCCAGACTTAATTTCTTTGTGTTTGAATATTTAATTTGCGGCCATTTTCTGTTTTCTTGAGGACGGCACAATTAATCTGTCACAAAAGGGTGGCTGTGACACATTGAGAGCAACATAATGACAACTTTTTTGAGCCACACAGCTATTTTTCTCTTTGCCTTTGTTCTGTTTGTTTTGGTGGGAGCATCTTCTGAGACGTATTGAGCCGAGAATCAAGTCTAATCCGTTTATTTATTAACTTCTCGCTCACGTCAATCCTCTCTGACTGCGAATTGTTTGCTAAGCAGATCGCAGTTATACAATAGATTAGGGTTGCCGCGATTAGTCGTCGTAAATATGTTTAATCACGTTTTATTATATATATATATTTGCTTGTATAATAAAAACATAGGCAAATAACGCAATTTGTTCAATTCAATTTGTTAATATAATTTCGTAAATAATAAATGTCGTACTTCAATATCACCCGTCATTGGTCGGCTCTTGTCAACACCTACAGACTTAAAAAAAACAATGCGGCTGCAGCATAATCTGCTACCAAAGAGGTTACGTGTAAAGGTTTCCCCAGACCGAAAGTTTCAAAAGCATGAGAATACTTTAAAGAAGCTTTATGTAACGCATTTACTGTACTAAATCATAAAATTCAGGGGAAAATTCAACTCCACCCACTGCCCGATCTCCGAGTTGACTGCTGGTTTATAATTTGCCAACAATAATGCAATAACATATACATTCGATGATCAACTTACAGTGTAGGACTCGTCGTCGCTTGTCATTGTCAAAATATAATCATTGCGCTTGTCCCAAAATATAATGTTGCGCTCGGCTCATCTTGCCCTAGTGTTTATTCAGTGTCCTCAACCTGGTAACCCATGTGAGCTGCGAGTCTAGGGAGGAGGGGGCGGGCAGAGGCAACTCTCTCCAATATTGAGAATTGTGACTGCAGTATCCATTTTAAACGCTCGTGTCATTGTTGCATATAATGCCTTTAAATTTGCAGACAACAAAGCGGACATTTGTTCGCTGTGCAAAATGTCTATGGCATTTCACAGCAGCAGCACATGTGGAAACACCTGAAAAGAAAGCATACAGGTGCTATTCTGGAAGGTGAACCTCCAGAAACACAAAGCGTTTTTAAAAACGTGCTGCCCACTTTACAATTGTTTTCCTATGGTACAGTGCACCTGAGCAGCTTTCTTTTGATGCGCCTCGCATTTTATGACCGTGCATAAAAGTTACAATATTTCAACTTTGGGCGTCAACGCAAGAGAAGATGCGGTTCTGTTGAGGCATTATTATTAGAAGGGAGAGCATTTGCCATTGTGGCGTTTACATACCCTCATTATTAAAGTCATAATCAGTGTTGATTACAACATGTTTAGGCTGGAATCTGGGCTTATTATAATTTGATTGGCGGTGTGTGCATGTTGGGATGTATTCCTCGTGTACAGAAAATACAAAAAGCAAGGCAGCGGCTCTCTCCTCAGGAAGCCGAGCTTCAATGTGAGCAAACACCGTGGTCTACAGGTCACTCACAGAGTGTTCTCACCTTTAACATTGTCTGCTGGTCTGGGAACCTCTCAGTTAGACACAGGAACAAGCTGACCCAGGTGGACAACCAGGCCAGCAAGATCATCGGAGACAAGCAACTCCAGAACCTAATAACCAAAAAGGCGACCCAGGTCTATAATGAGTCCACCCACCCTCATCGCTCTTCACTCTCTGTTCTATACTGTGTACTATCTGTTCTGTGTTGCCAGATTGCCGAAGACAAATTTCCATTGTATGTAAATGTAATGGACAGAGTTTTATTAAGTTTATTTAGTCTTATCTCTTCTAATTATTTTATTTCTGCCATTATGTTAAGCATATGTCTTTGTGTATGGTGTCATATAACATTTGAATAATTGTGATCAATATAATTAAAGGTTTAATTTAAAGGATCATAGGGAATATTACTATCTTGCATTTAGTATTGCATGTTTAATTAATGATGATGGATTTGTTTTTATTCTTTCTTTGTTCTATTTTTTTTTTGTGTCAAAGGCAAAGCCATCTGAATGAATTGTATGCGTTTTTGGATAGAAATGTATTGTTTAGATTAATCGATTAATCAACATTAATCAATAGAAAAATAATCGGTGGTAGCAGCCCTACAATGGATAACAAATCAAAGAAAGTGTACATTCACCAAAAGGCCTTTCGTTTGTTTTGAACTGACGGAAAAGTGTTTTCCTAAAAGAGCAGTTAGTTGAAAGATCCCATGCCTGCCCCGGCCGAGCTCCATCGTGAATGTAATGGTACGTCCCGACATGTACCGCCATCAACTCCTGATGCACAGTTTGTTGGAGATCTTGCATCTACCGCTTGTCAAGTTGTCAGTGCGTTCCCGAAAATTGCACCCAGGCTCATTGCAATTCCGTTGACGGGCAAAAAGGACTCGGCAACGCTCACTGGATGAGGGGCCTTCTGGTTGGTCAGGTGGGTGGGTGGATTTGGGGAAAGAGGTAGGGGGTGGGGTGGCTGGGAGCGATGGACCATTTTCTCACTTCATCATAAAATGATGGAGGACCGTTTTTTGGTGTTGTCTGGTCCCACAGGTACGATTCATAGCACAGGTGTCCCAGTGACACCCACGGTCCGACCTTGGTAGCAACCAGGGAATTCAGTACAATACCCCTTCTAGTTCGAGTCACCCTGGTAGGTACCACCGCAGCATGGAACAACTGTGGACTTTGTTCTTTTGTGTTGGTGGTGGTTGAGATCATAACTGCAGGGTCAGTCACTGCAAAATAAAAAGTCAGTTTTTCCACCTTTGCAGCAAATTATTTGTCTGTCATTGTCAAAAAATGACAGTCAGTTATTATTACTTCATTATACATCCAGATGTATAATGAAGTTCTGGTACAGCTGGTTTTATTCAGTAGTGACAACACCTTTGTGGAAAGCGACCAGCTTGGAAAGCTTGTGGAAAATGACTCTCAAACAATGATATGTCATAATGTCATGTTTCCCTCTCCTGTCATATAAATCTTGAGACAGGCTAACGCTATCGACATGGCATAGCGTGTTTTGTCACTCTTGACATGATCCAATCAATATTGATTGGATCCGTAGACACCCAATCACATTCCTCCTACGTTCTTGCTCTGCTTTAATGACCTGTTTTACCTGAAAATATGCCATATGTAAGTAAGACATGCTATGGATGCCATTTTCACACTGTCTTTGAAACAGTTTTGGAGCCTGTTATGTTCATCGGGTGTATGTAATGTCAAACTCCAAGACGGCCTGTCTGTGTCTGTCTGGTTGCTCTGCATTCTTAAAAAACAGACAAAAAAACCCGCTGCCGCCAGAACTAGCTTACAACATTTCAACATTCATTTCACCGTTGCTGTATATTTTAGCAAAGGAAAGCACCAGTGTTGGGACTCAATGCAGCACTTAACATGGCACAAAGGTTTTTAAAGACGTGCCCTGTCACTGCATGGGGAAATGTAAGGTGTGTCATCATGAATCGGTTTCTCGTCTGTTGAACGTCATCGCGGTGCTACGGAAATTCGAGCGACAGTCCCCCGTAGTGTTTGGCGGTTTGAAGGTGGATTACAGAACGGGGGAGGATAGCACTTAAATGGATGTGAGTCAGGAATACATTGCATTGTTGTATTGACGAAGCAATGTCCAGCTTTTGCACTTACTGTACATAAAATGAGAACCAAACCCCGCTGACCCCACCTTTTTAAATAAATAAATAAAATAAAAAAATGCTTTCAGGTTGTATTCATTCTGGGGCTGCAGGACCGCCAGCTCCCCTGTAAACGGCCCTTCAATTCAGTTTCAATAAGTGGAGGACAGGCGAGTCGCATCAAGGCTTAATCAGCAGATGACCCGCCCGGTAACCATGTCACCATGTTGGACTGCGATTTTTGTGACAGCTTTACGAGTACGTTTGTAGTCAAAGGTAAACTAAGGTAACTATGGGTGACAGCGTTAACAACCCTGGTCATTTTTCTTTTTTCCAGTGAAGTGTTGAGGACGTGGGTCTTTTTGTCGACTGAAAGTTTACATGAGTCTTCAGGCCTTACTCATGAGAGTATTCAAACATGTCTTCTGCCTAATTGGCCCTGCAGCGATAACGTCTCACACCAGATTTGACCTGACACTTTAGTACACCCAAACACATGCGAGCACGCACACGCACACACACAAACACACACATATATTTACAAAAAAAGTTTTTCCACAATGTTATCTTGTGATTCTGTGGAAGTACTAGTAATTAGTACTTCCATTCTTATGTTTGTATTACGTTATTATATATTATTAGTAGTATTTATTATGAGTCTTAAGAAAAACCACTTGCGTTGTTCAAAAAGTAAGAAAACCAAATATGAATTACGCGTACGCCAACTCATTGTGCCGTTATTTTTTCTGTCTTTATGTTTTTTTGACATTGCCGAGATGAAAATCACCCATTGCCATTTTTTTTTACAAATTATATTAGCCATTGTCTAATTCCAGCCACCCCATCCTCTGTTTCCATGGTGAGAGATCCCGCACAGCACAGGACCATATAACAGCGGGTTTTCTCCACTGAAGACATACAAATTACACCCTTTGTCACTTAGTTATAAGACACGTCTTACAATCCAGTTGCAATAATTGTGCACTTTTATTGAGAATTACACTATTGATGAGTTGACATTCATAGTTTTTCATCTCAATAATTGCAAATTGTTTCTCGTTTGTTGCCGTTTTCATTACTGCCAAGAATCGACAGCCTGATTTGAATCGTGAGAAACAAACCCAAAGGTTTGTCTGTAATTCAAAGAGTTCAATATTTAGAAGACCAAAACAATGACTGTGCCGACTGCCAAACCAAATCCATCGCAGAGCGTTGCTCGCAAATCACCCGCCAGTGTCAGCAACCCTCAGTCACTGATGCAAAGCGCTGTTTTCAAAATATGAAAGTGTGTCCGCTTCAATGAATTCCCTAAGCGTTCTTAATCAACGGCGTATCACTCAACTCATATCGCCCCCCTGTTCCCCAGGGAGAGAGACAGAGAGAGAGAGAGGGAGAGAGGCGAAACAACTGTTTGCTTAGAGTGCTGCTTTAATTAGATCACTCGTTACATAACCAGCGCGCGCGCGCGCGCACACACGCACACACACACACACACACACTAAGTGGATGGCCTCAATTCTGGCATGTCATGGCATGTCACACAACATGAGGCTTAACACTACCTAAGATTTTATTGATTATATATTTACGCATACAGTATGTAGTTGGTTGCCTGGCAACTGCCAGACTTAGGGGAACATTTCTGTTTCTGGGGGGGTACTCGAAATATGGCGTGCGCTTTTTCCCCCCAAATTGCTTCCCACTTAGACCCTCCTTGTTACTCTCAAGATAAACAAACCTTAAAAAAAAAACACCAGCACTCAAGAAATACTAATAATCTGTCAGATTTCCCTTTGTGTTTATTTATTTGTATTTTTTTTTTCTTAAGCCTTCCCTTTTGAGAACAACACAAAACAAAAACTCAAGATGTGACAAAGAACAGAAATGCCTATGTTGCTGGCTAGCTAGCTACCCTGGCATCGGGCTAGTGACCACGGCAAGGCAAACAGACTGTTCGCCGAGAGGGAAGGCAGTGCCAGTTGTAATTCACATAGACAAGTGTAAAATTAAGTCAACCCTGAGGCGGGAAACAGGGATTACTGGTTAATGCTGCTTTATCAGAGTCAAATTGGGTGGAAGAGAGTGGATGTGTAGTGCATGTTTGTGTGGTGTCTGTGAGTGGGGAATGTACTGTGTGGGGAAAAATGCATATTGCGTGGCAGTAATAAACACTGCGCGCACACACACACACACACACACACACACACACACACACACACACACACACACACACACACACACACACACATATCCTGCATACACAGGATGAGGTGGCTGTGTGTATGTTGTGGTGGAAATTCACCTAAACTGAATTTAGGTGTGTGCGTGCGTGTGTGTGTGGGTGCGTACGTACGTGTGAGAGAGACATAATAATTATCTCCTTTCGACCGGCCGCTAACCAGTTGAAATGGCTCCGAGGCAAAGGGGGGCTTAGGACCAGGGATGCATCCTGGGTAATTAGCACATCTACCCGAAAGGCGAGGGAAGGAGGGACACCAGTAATCACGTACCGCGTGTAGCAAGGGAGGTTAACCCCCACCCCCACAACCTCCAACCAGTGGTGGAAGAAGTACTGATAAAATGTTTGACTGAAGTAAAAGTAGTAATTTTATTGATAATGTTACTTAAGTAAAAGTACAAAAGTATTCGTAAAAGTGTAGTACTCATTATGCAGAATGGCCCATTTCAGAGTAATATTTATTATATTGTCGGATTATATTTATTGAAGCATTTATCGCTTTAATGTTGCAGCCGGTAAAGGTGGAGCTCATTTTAATCATATATATATTTTATACATTACTTTACATACTGCTGGGTAGCTTGTGAGTTTCCTACTGAGGACCAATAAAGCCTTATTGATATAATCATATAATTTATTTATTGATTATATTTTGTATTGTTAAAGTGAATCTGCAAAGAGTAAAAGTATAAAGTGGCAGAAAATATAAATACTCAAGTAAAGTACAAGTACCTCAAATTTACTTAAGTACAGTATCAATCAATCAATCAAGTTTTATTTTTATAGCACATTTCATATGACGTACATAGACTCAATGTGCTTAGAAAAAAAATAATAAAAAAATAAAAAATATCCATATATGAATGTACACAAACACACACACATATACACTCACCGGCCACTTTATTAGGTACACCTTGCTAGTACCGGGTTGGACCCCCTTTTGCCTTCAGAACTGCCTTAATCCTTCGTGGCACAGATTCAACAAGGTACTGGAAACATTCCTCAGAGAGTTTGGTCCATATTGACATGATAGCATCACGCAGTTGCTGCAGATTTGTCGGCTGCACATCCATGATGCGAATCTCCCGTTCCACCACATCCCAAAGGTGCTCTATTGGATTGAGATCTGGTGACTGTGGAGGCCATTTGAGTACAGTGAACTCATTGTCATGTTCAAGAAACCAGTCTGAGATGATTCGCGCTTTATGACATGGCGCGTTATCCTGCTGGAAGTAGCCATCAGAAGATGGGTACACTGTGGTCATAAAGGGATGGACATGGTCAGCAACAATACTCAGGTAGTCTGTGGCTTTGACACGATGCTCAATTGGTACTAATAAGCCCAAAGTGTGCCAGGAAAATATCCCCCACACCATTACACCACCACCACCAGCCTGAACCATTGATACAAGGCAGGATGGATCCATGCTTTCATGTTGTTGACGCCAAATTCTGACCCTACCATCCGAATGTCGCAGCAGAAATCGAGACTCATCAGACCAGGCAACGTTTTTCCAATCTTCGATTGTCCAATTTTGGTGAGCCTGTGCGAATTGTAGCCTCAGTTTCCTGTTCTTAGCTGACAGGAGTGGCACCCGGTGTGGTCTTCTGCTGCTGTAGCCCATCCGCCTCAAGGTTCGACGTGTTGTGCGTTCAGAGATGCTCTTCTGCATACCTCTGTTGTAACGAGTGGTTATTTGAGTTACAGTTGCCTTTCTATCAGCTCGAACCAGTCTGGCCATTCTCCTCTGACCTCTAGCATCAACAAGGCATTTGCGCCCACAGAACTGCCGCTCACTGGATATTTTCTCTTTTTCGGACCATTCTCTGTAAACCCTAGAGATGGTTGTGCGTGAAAATCCCAGTAGATCAGCAGTCTCTGAAATACTCAGACCAGCCCGTCTGGCACCAACAACCATGCCACGTTCAAAGTCACTTAAATCACCTTTCTTCCCCATTCTGATGCTCGGTTTGAACTGCAGCAGATCGTCCTGACCATGTCTACATGCCTAAATGCATTGAGTTGCTGCCATGTGATTGGCTGATTAGAAATTTGCGTTAACGAGCAGTTGGACAGGTGTACCTAATAAAGTGGCCGGTGAGTGTATATAAATGGACACACAAAATGGATAAAAATGGGAATAAAAGCAGCAATTTGAAAAATAAGAAAGAGAAATAAAAACACTTTGCCAAGATGAGAAACATCCAACAAGTCACTTGTTAAAAGAATTAAGCAACAGCACATAAAATAAAATAAATAAAATCTGTTCAGCGGGACAAAAGTAAAATACATAATTCAACCAAAGGCTTGTGAAAATAAATATGTTTTTAGACCCTTTTTAAAGGAGAAGATTGATTTTGCTAACCTTAGTTCCAGAGGAAGAGAATTCCACAGAGTAGGGGCACAATAGCTAAAAGCACCATGTGCCACGTTTTTGTTTGTTCTGGGGACTGACAGGAGACTTTTACTGGATGATCTTAAACAACGAGTTGGAAGGTAGTGTGAGATCATGTCAGAAATATAGGTTGGTGCTAGGCCATTTAAAGATTTAAAGAGAATCAGAAGTATTTTGAACTCGATTCTTTGTTTTACAGGAAGCCAGTGAAGTGATTACTTGAGTACTTGAGTAAATATTAGTGTTGGGCATAGATTAATTTCTTTAATCTAGATTAATCTAACTGTAATCTCGGAATTAATCTAGATTAAAATGGCTCATTTGAATTCTGTCAAAGGCATTCATAATATGCGTGTGCTACCTAAATAATGACTAAAAATAAGTCTGCGCGATTGTTGACGGGAGGGGGGGCGCGACTGTTGACCGGAGGGGGAGAGGTGCGCGATTGTTGACGGGGGGGGGGGGGGGGGGGGGGGGGGGTCAGTAATGACACCGCGAATACGGACGTTTATCATCTTATTTTAAATATATATTTTTTAAGAGGCCCCTGATTGGCCGAGGCCCCGGGCTGAAGCCCAGGTAAGCCCGTGCATTAAGGCGCCAGCCCAGACCTACGACCGACGGGGGGGGGCAGCCCGTTCTCATCCCAACTCGTAATATACCGACGATTTGTCATGCCCCTAGACGTCTGACATTGACGCAAAAGGTACCCTCCCGCGTCTGTGTGAAACGATCTGGGTTCTCATAAACCCGTTTGCGGTGGTAAGAGGCAGTCTACAGCGTCCATTCACTCCAATAATAACCCAGTCACGGTGATAGATTACGCTAACCCTAACCATAACCCTAACCCTTTTTGGAGTGAATTGTTTCACAGTAGACTGCGGACGCTGTAGACTCTGCTCTGCGAGCGGACGCTGTAGACTCTGCTCGTCTCTTACCAACACGAACAGGTTTATGAGAACCGCCAGATCGTTTCACACAGACGCGGGAGGGTACCTTTTGCGTCAGTATCAGACGTCTAGGGGCATGACAAATCGTCGGTATATTACGAGTTGCGATGAGAACGTGTTGGGGGGGGGGGGGGGGGGGGGGGCGGTCGCCGGGCAGAGGACGCAGCCGTTCCGCAGCGCAGCCGTTCCGCGGCGCTTACCTTCCTTGGTCGAGATCCGGTATAGACCCAGCTCCCAACCCAACTTTGAGAATAGATTAACGGCGCTAATTTTTTTATCGCGCGATAAGAGTCTTGCGTTATCGCAGCGCGTTAACTAGTGTTGCACCGATACCATTTTTTGGCCCCCGATACCGATACCGATACCCGGCTGTGCAGTATCGGCCGATACCGATACCATACCGATACCACGCCGTTTGGAGAAAAAAAAAAAAATATATATATATACAAGCTTTTTTTCTTCTAATACTAAAGAACTGCATACTCACTTGGATGTAAAATCATTGCTATCATGGCTTGGTCAGGAATACACAGTAAATCCAGAAGAACTTTTTTATTGCCTACCTGTTATGGGTGACAATAATTGAATATGCCAAAATAGTGCAATATCCATGTAATTACAACATGTAAATCATAGTGCAACAAGAAGTTAAATTAAATTAAAATAAGAAATAATATACATATGAGGTAGAGAGTGCATGGCATTAAGGCCTATCTGAGGTAAGAACAAATCAGAATTGCAATAAGAAATTACTTCCTCCTGTAAGGTCTAGGCTGATGTGCACTCCTCTAAGTGCAGCCAGGGTAAAATAAATAAAATAAAATAAATAAAAGGTGTCCTATGACAACAAGTTACAACTCCAAAATCCACATTGAAAAAACTAAAACGAGCAGTGGCAAAAATAACTTCAGTGAGTGCAGTGAGTGAAGGGAGAGAATGTCTCTATGATGTCCTCTATGATTTGACAACATTACATTTGGCAAAATCGGTGTTTATTTGGGATGATCATTTCCGTAAATATGATTGGGGAGTAACCCGACGAGGTGTCCATTAACATAAATGAATGGACGACGCGGAGGCGTGAACCGTCCGACGCGAAGCGGAGGGTTGCTTCCGCGAAGTACCATGGTCACTTACGAAAGAATGAAATATCTAATCAATGAATAATACTTTAATGTGTTTTAGAGTTGAAATCGTGAGGGTTTTTTTATTTTTACAAGTCGAGCAGACTATTTAATATCTCCCGTATGCAGGCGTTGCCAAGCAACGTGGCCATAGCGTCTTCATAGCGTCAACGTCTTTCCTAGGTGTAAATCAAAGATGGTGTAAATAAACACTTTTTAACCTACACTCTCCAGCCAATCGGAGTAATTCTGTTTTTAATGACTTCATCAAGTAACTTTCCATCAAGTAACTTTCCGTGATCAACGATGTCGGTAAATGGGCTGTGCTACAGCAGTAGTTGCGTGGTGGTGTTTAGCGCGTGTGGCGCGCTGGCCTTTTAAATTTAAAAAAAAAGCAAGAACGAACATTCTGAAGGGGGATAGAAGCGACAAAAGCGACTTAGGTGGAGTGGACAAGGTGGAGTGGACAAGGTGGATTCCTCTTTGTGCGCTTTCGGTGTGAACGCACAGAAAGACACCAAGGCGCTGCGTTCCAAGTTTCATATTAGTATCTGTAAATGGCATCGGCGCATTATTTGTTCGTACTCGTCGATACCGATGCCAGCATTTTAGTGCGGTATCGGGGCCCCTCCCGATACTAGTATCGGTATCGGTGCAACACTAGCGTTAACGCCGATAACGGCCCACCACTTGTAAATATACTTAGTTACTTTCCACCACTGCCTCCGACAACTCACTGAAAGATTTTGATATGCGCTCAGGCGTAAAATACAATTTACACTTGACTGCCCTTTCTGACTGTTATTCAAGTTAGATGTGGTCATATTTGCCGTATTACATTCATATCTATCAACCTATTATACTATTTAGTGATTTTGCAGACGCGTTTTATCGAAAGTGACCTAGGGAATTCAGATGCCGTTCATCTTGCTCAAGGATGCCTACAGGTTAGACTGTGGACCTTGGGCATTGAATCCGGTACCTTTTGAGGCCACCACACTGCCACACTCCCAGTTATTATATTTGTATCTAAGGTAACCCCTCCACCATCACCACCACCCAATTAACTTCCACCATCCAAGAGGAAGCACGAGTGGCGACAAAATCTATTTGTTGTACAAAAATCTTTGTACTTCAAATACATATTGGACAACACCTGAAACTCTCTGCTGTTGGCATTATTACAAGCCAGATAAGAGGGAGTGAAGCGCGTGGGATACGAGTGTGTGCGTGTGTATGCTTGTGCGTATGTGTTCATCGGCTCCTGTTTTATTGAATGCGTTATCTGTGTCCCCGTGGTGAAATGGTTCGTTCCAAAGAAGAAGGGAGGGGGGGGGGGGGGGGGGTAGCTTTAATAAATACACAGCGACTCTGGTGGTGTTTGGACAGCCAAGGGGCCGCGAGATGGGAGTAAATACAGAATGGAGGCTTCATTGGTAATAGGACCCAGCTGGGGGATGGAGGCATGCGTGCACAAACACACACACTGAGGACGGCGACGGGACAGGGAAGGGCGACACACTTGATCACGGTGTGTGATACAAAAGAATGGGAAAAAAACAGAAAAATACACAAGGGAGGGAAGTTGGGGAGGACGCTGGAGATGACAAAGGCGGGAAACGTAGCGGTGTACTGTGTAAGAGTGAGACGCATACACGCACAAAAGAGTGGGGGGGAAAGGGATGGTTCGATTTAGAAACAAAAGAAATTGCAGTTTTCAAACTCGATTTGGTTCGGTGAAGCGCAAACGTAATTCTTCCGAGTGCGAATTTGTTTGAGTAAAATCCATTGTCTTCATTAGTCCTTCCCCATTTTGTGGTTGGTACCACCGGGGCCTCGTAATATACAAGGGGGTGGCGGGGAAGGGGGGGGGGTTGCCTTTGTTTTTTTCCAATGACAGATTGTGTTCCAGTGCCTGTCGCGGACGGTGTGTTTCCTACTATCTCGCAATCCAAGGGAGCCTTTTTCGAACGGTGAGCGTAGAATATACACCCCCGTGAAAGAGCGAATGGCAATAAGTCAACCACGGTGAAACCAATGTCGTGTGTTTCCCGCCGAACGGCTCTTTTATCCGGAGTGGGAGACTTAGTGAGGGGTAGTTTAGCTGTTCTTGTTTGCTTTTCATGTGACTGCCTCTCTGTTACTGTGTCTTGGTATTACAAAGCATATTGTTTAATAAAAATGTAATAAGTCCATTTTGTAGGCCCGGTTGTTTCATGTAATATTTAGGGCATCCAATAAGAAACTGAAGTCGTCTCGTTATTATTAGTAGTATTAGCAGTAATATATAATATATTCTATTTGGTGGTCTTACAATAACGTGTTATTATATTCTTGTATTTTCTATGTATATTCATAGTATGGGTGGCCCCAGTGGTAATCGAACCCTTAACCGGCAGTGTTAATGCCAAGCTCTACTAGTGGAGCTAGACAGGATCAAGGCAGTAGCGTTTTTATAATTGTTTTTTATATCTTTGTATTTACAAAAAAAAAAAAAAAAAAAAAAAAAACACCCTTCAAGGGGAGACATCCGTTTGACCACTTTTCATCCACAAACCAAAACAGTACAAATCTACCGAACACTGGGTGTCCTTTTCAAAGGGCACCCGCGAGCTCCCTGTCACCGACATGACAACACATGGACCGGTTCAGCCAAGCGCGACACCCGCGATGCAGGTCAGTGCTGGTCTACTTTCTCTGGATGTGTAATGCTGTAAAAGGTAAACTGTCTGCAATGTCTCACTGTATGTAACAAAGTGATATATGAAAAGAAATTGAATCCTAAAAAGGTAAAGTTGACACTTTTAAAAGGCTGTTTGTTCATGTAGCCAATATGGTGAGTACAAAAATACCATCTTCATAAATTACCCATTATTTATTCAGTAAAATTAAAAACACCCCCCAAAAATGCATGGCTTGGCACCAAAAAGAAAGACATGGCAGAAGCAAAAAAAAAAAAAAAAAAAACGAATATGGGAAGTTTCACGGCCAATTATAAATTATTGGCGCTCCTTTGTGTGGAAAATTCACAAACACATAGAGCTTCCTTCCTCTGGAACTCCAACTGTGCCACATGCTCCCAAGATCTGTCAAGCTAATTAATTTGAATGTCCAACTCGAAAACCGCAGCCAAGTCGTGGAGATCAAGATGCTTGTGTAATCCTCTGTAGGAAAGCTACGATTATATATATTTTTCCCACACCCACTTACTGAACAATCCTGCCCTTATGTGTCTAATGCAGCTTTATTATGGCGTTGGAGTTTGTCAAATGTGCGTGCGATTCAATTTACGCCGTAAGAAGATTCTGAGCCGCATACGAGTGACAGCCAATTCTGCCCACGTCTGGCAATTACGGTATCACACTCCAGCCATCGTATTTCAAAATGAGTGCCCTATTGTTCTCCTGAACCTTATTACAATTCTCTTCAACCATATAGTCCTCATTGCTGTTTCCTCATTTTCACAGTGGGTATAAGCGGGTTATGAGTGCTTTTAATTTGACTCTCTGCTTCTCCCTGCTTTAGGTTCCCCTGCAGGCGGGAATGCTATACTGTTAATGCTATACACTAAAGCTGTAAGGATCCTGCCCACTCACTTCCTGTCTTTTCCTTTGTGCTGTTGTGTAATGTTTGTCACCTGTGTTCCATGTATTTAAGTTCCCTAGTTTCTGCCCGTTTGTCAGTTACACCGCGTCCTAACTTAATGCGAACAGCCGACTATCACGTAACATCGGATGCTGTCTGTCCGCACTGAGTCCGTTAAATATGCACTTCTGTTAGCGGCTATCAGCCGTTCCTTGTCCATGACACCGTGTCCTACAGCATTTTCAATGCGAGTGATAGGAAGTAAGTGGAAACGGAGCAAAATGTCATAGTCCTATTGAAAGGTACTTACCAAGTTATTTCTATAAGATCATGCATGTAAACGGGTGATGGTACTGTGCCTGGTAAGGCTGAGTTCTTAACCCCCAGATTCAGTTTTACCATTGGCTTACACTCATTACCTATCACAAGCAGGTAAGGACATTTTAGAGCCCCACTCTTGGTGAATTTCAAAACTGACCCCCTTTAGGCTATGTTCATGTAAAAGAATGTTGGCCTAATTACAAAGGTATATTATTCCTCTATATTTTGCATGTGAGCCTAATTATGCCTATCAATTAACTAAATAAATTAAATGACCAGCTAATTAAAAACTGCTTATTGGGCAATACAATATAATTACACGACTATTTGGTTGTAATTTCCCAAAAAATGACAAGTTACTTAAATGTATCATCTCCTTGCAAGGAAACGGCAGACCTGGGAATGTATGGCTATCGGTTCACTTCGTATTACTTTACTGGAAAAGAAAATGCCATCTATTTATTACCTTCTTATTAGGAAATAGTGAATATAATTATTAAATAATGTTTTGGGGTAATTGGGGATACATTTTGGGGTAAATGTTGGGGTAATTTGGTGGTTATTTCAAAGAAATTTCGTAATGTCCAGTGTTAGCGGACATTCCAATGGAAAACAAAGCAATCAAACTGATTTTGTAGCTGACGTGTGCTCATGTCGCATTGTTAGGACCCCGTTAGGTTTGTTTGTCTGTGTTTTCATCAAGTAAAGCTTCCTTTCGCACCTACCCTGAGTCTGAGCTGTGCGTTTGGGTTCACCTTCCTGCACAAACTGTGACAAAAGTATCGAATAGCAGCTGTGGGTCTCTGCTTTTGCCAAAAAGTGGCAGCCTACATTGATTCTACAGCTTCTATTTCTACTTAAAAGGAGCAGAGAATAGATAGTCAACACAGTGAAGTACTCAGATATTTTACTTAAGTAAAAGTAGAGAAATACTGTTACAAGTAAGTGTCCTGCATTGAAAATGTTATTTAAGTAGAAGTACAGAAGTATTAGCATTCAAATATACTTAAAGTAAAAGTACACATAATGCAGAATGGCCCTATTTCATAATAATAATAACAATAATAATAATGATAATATTTTTGGATTATATTTCTTGATGTGTTATTGTTTCACCTATATATTACTTGACATACTGCTGGGTAGCTATGCATGTATTTATTGATTATATTTTGTATTGTTAATCTGAATCTGCGAAGTAACTAAAGCTGTCAGATAAATGTACGGTAGTGGAGTAAAAAGTCCAATATTTACCTCTGCGATGTAGGGGAGTATAAGGTAGCAGAAAATAGAAACACTGAAGTGAAGTACAAGTACCTCAAATTTGCACTTAAGTACAGTACCTGAGTAAATGTACTTAGTTACTTTCTAGCATTGGGTAAAAGCAGTGGACGAGTGCTAATCACAACGGTGGGCACGCTTGTTTGCCCAGACGGATGAAGTGCTGGTAGAAGCAGTGGCTAACAACCGGAGCACACTGTTTGGAGTGGCCCTGTGCCTGTGGAGTGGCTAAGAGATGTGGAGTGGATGCACGTGTGTGTGTGTGTGCTTCTCTGTTGTTGCGCCACTGTCTTTGTTTTTCAACAGTGTATTACACATGAGAGCAGGCACGGGCACAAGGGGCGGGGCCACTGGGGCAGTTTGCCGTCATTGGCTCAAGTGCCCTCTGGCCAACATAAAAAATAATGCTTTTTCATAACAATGGTTTTCTTGTTGTAGTTTTTACCACTGTATATGCTGTTTGTATAAATATTATTCTAAATATATCAGATCAAACTGAATTGGTCATCATAACAGAATTATTGCTCGGTGACTCGTCTGAAAATCGTCTGCCCCTCACAATGTCTGCGCACAGCCCTGTGTGAGGTTTGTCCAGTGTCATCCAATGTCCCGGTGTTAACAATTTGTGAGACGTGATTGGACGATGTTGCATATCAACCGTGGTTGCATTGCATTTCTCGGTTCACATATCTGCCGTATGCATTCCATTTTGTCAACAGTGACGGCGAAAGGCTACTGTTTTCTGAGTAAGTACTGCTGAGTAACAGTAGTATTTTAACTAAATAGAAAGAGAGAAAAATTATGAACATATTTGTCTTTAATGTTCCACTTAAAAGGATGATAAAAAAGACATTGATATGAGATGTGATATATATATATATATATATATATATATATATATATAAAATAAAAGTTGGCACCATATTAAACATAAAATAAAAATGATGATAAAAAAAGGCATTGATATGAGATGTATACATATGAGTTGGCACTAGGGTGACCAGATGAGATTGGCTGAAATTCGGGACGTGAGTATCATTTTCGGGACAATTAGGGCTGGATTCGGGATTCGGGACAAACACTTAGATTTCGGGACTGTCCCGAATTTCTCAGGACGTCTGGTCACCCTAGTTGGCACCATATTAAACAGCATTCTAATTGATAGAACTTTGATATTTCATCCTATTTTGTTTCATCATTCTTGTCTACTTGATTATTTCCTGTATTTTTTACATCTTTTAATGTAAGCATTTTATTGCACACATATTTTATTATGCTATTTATTGTTTTATTTAATGTTTTATATAAAGCGAATTGAACTTCAAACTGTTTGTTTGTCATCATTCCTGCAGTAGCTTGTAAGTAACATGTAACTGCATACAAACTGTACACATAACTGATCAGCATCAACCAGTGTTAAGGTCATTGTTATTGCATATTATCTATGCTACCAATGTTTCCTTTTGCTAATTCCCACTCTTGGCAAGGGACTCCTTAATGTAATTGAAGCGTGCTGATGAAAGACGGCAAGAGTGAATCTTTAGTTTTACAAATGAACAAAACGCTTTTGGCAGGGGAACAGGTTGGTAGGGGAGACTTCCTAATAGGTTTTGCCACCTCATTTCTAATCGTTACCGACAAAGTGCCTTTGAAGGGGTAAATTTCCGCCATGGCTGACAAACATGATTTTCGAAATGAGGAAACCTGTGAATGCTGCAGCCATCTTGGTTCAAAACGCTAGCTAACTGAATGCGTTTTAGCACCAAGATGTAACCAAGATGGCCACTAGGTGAATAAGGCCCATAAAGGTC
Source organism: Merluccius polli (assembly GCA_030340625.1). Classification (NCBI taxonomy): domain Eukaryota; kingdom Metazoa; phylum Chordata; class Actinopteri; order Gadiformes; family Merlucciidae; genus Merluccius; species Merluccius polli. Next base: position 95,863 of record JAOPHQ010005696.1, read on the forward strand.
TTTATAGCCCACTAATGATAGAGAAAGCAAGCTTTATAACTGGAAGGCTTTAAAGTCAAGGGTACACTCTAAACATACAGCATAGCCATAAGGCCTTGCACAATGTCTACACACTTGACTTGACCCTTTCCTGCTACATCATTAAAACATTCTATGTATATCATATAATAAGCATTGTCCGCCTATGGCCTACATTCTGGGCTCATGATTTGTTGTAGTCACACACATGCACACACATCCTATTTTTAATCAGTGAATACATCATTCATACTGATATCCAAAGCACTCAACACATTTGCAGGGAATGCAGAGTGAACAGCAGAATGACGGGGAATCACAGCATCAGGCCAAGGTTATTAGATGCCGAGCCCGAAAGTTTCTGGGTTTGATCCTAAATATCTGCAGTGTACCTGTAGGAATAATTGAACAAAGGGCCCCTATACGTGTTCCATACTGGCATGTATCTGAATTCACTGTCAGTGGCTTTCATAAAAGTAGTAAGGAATAAAAAGTAAAATAGTACAGTTGCTAGTTCTTCAACCTTCAATTACTTCCAGGGCTTAATTTGTGCCGGATCCTGCCGGAACAGGACCTGGGACCGCCCAGATTGGATCCGGCACCTCCTTTGTCACTATCAAAATCTGTTAATACATTTTGTGGATATTTAATGTTATTTGTTCTGTCATTATTTTATTTCCCATTGAAGTTACGCAAAAATTGCTTGTTTGCCTATTTTGTCTATCGATCTGCTCCGCTCCGGAGATCGATAGATAGACAGACAGACAGAACACGTCACTTAGTTCGGTTTCTTAGCCTGCTTGCTTTTCCTGGTTGTAAATCGAACTTTCGGCCATTGTAGCAATCCACAGACAGGGAAGTAAAGGGACAGTCAACGAGAGAGAGACTCTGTTTGAGACTGTTTATGTAAAATGTTTTGTTGATTTTATTTCGCACTTGCTTTCTTTGGCAATGTTAGTGTCTGCTTCCCATGCCAATAAAGCCCCTTTGAATTGAATTAGCGAGAGAGAGAGAGCTGCTGTTTCTACACGCCTCTCCCTGCTGATTTTGAGTGATTATTGTAGAAAATAATTAGTTTGTGATGACAGTTTAGTTTAGTTTTAACAGCTAGCATCTAGGTGTTGTCCAATGGGCTCCAGACAATGTGGATTTTTGATGCGTTCTGTGACTTTTTTTGTCCCTCTGACCCACCGGACCAGCAGCCTCTCTGTGTCCAGGACCACCTGATTTACACATTAAGCACTGATTTACTTCTAACAACAATAGTAATAATATACCTATCTATGGGTAAAATTGTTGCATTATTTACAGTTGTCGTTATGTCCAATTAAAGTGTCCAAGGTAATTAGGGCTGCAACGATTAGTCGATAAATCGATCGACAGAAAATTAATCCTATCAAATTTTTATAATTGATTTATCATTTAGGTCATTCATCAAGTACAAATACCAAACATTTGCTGCTTGATGCTATATTCAAATGTTTGGTTCGTGGATCATTATAAAATGAACATTTTAGTTTTTCTTTGCTGCTTGTCAGATAAAGCAAGCACATTAAAGACATCACTTTGGACCTAACTTGTGATGGTATTTGCTATTATGACATTTTCTAGACTAAATTATTGTTAGATTAATCGACTATGAAAATAATGTTGCAGCCCTTAAGCCCTTATCGTATATCCATCTCCGTAAAATACTAGTATAAATAGTAATAAAAATAGTAATAAATGGTAACAATACGGAGAAAGTAGGTGTCGTATTGAAAGACCGAGGGAGAGAGAGCGGGACAGGAATTGAAACAGCGGAGGAGATTACAGCAGAGAGAGACAGAGATGTTGCGATGCCAGTGAGACGAAGAGCAGGAGAGACAGAAGGAGCCTGCAAGCCAGGGCGAAACGGAGGAACCAGAGCTATTTTTAGTCCCCAGCTGTGTGAGTCATTCTGCTGGCGTTCGGAGGAACCAAGCGTAGTAGACTTTGGGATGTTGCTGGCAGGGTGGTGGTGTGTGATCGAGGTGGGTGGTGGGGTGGGGTTCAACCCCAGTCTCTTTCCTGTGACATACATCCCCTTTTGCTTTGAAGATCATCTCTATATTGATGAGTGATCTATTAAATATGTACAACAAGTCTGGCAAAGTGTCGGCGGCAGTGGCTGGATGCTGGATTAGCATAATGCTTCGTGAGAAATTGCTCTTAATTTTTTCCGGCGCCTTGATCTCACATTGCTGCACCACGGAGTGAGGCTTATGTTCTGCTCATCACTGTGAAACGCTGTGCTATTCTCATTTGTGTTATGCTATCACACATACTGCTGTAGTGTGGTGACTCAACCTAGCATGATCAAACTGTCAGAAAGACGTTAATTTCCACTTACATTTCATAGTTTAGATTAGTTTAGATAGTCTATTTAGATTCTTCCACCGTATGTGTGTGTGAGTGTGTGATCTACAAAGCACATTTACATTATATTTAGTCATATAGCAGATGCTTTTATCCAAAGCGATCCAAAGCAAAAGTAATAAACCAAAGTTTTCAGTGGAGCCTAGGCGTTCACACACGAGTATTATTAGTTATTATTATTATTACTGACCGGCACAAAGGCTGCATGAGGACGTCTTAGAAAGAGGTTTTCTACAAATAGAAATCCACAGAACGGTGTTGTTTTTTTTCTAACAGTGAATAAAAACAATCTTAAGATTAACAGAATCTGGGAGATCACACATAGGCCAGCCGGTGTGAAACAATTATCTCAAATCTGAAGGATGAATTAGATTTGTTTTTGTGTTCACTAATAGCTGGGAGAAGAAAAAAATAACTTTGTTTTTCTGAACGCACTTGAACACGACCTCAGCGTCTGTGTTGAGCACAGTGATAGGGGATGATTAATGAAAAGAGAATAGGGACGATGTGTGTTTCTTGAACGCTCTAGATTAGATACGATTAGATTGGACTTCCAATCTATTCACCCCGCCTTGGGTGAAAATTTAAATTTTGCAGCACAGTGGCACATCAGGCTTTCCTGTTTATTGTAACAGAACGGAAACAAGGCAGATAAGTACAAAAGATGTGCCCAACAAGTCTAATATTACTTTTAATGTTTCATAATATCATATTTCAGTGTCCGCTTGAGTGCTTGTAAAGCAACTTTTTTATTATTATTATTATTTAAAGGTACGCCAATACAGCGCGCATATGTTCATTTAGAAAATTAAGCATTTAGCGTTTTTTCTATCATCGCGTAAGAATACATTTAAACTGTCTTCTCAAATACACTCAGGACTGTATCAAAAGTCATGCGACAAATTCACAGAATAGACTGGAAAGAAAGGTTTCTTGGTTGGTAAGTGGATTGGTTGGTTTCCAATGTCTTCCCATCTTTCAGTGATTTGTTTTCATTCTCATATTTACTCGGGTATGTCAGGTACCTCTTTCTCTCCCTCTGTGAAACGGGTACAAATTCGAAGACTTTATACTCACGTACATGTGCATTGGTTTGCTGGTTTGGTAGACTCAACATATTTTGAAAGATGTAAAGAGGGAAAACAAACCATTATGTTAAATGTGTGCAAAGAAAACCCATTATATACAGTATAATATACATGACTCAATGTTGTGTGTATGTACAGTATATATATATATACTGACTATATAAATACATACAACATTGTGTTCCGTAATAACAATAATACATTCCATAATTGGCAGCATTTTTTGGTTCAAATAAGATTGTGTTTCTGATTGTGTTGTATTTTATAGATTTTGGTGGGGGTAAAAAACATCCAGCCATTCTGTGATTCTTGTATGTGAGAGATTTCGTCAGCTTTTGCTGCCTGTTTTTTCCTCCAAAAACCAAAACCACGAGCGGCTTAGGAAACGGTGGGAATTATTAAGGTAGTTTGAAAGACCAGCGCGTTTGAACTCTGCGTTCTCGTTCACTCTCTCTCTCTCTCTGTTAATCATCTCCCATGTGCTACGTTCGCTTCCCTTCCTATCTCCTCCACAGACACCCACTCCTCCTCCTGCTCTCTCATCTCCACATCACCCCGGAAACCAACTCCTCTTCTCGCCCTCTCTCGTTTTCTCTCTCCTTACCTTGCCCCAGAACTAACCCCCATTCTCTCTCTCTCCATTTCTTTCTCTCTGCATTACCCAACTAACCCGCCCTTCTATCTCTCGCATTCTCATCATCATCATCATCATCATCATCATCATCATCATCCAAAACGAACTTCTCCTTTCCTCGCTCTCTCTCTCCTTTCCCATCGCTCTCTCTCGCTCCTTCTCTGCCATGCTCTCTTTCTCTCATTTTACCTTCATTTTTTACTTTGTCGCTTATAGCTTATATTTCAAGAGGTGAAGAGGCAATTGTGTTCGCAACCCCATTGAAGTTGAAACCGTAAAGGAGGGGGGAAAAACTGGCGTCACTTACTCGAGGCATGTTTAAGTTAGGTGATTGGTAGACAATTGATACAATTACTGTTGGCGGTTTGATTGTTACCGTTGAAGAGTTAAAAAAAACAGAGGATTTCTGTGTGTGACATTTTAAATCTTTTACATTTAAATAAAATAACAATTCAGTTGGACATTTGAAAAGGCCAACTGCGTGAAACACATGATCATTGTTTTTATTTCAGTGTCATTATTCAACGGTAGTAGTATTCACTTCAAAGACTTAGTTTGAAATACACTTTTGGCAATTCTGCTTTAATGAAATGCTTGGGGGGGGGGGGGGAAGCTAAACATGACTTGATTTGAAACAGGGAGCGGCAAAATATAGCCTACACTTAAAAATGGTTGCGATAGTTAGATGGGACCCTTCGTGAAGCTAAGTGTGTGAGAGGGAAAGGTGAGTTGTTCTTCACACCCTAATGGTAATCAGTCTGTCACAACCGTAACACCCACCTGCACCTTCTGCTGCTCCCTGCCATTAAACTATTAGCCGGTGAAACAGAGGGCATGCCGTGACTCACATTTCGAAGCCACAAAAGATAAAAATGGACATAAAAAAAACAAGAAGAATTTCCCCTACATATCGAGTCGCCGTTTCATTTATGAGAAAAGTATAAAGGCCAGAGAAGGAAGGAACACAAGTGTCCGTTTGCGCTGAAATTTAACACTCATAACATTTTCATTTGTCTATTGCACAATAAGCTTACCGCAGCCCATTGCTCAATAGTTTACCCCGTTTAGGACAACAAAACTTTTGGCACTATTTTTTACAACAAAACTTTTGAACTTGAAAGGAGACAATACCATGAGATCCCACTGCTAAAAGGAAGAAAAAGATACTTGAAAAATGACTTACTCCTGGCCTCAGCTTACTGACTAGCCGACAATGTAATGACACATTATTTTTCCCTCAATAAAGCCCCAATAGGCTACTCTTCTGTATAAGTACGTCCCATCTTGTTAAGTCAAACAACACAACCCACAACAATACTGTTGTCCGAGGGCTATCAGCCCAATAACTCGGCTAGCTACCCCCACCCCTGCCCTCCATTTCACTTAGACCTGGGCATGAATTATTCAAAAATTCATTAACCTCAGCAATTTACCCACAGTCCTGTCCTCAAGTGCATGCAACCAAAAAAAAGGATCTATTTGTGGAGCACAGAGTATGTTTAACTTAATTTTCAATGGCCTCGGTGCTCTCCCTAGAGCAACCACCACCTGCCCCCATTATGGCGACGGCAAAAAAAGAAATGAGTTCCATGCTAACAGGAAGCTAAGCTAACTCGGGGGGGACATTGTTGAATCAAGATGGAGTAGAAGCCTCCCAGCGATGTTGTTGTCGACACAATTAAATACAAACACGTAGATGACATGGAAGTGTAATTGGAGGTGTAAACGTTTAACCCTTTTGCATTGTGATGCCTACCACCATTATATGGTCATTCTCTCTCAATATGAATCGCCAAAGCTGCAACTCTCACCTTGGACATAGAGAATGCTACGCACGTTTCTAGAAAAGCTAGCACTAACCCCCGTTATTCATGAATATTTAACACGTGTACAATATGGCTTCACTTAAGAGATGTAGGAATGCCCTTACACCTGGGGCGTTGAGAGTGATAGCACAATGTAAAATATCTGTTTTATCGGTGCAGTCTTGGTCTCTCAAAGACATCACAAAAGTGAAAATTGAATTTACACCTTACTGGTCTTTGTATGGAATGTTCCCAGCCAATAATGCAAAAAATCGTTTAATATAGCAGTATTAGGCGGGACAAAACTTGGAAATGTTGCAATCTTAACTTTTGGATTTGATTGGTTATGGTGGGAGTACCTCAAATATATGAGGTTGGTGTTCTTAATTATTATTGGTTGGGATGTTAAGCCCAAACGTATTATCAGAACGTATTAATTACTTACACATTTTCCAGGTAAGGTGAATACATTTAGATGAAATACATAAAACTAATTGATCAATATCAAATATTGAAGAAAAAAAAACTGAATTTGAAAAAACTAAAGCCTGCTGCTCAGGTTTACAAATCCAAATGGGCTAAGGACAACTAACAAATCGAACAAACTGTAATTATGTGCCGATTGATCCAAGGTAAGCCCTCCACGCAAACTGGTGAGTGGTAGTTCACAGATTACGTCGCATGCTTGACACCACAACAGTTGGAATTGCAAAAAGGGTGTCAAGGTAGTTTTTACTGGTCAATACGTAGACATTAAAAGGGCCTAATTTTGCCGTTGCGTGGGAATGTTCAGGTCGAGAGGAAAACGCTCCACCAAACAGATCACTCTCGATATAGCTGAACCACAGCCCGTGCCTGTATCAGTGGGCGACTGCTTTCCTTTGTTGTGTAACAAAGCAATGATTTATTTTATTGATTTATGTATTCTTTTATACCTTCGGCGGTTTTGTTCGAAGGGAATTGAACAATTGTAGAGGACACTGGGGTGTTTGTGTGTTGTGTCTTTGTCGTTGTGGTTTGCCATTGTTATGACTTTTATTAACCTCACAAAACGCTTTGAGAGTCTACTGCTGAATTAATTTCCGTTTACTCTCGATAGTCCCCCCCCCCTCCACCATAACAAGAGGGCTATTGCACACTGTGTGAGCGGTAAAGTAAGCGTTACTTAATGTTTGCAGGCTTTCATTTGGTACTTTGTTAAATTGTGTTTAGTTTGCTATATCGGCTCTTTTCCATGCGTTTCAAGACGGATCACGTTATTAAATATAAATATGTACTATTTAGCATATTGTTCAATCTTCCCCAGATGTCCTTCTCAGATGTTTGATTCTCAACTGATAATGTATTGCAGACCACAGCCCCACCACAGGTCGTGCACATGAAGAAAAACATCTTGTGAGTAGAAAACAAGCTTCTGAAATTGCAATTTTAACTCACACTCGCCCGCTTAACAGCTAGAGGGGAAATATGATATAATATAATAACACTTGCCAATCTTACTCAATGTCTCATTGGGAACCTTTGGAGTTATTGTATGACGAGAATGGAGCCACTGGCTAAAAACAAAAACAAAAAAACAATCTAAATACTGGGAAATTCTCATCACTTGTGTGCTTGCAGAATTGGTCCAAATCTCCCACATTGGTGTTGCACAATGAAACGCCAAGTCAGCCAAACCATGGCAGCTGGCCATCTGTGTGAATGTTAACAAAATAAAAAAAATGTGTTAATATATTTACATTTATATTTTGCCAATGCTTTTATCCAAAGCGGGGCTGAGAACAATCAAAGCGTAAAGTCCAATTTGGAGTGACTTAAAAAAAATGCTGTGGACAGAGTACCAGAGTAGCTAGAGGAGCTCCCAGATACAGAGGTGGTATATCTCAACAAAAATCAACATGAGTGCTAAATTGCACAAGACGCTTTATCAGATGTACAGTATATATATATATATATATATATATATATATATATATATATACACTAGGGCTGGACCCGAATATTCGACTATTCGGATATTCGTTCGTTGGGTAGGTATTCGGTTTTCAATTTTGGGATTCGGATATTCGTTTTTTTTTTTTTTTTTTTTTTTTTTTTTTCTAAATGTAGGCTATCACTAAAGGCGAACCGCAAAATACATTTCGTCAGCACATTCTTGTACTATATTTATACTTGACTGTTAAGATGTGGAAATATATACCATCTCAGCTTGGGCGCGTGACATCACTCACAGCAGTGAACGTCAGGCTTCAGTTTGTAGCGTTTGTAGCGCACCGCGGACCTACGACCGTATTATGACAGTCCTGGACTGGCCCAATAATCTGGACCGGCCCAAAAATAATAATACACAAAATAAAAAAATACAAAATAATCGGCCTGAAATCGTCCGGCCGAACCTCCCTATGGCAGCCCGTCCCTGGTTATAGGCCTATGCGGCGCTCGTAAAAGCCGAACAATGCGCTCTTAAAGGTTTGGAGATTCAACAAGACTAAGTCTGTATTCCAATTACAATAAGTAGCCTACTTATCGGCCAACAATAATCAAACAAGGCAGTAAAAGTGGGCATTAAACTGTATAACTGTTTTGAAAAAAGGGGAAAAGGCCGACATATGCCCATACAATAGGCCTATGCAGCCGGCGCTCGGAAAAAGGCTCGCGACAAAAAGATGAGCCACACATTTAGAAACAATTGCATGAACTATCTAAAAGCAATACCTTAGTCAGAAAACATATATGAGGCTGAACGTTTTGTTAAAATGTCAGTTATGGAAGTATTTAAAATGTTGGAGCGGCTGGCTTGACCACGCGAACCGCTTGACCGCAGTACGCGATCGGTCATTAATCAATAATCGTATTTAACCGTATAACTGCACAGAACTTTATTTAACAGCAAGCAAATGGAAAACACGTGTTGGTATTCTGGTGTCCGGTGCGTGTGGACGTGCGGCTTCTCCTGCGGAGCGGTTCATGTTAATAGCGGAGTCCGGGAGGGTTCACCTTCACGGCGTAGTTACGAGGGATGTGCGACTATCGTCTTAAAAATACTAAAGTGTTTTTTAAAGTTAGAAAGATATTAGATATTCAACCGATATTCACGCTCCGAATTACAGCGATCAGACACGGGGAACTAAAGCCGCGATCACCGCACCGCTTCAAGACTCACAGTATGCAACACGTCCTTTTGATCGATAACAATATCAATTGATCGACACATTTCTTAACAATCAATGATCGATCATCGATTAATTATGCCCATCCCTAATAAGGAGTAATGTGGGAACATCTGGGGCTAAGGCAATTGGCATAAAAAACTTTTTTTTTTTTTTGCCCCCCCCCCCCGAATATTCGAATATTCGCTGACGATTACTACCGAAGCTCCGGAGCCCAAAATATGGTATTCGGGACAGCCCTAATATACAGTATATAAGAGGTCAAGTTTTTTTTATATATATATATATATATATATATACACTCACCGGCCACTTTATTAGGTACACCTGTCCAACTGCTCGTTAACGCAAATTTCTAATCAGCCAATCACATGGCAGCAACTCAATGCATTTAGGCATGTAGACATGGTCAGGACGATCTGCTGCAGTTCAAACCGAGCATCAGAATGGGGAAGAAAGGTGATTTAAGTGACTTTGAACGTGGCATGGTTGTTGGTGCCAGACGGGCTGGTCTGAGTATTTCAGAGACTGCTGATCTACTGGGATTTTCACGCACAACCATCTCTAGGGTTTACAGAGAATGGTCCGAAAAAGAGAAAATATCCAGTGAGCGGCAGTTCTGTGGGCGCAAATGCCTTGTTGATGCTAGAGGTCAGAGGAGAATGGCCAGACTGGTTCAAGCTGATAGAAAGGCAACTGTAACTCAAATAACCACTCGTTACAACAGAGGTATGCAGAAGAGCATCTCTGAATGCACAACACGTCGAACCTTGAGGCGGATGGGCTACAGCAGCAGAAGACCACACCGGGTGCCACTCCTGTCAGCTAAGAACAGGAAACTGAGGCTACAATTCGCACAGGCTCACCAAAATTGGACAATCGAAGATTGGAAAAATGTTGCCTGGTCTGATGAGTCTCGATTTCTGCTGCGACATTCGGATGGTAGGGTCAGAATTTGGCGTCAACAACATGAAAGCATGGATCCATCCTGCCTTGTATCAACGGTTCAGGCTGGTGGTGGTGGCGTAATGGTGTGGGGGATATTTTCCTGGCACACTTTGGGCTTATTAGTACCAATTGAGCATCGTGTCAAAGCCACAGACTACCTGAGTATTGTTGCTGACCATGTCCATCCCTTTATGACCACAGTGTACCCATCTTCTGATGGCTACTTCCAGCAGGATAACGCGCCATGTCATAAAGCGCGAATCATCTCAGACTGGTTTCTTGAACATGACAATGAGTTCACTGTACTCAAATGGCCTCCACAGTCACCAGATCTCAATCCAATAGAGCACCTTTGGGATGTGGTGGAACGGGAGATTCGCATCATGGATGTGCAGCCGACAAATCTGCAGCAACTGCGTGATGCTATCATGTCAATATGGACCAAACTCTCTGAGGAATGTTTCCAGTACCTTGTTGAATCTGTGCCACGAAGGATTAAGGCAGTTCTGAAGGCAAAAGGGGGTCCAACCCGGTACTAGCAAGGTGTACCTAATAAAGTGGCCGGTGAGTGTATATATATATACATATATATATATATATATATATATATATAGAAAAAACTTGACCTCATGGTTTGCTTTTAGGTGATCTAACATCATTGTTTGCTAATGGGCGCCAATCGGTAGTAAGTGTGGGACAGCAGCGATAAACCCGTCAATATGTGACATTATTGACATTCGACTGCCATGTGGAATGTCAATAAAAGTAGATCCGAGGACCTTGGTATAAAGACGTTGTTCCCCCCCACCCCCACCTCTGCCCTTCCCGCCGAAAACTTGGCAGCAGATGTTTCAATTCGCACTGAGGAACGACGGTGATGGAGCTGTTGTGTGTCGGCATATCTGCCTATAAAAGGGGGAATGGACATTGTAGCTGTCTAGGGTGTGCCAGGATTCTCAGCTGCACACTGCACTGGGGTCAATCCCCAATGTACGCAGCCTAACATGTAGACATCCTTGAGCAAGGTTCCCCTAACCTCCCCTGCCTGCTCATTAATTACATGCTTTGGATGAAAGCATCTGCTAAATAGCAAATATTTGCGCAGTGTGCTTTGTTTTAATCCTCTGTTTTCATCCTCTGTTTTCATCCTCTGTCTCTCGTTCTATCTAATACAGTCCTTATTTACTTCCAGCACATCTGTCTATTACTATCTATTCCAACCTTTATCCAAAGTGTCTTACAGAGACATACAGAGGCATTAAAGCAGCAGGTAGGGGTCAGGGTGTCTCGCTCAAGGATGCCTACAGGTTGACTGGTGGACATTGGGGTTTTAGCCTGCAACCTTTTGGCTGGGAGCCAAACACCGCTAACTGGCGCACTACTCTGGCCCACCCTATCTGCCTGAGCATTAAAACAAACTAGGCGGTGATAATGAATTAGGTGAATGGAAGAATCCGGTTTCTTTGTCTGCCGTTGTTACCGGGAGTGATTTTGCTTGGGCAAAATGGATTAATTTCGTCGCTTCCACACAAAGTGGAATAAATGTCAGGGTACTAAATTTTTTTCTAACGTTTCTCCCTCTGAGAAGTCCGGTCTTCCCTCTGTATTTCATTAGTTTGCTGGAGAGGAGCCATTCCGAGGGGAAGCGGGTACTAAAATGCTTTTATTAGATCCGAAGCCGGCTGCAAGGTTTGCATTTTGAATACTGCAATCAGCTTAGCGAAAACAAGGAGACAGGAGTGAATAAAAAAAGGGGAATAGCTGCTTCCCAGTGTGAGGAAAAAAAATTATCCACCCACTCTTTTATTGTTTTTATTATTAATATTATTATGTGCCACATGTCATCACGTGCTTGAATTTGCATGTGGAATGGCTGGTTTATTCCAGTCCAGGCACACTCATACCTTGAGGGGGCCCCCAAAGCTAAAATGTACAGGCCCCTCACCTATAGCACTAGCGATATGCATGGATTTACAACAATGACCTGGAAATTCATGATCCTAATTAGCAAACGCAAACTTTATACGTTTCAAATCTGTCAACTCCTGAAATGTATGTTAGTCGTAGTGGTAGAGTGGAAGTTAAAACACTTACACCTCATGTGAAATGTAACAAAATCACAAATCCACACGGTAAGCTAACAAACGTATTATGTATTGATTGGTACTTGCAATCAATTTGCCAAACCCTTGGTGATATCAATAATTACTAATAATAATATACTCAAATAATTTCCTGAGAAGGCTAACCCTACAATATGTTATTGAAAACAATCAATGTACAAAGAATGATATCATCATTTATGAGTTGTAGTGAGTTGACGCTAGCATTTGCCATGAAGAATTGAAGCTTGCCAATTTTTTGGTTTGGACAGAGAGCCATCAAATGCAGCAAGTCCGGTGGCTGTGGAGCGCCTTCCATTAATTATTATGACAGCGTTTCCCAGCCGAATAAAAAAGTTCAGTAATAAGCAAGAAGTAGAATTGGCGGGAGCCAATTTTCTTAATATTGTTAGTTGTGTTGATTATTGTTTTTATGTGTGCGTGATTTATGTTTGTTGTTGATTCTACAGCTACTATCATCCCTATTAATCATCAATATTGTGCTTGAATGGTAGAATTTGGTAGAATGGTAGAATGGTAGAATTTTTTTTTTTTTAATTAGCCAGCCCAAGGTAAATGGCAATCAGTGTCAGGTAATCCTAACCATACCTCATAAAACATGGCAAATCCCCACTTTTGGGACCAAAATCATGGATTAAGGACCTAGCAAAACACTTATTTACATTTGCAGGGTTTTTTCACATAAAGTGGAGCTTCGAACAGGCCTTCTGGAAGCACAAATGCAAAAAGAAAAAAAGAAGGCATTGCCTTGGGCATCTCTAACAGGGCGTATGTACAGTATACCTTTTCACCTTTCCAATAATAATAATTATAATCATCACAATAATATAATAAAGGTAATAACATGTCACCTGGTTAAAGGCTGTTTTTATGGGGATGGTATTTAATTGTGTATGTGTGTGCATGCGTGCATGTGTGTGTGTGTGTGTGTGCATGTGTGGTTATATGCTAATTCATTGTACTCCTTGTGCAGTGAATTGATTCTGTTTTGTCCTTTGACTTTGAACTGGATCCATTATTCCCACACTTTATAATGCATTTAGTCAGATGACAAGAAAACCAAGCCTTCCTCCCCAGGTCCCAGTCCTATATACACTATACCACCACCACCACGACCACGAACATCATCATCGTCACATTCTTGCTTGCGCTCAAATTAAGTATATTAAGCATTTGGAGCCAGCGGGCGGCTCCCAGCGTTTCTCCATTAATCCATGCATCAAATTGAATACTTGTGCCCCCTAAGGTTATCTCCTTTGCATAACGCCCCCCCCCCCCCCCCCCCTACTCTGTACGTACGTATGGACGTGCCTGCGTTCCCTCGAAGGCATCAGTCCGTGCACGTATCTTATTTTGTTGTTCCATTAGCATGTTAAGTGCGTAGCTGTTATCGTCGGTAACTTATAAATATCCTTAATGTATCTCAGTGGCAGGTCTCCGCATAGCTTGTTATTAGCATGAGGGAACTGTTGGCCATTCTTGAAGGGCCCCTGTTTTACCACCAGGTGTGATGTTGATTAGTCGTTACAAGCCATTTAAACATCTATCTATCTATGTGACATCACAAGTGGGGTTGTCTCCCTCGTGTGATGTCACTTGTGGCTAGATTTTGAAATGGCTTGCAATGACTCACCCTCACACTACTAGGAGGTAATATATAATAAGTCCAGTGGCTGGACTGCAGGGCCTACAGGTTTGGGGGAAGTTGGATCTCTTGGATCCACAAAGGCAGAAATAGGTTGCCTGGATTGGTGAAATTCTTCAATGATGGGACATTGATATTTTAACAACACAACTGCAGGGCCTTGAATGAGATATTGCATGTATATTGTGTGTGTGCCCATATAGTACATAACCGATTGTTCCTGCACATGTTACACACAGAACAAATGCAATACAGTTGCTGGCCGCAAGTGTGTTTAGTCACACGGATACACATATACGCTGCATCGACAACACAAGAAGTCCCTCAAATGTTAAATTAGTCACCATGTATGAATCATGAAGGAAAATACACACACAAATGACGCACAGAGAGAAATATAGGGATAGGGAGAGAGACAACGAGAGAATCGAGTAGCAAAATCCAACAGGCCTGCATGCATATACTAATCAATTTTTTTCTTTTTTTTCTTCTGAAGGCCTCATACAAAAAAAGCAATTATAGAAGGTTTAGTGATGCACATGCGCATCCGCGGCTCGCTGCGGCGTGACGGCTTATACTCTGTAATCCACCAACCAAATGGCTTGGTTACAGTCAAGTTGTTCACGATGCCGAAACATTGTTGCGTGATAAACAAAATACCCATTGGTGTATTCTTTAAAAAAAAATGTATTGCAGCTTCGAGATAAAAGAACACAAGTTAGACATGTTGGTTCCACTTTTTTCTCTTAAGGACAGAAATTATGGTGGAAGTTTTGTCCGAGTACTATTTTTCAAAATAAAGGAAGCAATTTCCAAGCAGTGCTAGCATCACCAATGTTTTTTTTAAAAGCTTTTACAAAGTTTAGGTAAGGCATCGTCGTCATATTAACGGTGTCCACCTCGAACGATAACAAATTGGGAAAGACTTGGACTAACTTCTTAATAGGACTAGTTGTTATATATCCCTATAAATCAGCACAACAATTGAGGTCTTCTTGGGTGGGATGGACACAGACAATGACCGTGTGGTGCCACCAGCTCTCCACATCATCAGTTGTGTGCCCCGACTTCGTTGGGTGTTTCGGCCCCTTAACACAATACACCCTCCGCCGGGGTTGGCCCACCTCAGGCTGATCAGACCTGGGTGTGTGTCGACCGGTGGCACCGCATGGTCACCCGGCAGCCCATGCTGCGTCTCTGCGTTTCAGCCACAGCCAGTGACTGCTCCGCTCTGCTGCAGTGGCAAGTTCTTTAATTGCCTTCCGTTGGGCCTGTCCTCTGATCCCTACCTCCTTCAGGAGCCTTGTGGTGGACCTCGCTACAAAACCTCTGCAGCCGACCTCCACTGGCCACACCCTCGCTTTCCAGCCTCGCCCCTCTCAGCTGCTAGGTTGGCATACCGCAACCTCTTTCGTTCAAATGCCTCATCGATGGCATCCTCCCATGGGACAGTCAGCTCAATGATGAACACTTGACGGCAAGACTTGGACCAGAGAACCAGGTCTGGTCGCAGGTTGGTTATTGCAATTTCAGGTGGGAAAGTGAGCCTCTGGCTGAGGTCCACCCGCATTTCCCAATCCCGGGCTGTGCTCAATGGACCAGCTTCCGAAGGAGATGGCTTGGTCCGTCGTTTCTCCCCTTCCCGGACGAATGCTGTCTTCTGTGGGAAGGTAGACTGGGCATTTAGGGGCATGGCATTGATGGATACCCTCTTGTTCTCAAGTTCGGCAGCCAGACACTTCAGAACTTGGTTGTGGCGCCAGGTGTATCTTCCTTGAGTCAAGCTGGTTTTGCACCCCACCAAGATGTGTTTGAGGGTTGCTGGGGCTGCACATTGGAGACAGGCTGGGTCCTCTCCATACCAGAGATGAAGGTTGGTTGGAGAGGGCAGGACATCATACGTGGCTCTTATGATGAAACTTAGCCTGTTAGCTTCCATGCTCCACAGCTCGTTCCAAGAGATTTTTCTCCTCTCCACGCCCTCCCACTTCATCCAGCGGCCTTGAGCTTGGGAGACTAATGTAAGTCATTACTCACAAAATCCGTAATGAAGCGCAAACTCAACAGAAAAACGAGTGCTTACGCTACACTGGTTTTAGTAATTTCACTCTTCTGCTTTAGCAAACTTAGTAATACCAAAATAACAGGTGCGTGTTGTTTTGGTGTTTTCAAAGATCTTTGCACCAACAGTGTCACTGCACTGCATGCGTGTGAATGAGTTGAGGAAAATGGGAAATATATGCTAGTCTTAATTCTCATTAGCATCAGTAATGTGGAAGTCTGACGTTTTTAAAATTGTATGTAGTTTGCATTCCAGGTGTGGTTGTACATTTTGTTTCTTCTTTTTTACTCTTATTGAGTGCATATGCTCCTTCCTACAATGCTCTGGCCTACGAGTGATTTCCATGACATTTAGCCTGGCTGGTGCCTAGCACTGTCTCTACCATCTCTCTCCCTGGTTGAGATGAGCTTTTGATAAGCATTACAATAGAAGGCATGACATGGCTAGTTCCTTTTAATGTTCTTCTGGCTCTAAAAAAAAAACCCTGGACCCCCATCTCCACCAGGGTTTTTATCCAGACTGCTTGAAGTACAAGCTGTCTTTGACATCTCTCAAAAATTGTGCTGTCTTTTTGTTGCTTTACCATTGTGTTTTTCATGTGTTTCACTGTTATCCCATGTCTGTCCATCTATCACATTCATAGCCATCCCTGGCCTGAGAGAGGGGAAGGAACTGTTCCTATGGTTACAGGAAAGTAGTGGCTATAGGGTGTTCGAGTCGCCACCAAAAGGCACTGGGTTCGATGCCCAATGTCTGCGGCCTACAAATGTAGGCATCCTAAAGCAATATGCTCCTAACCTCTATTTGTTCCTTAATGACATGTACCTGAATTATCTTAAGTTACTTCAGATAAAAGCATCTTCTAAACAACTATTTAGTAAATAATAGTCTTTCCATCACTGGGGGTTTCCTTGATCTTCTGTCTAAAGTGGGCATGGAAAGCTCTTTTGAGACTTTAATGTAATATACAGGCTAGATGCACAAAAAAGATGTTGTGGACAATACAATGTTTAAAATGGGAGCTGGTCCAAAACATTATTTTGTGTCCCGTAGTGTGCGCATCAATTTCTAAACCTTTGCCATACAATATCAAAGCTGATTGCATATATTGACCAACGACAGCTAACAGGCGGCAGTCATGCTATTCTTTATCAAAATTGATGTCCTAATTAGCAGGTTTTTTCCTGCATAGAAGAATTTCTGGCACTCCCCAAAGCAGGGTGTGAGTTAGGGGGGAGCAGGGGGAGCCATGGCTCCCCTAGTGGCCACCTGGGCTCCCCTGGAAACATGGTTTGTGAAATTTTGGGGGAGCTCTAAAATATTGATATGATTGCCAAATAAATTATATTTTGGCCATGGTTTTCCCTCAAAGATGTAAAATAAGAGAAATAAAATTAAATTAAAAAAAAGTATTTTGAGTTCATGATTCATGAAAAAAGTGTTGCCTGCTTGCACGAGGCACTTGAAGCGTGGCGGGAGCGCTGCAGCTCCACCCACTACTGTATGTGGCGTTGCGTCTCTCCAGGCGGTGAGAGGGTTGTGTTGTGCTATAGCTGTAAATAATAGGCTATTGCCATATTGTTCATGGTTGGTGCCGCTGGCTGCTCTTATCGCGTGTGTTTGGCTCTGTGTACAGCCTTGTAGCCTATAGCCCATGTGATTGTGAAACAATGTAAGTTGAGTAATTCTAAGTTAATTAAATTAAACATACAAAAGACACATCATTGGTGGTCCGTGGATTATTTACTATCAAGTTCATTGAAGTTTGCGTAGCCCATTCGGGAAATCTGTTGACATGAACATGATCCATCGGGGTGTTTCATAAATATTCGTAAATATTGTACAGACCTATGGCACCACCCGTGTGCAACAGATTTTCTCTTTATAATAGGCCTATGCTGTTGCTATTAATGACAGGATCAGCATTTAAAATAAACCCCTCCAAAAACAAAACAAAAATCGCCCATACTCGCCCCGCCCCCTGGCTCCCCCGGAGACTGTGGTATAATTCACACACTGCCCCAAAGAGATTTTATCCAGCGGCAAATGAAAATCACCAGCGCCAAAATGATAAGAATTGAGATTAAAAATAGCAAATTCAAATTCTCTCTGAATGTATTTAATAGCAATTCATCCAACCACTGTCTACGGCTGGCCCAAATACATAATTTCAAGCTTTGAATAATCATTAGGTTTTCTGAACGAATATTCGAAAAGTTTAGTTAAAAAAAGTACATTCACAGTGCGTATCTTTCCCTGTCTGAATCGGAGTCGGCTGAGACCACTGCTGCAGAATTGCGTTTTTATCAACTGATCGTTTTTTCCTTTTTAATTTCTGAAGTTATTTGTCTGTTTATCTGTTATTTTAGTAACACAAACTACTACTGAACTACAATATCATGTAGGATTGCCACTAACGGAGCCACTAACGTTGCTCCGTTAGTGGCTTTCAGATCCACTTATCAGTCCGAGTCTAACTCTGTTACGGCAGAGCTTCAATGTAACCAAAAATGTCATAGTATGAGAGTAGGCCTACAAATAGGTGGTTTGAACATTGTGCAAAGTTTGGATGAAATTACACAGCAGGACTAGCGCTATTCACCCGAATACATTACACTGGCACTATTGTGGGTGACAGATCGGCATAAAAGGAAGAAAGATTGTACCTGTTCTATTTGTGTTTATTAAATGATCAACCTGTCATTATTAGTAGGTACAGCTTTTTGGTATCTTTTACCTTCGTTTAAACATTGAAATAGCTGCTAAATACGTTCATTATTAAAACCCTTCTTTATTAAAACCCCCCCGCTTTCCGAAACCTTTTATTTCTATGACCGCAACTAATGGGAGCGCCACCATGGAAAACCAAATCCTGTTGTAGCATGATTAAGTGGCCTAAACAGATCTAAACGTAACTTTGATTATTTTTGTCGAATGGGGCACCACTTCCGTTAGGAAGTATATAATTGGATATTAGATTATACTATAAAGATTAACTAAATTAGCCAATTTAATCTAAGGTAAAATAAAAGAGAATCTTATTTGTTATGAACATAGATTGAAACCTTATTCGTCTATCAACACCTTTGAATGATATAAATCAGGCATTGACTCAATACCCAGATACCGATCAGGAAAAATGACGCACTTAATTGAAACGTAAGGTATTTAAACGATGCGCAAATATTCTTAATGGAAGTCATGAAGGTAAATCAAAGGTAGATGATGACGACATGATTCAACGCAGGCATGCACAATTCAAACAACTAAACATGGATAAAAACACTTTATCCCTCTAGCAACGTATGTAGCTGAGGAATAAGCATGCCTTATCAAAGTAAAATATAAAGTAAATGTTTAATGAATTAAAACATACATTGAGTAGAGGGAGAGAGTGTGTGTGTGAGGGTGTCTTCTTTATGATAGTCGCAGGGTTATCGGCCTGGGTTAGCAACTTTACAAAAGAAAAGGAGGTAATGCCGTCCCACAATTCCTTGCGGCAGCAACATTTAAAGCAACGCACCATTCGGCCGTTCACAAAAACAATCGTGTTTGGATTTGTCCAAACATGTGGTCGGTGGACATTTGGTCGGATTTCCTTAGCGCCACGGTTGTCTTTTCCTAAGTCGTTATGGATTCTCCTTTGCGTCTTTCCTTGAGCTCATGGCGGTTTCTGTCGAGGTCAAGGAAAAGTGGCCGGAAAAGACATCGGACTAAATTGTTTTGACTATTCGACCGGACTCAAACATTCATTGCATAATGGAGATCTGATTTGGACTCATTGCATTGATTTTGGACTCCTAATGAAAGCAGTAATGAGGTTTGTAGTGGACACAGACACCCTCCTAAAACCCCCCACTTTGAACAAGGGCAGCTTTGGGGTGCAGTTTGTAAATAATGAAAAGTACTCTTAGTTCAAGGGGAACAACCATTTTGAATAAAGCTTCTTCCATTTTTTATGTGATGCAACTCGTTTAACTTTTGTTTGCACCTCACCTCTTATCGAAAGAGGCAAGAGTGCAAATGGGAATAAAACATTAGCTGTCAATTTATCATACTTTTATAGTGCTAGTCACAGTCAGGAGTGACAGACTCAATAGTGCATAGGCGTTGCACACTTTAATGCCTTGGGAATGTGCTGCTCTTGAGACGCCATTTCAAAGTTGAAGTCTTCAGCGTGACATCACTCTTACCCCTCCTTCCCAGCCCACAGTGTGACCTCACAGTCTTTTAAGAAACATTTACACCTAAAAGTGCCAACGTAAAATGGCCTCAGTTGGGTCAATTCACAGGGTGCCGTTTTTTTCCCCAAAGAAAAGGGATTATTTTTTTTGTATCGTGGCACAGATTTCTGTTGGCTTGTGTTCAGAGAGATAGAATTGCTATCTGAGGCGTCTTTAACGGTCCCAGGAGTGGGACTTCTGCGTTATCTGGCTGTCGTCACGCTCACTTTGGCTCGCTCTTTTAAGTGTACTTTTTTTCCCCTTCCACTGAAGTTTTTTTTCTTTGTCTGTAGTTCTCTCTCGCTCTCTCTCTACTTAATCTTGATTTCTCTCTCTCTTTCTCTCTCTCTCACACACACAGACACGCACGCACACACACATGCTGGACTCTCTCAATCCCTCTGTCTCTCCAATCTCTCTCTCTCATGATCTCTGCCCCCTCTTGTTCTCCAGCCACCTCCTCTCCTCAGACTTCATATTTCTGGGCTCACCATGGGCAGTTACCATGTTGTTACTTGCTAACTGTACTACTTGATTGCCCCCGCAAATTGCCCCTCAGGGACAAAAGTGTTTTGATTGATTGATTGATTAATTGACACTCCTCTCAAAGAGAATATGAGCCGTCTGAGATTAAAAGACTAAGATTAAATCCATCCACATTTCAAGCCAGCCATCTTCTTTTTTTCTTCTTTTAATTTGATTAGAATTGGTCATTTTTGGTGGGGAGTTGAAGCAGACATATAATTGCGTCAGAAAATAGTTTGAATCCTATTTTGGATGTTGAGCCGACTGGGCCTGTTTTCCCCCCTTTTCGTCTGTTGGGTGTGATTTGCTCTCATCTGTTTCCATGCATGCGGTTTGTTGCTGGTCCCATCCATAATATATCACGGCTTTGTACAAAGAAAGGGCCTTATAGGATTTTGGTTTACTGCCTGGACTTTGCAGTTATTTCTGGGGGAGGTGGTTGTGTGTGTGGGGGTGGTGGTGTGGCAGTGAGCACAGAGGCGAGAGAGATTTTTTGTTTCAACACAATATGGCTTTTCAAGCAATAATTCTGCTAAAGGTGAAAATGTCATCAATGACGGAGCATATGTTTTCATTGTAGCACAACTGCTGTGTGAATTCAGTAATATTATTTATTGTTCTGTAAAATCTAAAATTAAAGCAACACATATTGGGACTACTTCTTAGACTGACAATTCTCCATTTTATTCTTCCTGCTTTTAAATATTGCTAATTATGCTTCACCGTCAATGAAATTGATGAAAGTACCTTTCTTGAAGAAAGGTAGGAGAAGCAGCTTTCTTGTACCCTGCTCCAAAGACCATTTTAGAAAATGTTTCATAAACCCTTCATATAACAATTCTAATTTGTCAAACAAATAATTAAGCCTTAAGCATTCTGTAAAACAATGAATTATGGATTATGTGAGATCACAGAAGGGACATTTGTTTGAAACTGATGAATTAATGACAGATATGCCAGCAAAGGCTTCATGTAGGATCCTCCACTGGAGGTCACCTGACCTCTTGTTGATTATTATTATTAGTTGTATAAGACCACACTCAACACTGGCTTCACCTCATCAGTTACCCCGAGCTTCTGTTTCCAAATAGTGTCCGTTTTTCGTTCAATATCTTTTGGTTTAGCACTAACACAACATTTGTAGTGTTTTACCATTTACTATGTACGCATTTAAGTCTGTTGTTTAATTTACTGCTGTCAAAGGCCCAGATATTTCATCCAATCTGAGTGAAGACATACTCAGGAAATGAATCATGACTGTCAGGATTTTTCTTTAAGTAGTAGTCTTGCAACATTGCCACCTCTTCTTTGGGTATTTTTTAATGCAACAATTTCAGATACTTTTGCCTCATAGATTTTTGTCCTACAAAAGAAACTAGGACTTCTGAGCTTGGGTCCTTCAATGTCCACTATCTGCTTTATAGAGACGGAGGGAGAGCCAGAGCGAGAGAGAGAGAGAGAGAGATCTTTTGAAGGCCCCATAGTCAAAGATATATTTGGCATTGCCAACGCACTCATTCATAGCTTTACAGTGTGTGTGTGTGTGTGTATATATATATATATATATATATATATATATATATATAGATGAGAGAGAGAGAAAGAGACGTAGCAGGAACCGTACTGTGCTCCAAGATAATACCGCCCGCCAGGGTGAAACATAACCGTGGTGACAGCACCATAAGTCTCCCATACGATGCAAAAAAAAACAAAAAACACAACCTCTTCATTCCCTATCTCATTGAATTCAGCTCTTGAGTCAACGGTAATGCAGAGACAGAGACGCTTAATATGAATATGAGTAAGGCATAAGACGCTGTTGTCGAACCCTCCCGGGGAAATCGATTGCATTGATCCATTGATGAACGGTATTGATAGCCGTTTGTATTTCCTAGCACTGCGGCGATGATTTTAACCTTAAATGGCACACATAGGCCCCAAACATAGGATTCTTTTTAAGTGCCTTGTCTTGTCTGCCTTGTTCATCCATCCATCCATCCATCATTTTAATCTATCCATCCATCATTTTAATCTATCCATCCGTCCGTCCATCCATCCCTCGCCCATCGTCTTATTCATTACGGCGTCAGATGAAATGGCCTGCGCATCGATTGGCGCTGGGGGGGTTGGGGTTCTCAACCGACGGTTATCAAAGAAGTGAAACCTCCCCGCCTACTTCTAATGCGCCCTGAAAAGGGACTACCCACCGAGAAAGATCGCAACGGAAAACCATCGGCATGCTGCAGTAAACTGTCTGAGGCGGAATAACACGTGAGGGGCTCGTAAAAGGCGGCGTCCCCTCTGTCCCCAAAGGGTCTTACACACCGCCGGAAAAAGGTCATTTAGAGATGACCGTATTCACATTGCAGCCATTTTACGGGTGGTAAACTACACCCAGAAGAAGCTCAATTGAATGAAATTATCATAAAAAAACCTTAATGACAGAGAAAAAGATAACCTGAATGGACCCGATTTGAAAAGTGTCGTACTGCTTTGCACCAGTATAGAAATGTAAATTTCAACTGTCTTTTCCCTGCCTTACAATAGACTACAATAGCGGGAATCACTAAATTAATTTATTTCAAGAATCCATTGAGAGTGAGCGTGAGAGAATTTGGACTTTGGACGAAGATATGACAAGAAAATGGCCACTGTGTCATAATGGCTCAATTGAAACTATCAACACAACAACAAAAACAACATTCTCCCTTGAGCTAAAAAGCTAAGCAAAGACGCCTGCCTTCCCATCATACGTACATACGACCACATTCGTCAAGATCGAATCAATTTCAACTATGAAGATATCAATGGGTTAGGCTTAGCTAGGAGGAGCCGGGAGCAAACCGGCAATCCGAGGTAAACATTGCTATAGGCAACACAGGATAATTAATGGTGTAGTACTCAAGGTTGGTCTTGGTCTCGAGACCGGTCTTAAGACCACATTTTGATTCGGTCTCGGACAAGCAGGACTCATTAGGGACCACATATTCACCATTAACTAGTTGCTTATTAGCATGCATATTAGAAGCATATTGGCTCTTTATTGGTCATTATAAAGCACATATTAATGCATTATTCTGCATGACCATATTCTACAACTACTAGGCCATTAACTAAGAGTTGTCCCACAATAACCTCCTTATTACTGCTAATTGATTGTAAATAAGGAAGTTGTTGTACATGAATTACAATCTTAATATGCTATTCTCAGTATGGGCCTTATAAGGTAGTAGTACCACAAGTGTAGCCATTCTCCCTTAATAACACTTATTAAAAAGGAAATGGGTCTGTTAATTGCAGTAGTTGTGTGCTATAATGGGAGGAAGCAACTTTAGAATAGGCAACCTGTGTGGGTTAATAAGTGTCAAACTACTTAACTACGTGAATTAGTCATGAGCAAGACCTCACTTTAGATTGGGGAACATATTCTGAGTTAGAAAGATAAAGAAAACTCTTAGTTAATGGCCTTGTAGTTGTAGAATATGGGCATGCAGAATAAGCCATTATGTGCTTAATAATGACTAATAAAGAGCCAATATGCTACTAATATGCATGCTAATAAGCAACTTAATGGTGAATATGTGTTCCCTAATATAAAGTTTTACCGGAATTTTAGTCCAGTCGAGACCACAACTGCAGTGACATTATTGGATGTAAAACTCCCCCCTTCAATTGCAACCAATAACTGCTTATTTTAAGTTTGAAAGTTTTACCACTGCCACCCTCACCCCCTCCCCTCATGCGCCTAATATATATAGAGAACAAGGAGACAAGGGAGAGAGCAGTGCGCCATCTGTGGCTGCAGAGATGTCGTCCAAATCATCAATCATACGATTTGTTTATACAAAACACGAAGAGTTTCTCTGCAAACCAGGTGGTAAGAAAAGACACTTAGCAGAGTGTAAGATATTAAGAATTTACCAATCAGTGGCTGATGTGACAATTTGGGGGAGTCCTAACTTAGCAGCAGTATACTGTATACTATACTGTCTTGGTCTTGACTCGGTCTCGCCCCCCTCAAGTCTTGGTCTTGATTCGGACTTGATGTGCTCTGGTCTCGGTCTTGGCTCGGTCTCGGTTTAGGTGGTCTCGACTACAACACTTCCATAAATAATAACCACATGGACTAAACGTAGTTGTACATAAGAGGAGAAGGGAACAACGACACAAATTAGCCAACAAACACAACTAAAGTGAAGGAGGGATGAAAAAGTATGTAGGGAATAAGGAAGGATAGAGAAGACAGAAAAGCTACTCCCCATCGTATCCCCTCCCTCCCTTTCATCAGAAACATTGCATATGTGAAAAGGGGGCGGGGAGGTGTGTGCTGTCGGAGAGAAATGGCCCCCCTCGCCCCCCTCAAACTCTGGATTAATGACCTCATCTCAGAGCTGAGCACCCAGGCAGTAAATCAAGTGAAGGTATCCGTGCGCCACGTCACCTGCCGGGACAACTGACACACGTTTAACCGACCCCCTACCCACCCCAATTCCCCGTCTCTGGGCATATCTCTATTCTGTTGGATATCTCTATCTATCCCTGGCTTATTATTTATAGGTGCTACGAGGTGAAAGTGTGCAAAAACATGAAATCCAAGGCGCTATGCCTCATTTATATGTGCGGTTGTTATTTTTCATGGCTCATTATATGGCAAGACAACCTTGACCTATAACTGTGCGCGATTATGTAGTTTTTTTCTTTTCTCTGTTCTTGGGAATGGAAGCCCGTGTGTGTGTGTGTGTGTGTGTGTGTGTTTATTTATGTTGTGCTATGCCAGCTACAAATGAATTTCAACATCACAACAAAATATGAAAAAAATAAAATACCAGGACATGATGGAATATAGAAATATGCACTTTCTGAAAGTCTTTCATGAATGCTCATTGGAAAGAAATGCAGAAAGTATGATAATGCTAGGCTATTTAGCACTGCACTAGTTACCTCTGAAACTCACTGGGGAGCGAGTTCATGATATTACTATTAATATTATTAACCACCGGTAATATCGCATCATTATGAAACGCACCTTACAATGCACTCTGCAGTGTTAAAAAGGATTGAATATTTTATTTTCATCCAGAAAGCACACATACGAAGACTCTGTCCTCTGTTCATCTATCCATCTATCTACCGACCTCTCCGTTTCCATCTGCAATGCTTGACCTTGGTCGTCATGCTCTTAAAGTACCCAAGCCACCGATAAAAATAAGTGTTCTGATTCCCGGGCCGGGAAAGGAGAGACGGCCAAAGGGGCTTGGGAGAGTCCATGTTTTTAATTTGACTCCATCTTCCAGCCGCCCCCCCCCCCCGCGTGTATGCTTTTTCCAACCCAGTTTAGAGCCCACGCCCACTTCCGCAGTACAGAAGCCTAGTCGGTTACGTGTTACCATAGAGACTGACCCCAATAGAAACTAATACTACTACGCTTGTGAGTTGGTGCTATTGACATTAAAGATCGTAAAAATGTTTCAAGTATTTTCACCAATCTAGTACACGCAATTAATATGAAAGATGCGCAGCCGAGAAGCAAAGTTGTTCGCACCAACTGACTAACCCTAACCCTTAATGCTTGCCTTTAATATCTTTTAATTGCCTCCCAAAACGAATTCAAGAATATACAAAAATATGATGGGAGACAATCGCGTCTTAGAATCTTTAACAGAGAGTGGCGTAGTACACCAAACAACGCTGTCTGTCATGACAATTTATTAACATTACTAAAATGTTCGGGTATGATAGGAGATAATCGCTACAATATTAACAGAAAGTGACCAGTCAAGCACGCGAAACAACACTGACAATAAATTAACATTACTAAACTTACTAAGCTTTACACACTAAAGATATGCGATAGCCGATAGCCTCGCACATAGGCGAGCTACGTCTTTTCGCATTTGTGATCAGAATGCCATATGCGCTCACAACAATATAAACATTACTAAATGACTGCTTTTACACAGTAAAGTATGGGTAGCTGCTGCTTCGCGTCGGCATACGCGGCTTCCGTACTAGCAAGGGGGCGTGGTTTTGCCCCCCCGAATGTAATTGGCTTTGATTAAACAATAATGCACTGCTCATGCATTCATTAGTTCCTACCATCTGTGCTAGTGTGTCTAAAATGTAAAGCGGGTTGCGGCAATGTCATAATTTAAACAACGAAGGAGAGGAGGGTGACACACACACACACACACACACTCTATATGTGAAACCAAGAACAAAATACGACAGCCAACCTACTCTATAAATGGATCCACTAATCTTGAGTAATCTTGGCACCCCTGTTGTCATTATTCTCAATAGAGTCTTTACCGCACAAAAACAATCATGATGGTAAATGGACTGCAGTTACAGAGTGCTTTTTCAGATGTGTGGCCACTCAAAGCGCTTTACAATTATTGCCTCACATTCACCCATTCATACACAGACGGCAGTGTCAACCATGCGAGGGTTAACGGCCAGCTTTTCAGGACCTATAAGGGTTAAGCCGGGGATCCCGCTCTACCTCCCGAGCCACTGCTGCCAACTGTATTGGAGGAGGAGGAGGAGGAGGAGGAGGAGGAGGTGGTGGTGGTGGTGGTGGTCAGTGACTATAAGATAAGATGAGATGGTATTTATTGCTAATCCCAGACGGGTATGGGTGTCACAGCAGAAAGGACAGAAAGACGGTAATACAAATGAAAAAGAGTCAACGTTTAATAGTAATTTGCAATAAAACCGTACAAATCTATCTATATACACAATATATAGCAAGAATAAATAATGTAGACGGAAACATTGTTTGGTATCTGACAGCGATATGTACATCATTGTGTCTCCTGATCTGACAAGCTATCCTGAGCATATTAGGTCATCTGCAGCCAGTCAGACTTAATTGACATTAACGAGCGCAATCATATTGCCACGTATTAGCCTCGGCAGCAAATGCATTTGTCACGCTAATTTTCCTCTCAACAGGTGCCCAGCAGATCCATCAACTTCATTTAAACACTCGGTGGGTGGGTGGTTGGGTGTGTGAGCGTGTGCGGATGTCAGGTTAGCATAGAAGAAGCTGTAAGGAAATACAGGGAAGGTTCGATTAAACTTTGGTCAACATGGATCCCATCCGTAAGACGGACAGTAAGCAGACTGTTCCACACTTCAATAGCATCTTATGAAATGAATAGGTAATTTATGTAGATCTATCCATCCATCCATTGTCCATTTATCCATCTATTTATCTATCTATCTATTCTGTGTATATTTGGTTAGAATGTTAACATTTCTTGAGAAACCGGTAAAAAAGCACAAGGACTATGAACATAAGTGTCTTTGTTGGACTTGTTCATGTATTCGGTGTATACAAAAGCCTTTTTTTTCTCGTCCGTACCCGAATATTTTGGCTTGACGTTGATTGCTAAGTCTGTAATGACATGTTGTAACATGCCAAGACCTGGTAATTTTACATCATTCTACTGGGTGCATTCCATCACGTTCCTGTCAGCGTGTGATGAATGCTAATTAATAGCACAATTAGCACAATTACATCCGGTTATTATTAATATTAGCACAAAGGCCCCTTTTACCACCTAGACATTTCTACCTTTTCTCCCTAACTCACCCCTGAACTCTTCCCCCCTGATCCCAGCCCTCCTCAATGACCCTCCCCCCAGCCTCACCCTGACTGTGCTTCCTCAGAATTAAGGCCTTTTCAGACCAAACACGAATAATTTGTGCGAATAAATCGCACGTCAATTTAAAAAGTTTGAACCTATCTATCTCTATGAGTCTATCCACACTGAATCTGAAACTCGGTGGGGATTTTTTTTTTTCCACAGCTGGTTCGATTTCTGCGGATTTCGGATGCTGATAAAAACAAGCAAACCAATAAATTAGTATAGCATACTGTCACAGAACAATATGGATATCGATCGATTGATCTCACAGCATAGCACCCTCTTTGACAAACAATGCAAAGAGTATGAAGATATTGGATATAAAGATAACATCTGGGGATGTATTGCAGCTGAACTTAACTGTGATGGTGAGTAGCCTACAAAAGAGGGGTGAACTTCGTTGTCAAGGGAACGTATAGGAAACCATTTATAAAACCAACATGTCATTCATTAATTATAAGCTTGTCGTTGCTACTGCTGCTGCAGGAAGAGGCCACGTCAACAATGAATGATTGTGTAACGGTGCAAACTTTACATTTTCGGTGGAATGCATGGAGCGTGACCATTGGTGTCGGTCTTGGTGTGAAAGGTTTGAACACGAATATTCGTCAACGAATATTACACATTTTCATTTCGTCCCTGGTGTGTCAGAATCAGAAAACTGTTATTGCCAGGCAGATGGATGCATGGTTTTGGTCTTGCATAACTGCAACAACAACAACAGAATAACAAATAATGCACAACAGAGGCTCATTCTACGTTGATTGACCTCACGGCACTCAGACGAAAATTAGATAATGTACTGTATTTTGTAATGTAATGTATTTTGTACCATAATGATAGCCAGCTACCTAGCTACTTCATTCTAGTATGAACACAATTTAGTATGTCATTTAGAAAGATGATGTAACGGGACATCAACCTGTAACATTAGTGTTCACCTAGCTCGCTCTTTCTGTCCCTCAGTCCACCCACCCACACACGGCAGTGCTGCTCACTTACTAACGTTACACTGCGCCGCATATGGTAACTATTTGTGCCTATGGTAATTATATGCACCTATGGTAACTATACAGCTTATGGTAACTACACACGCCTATGGTAACAATACGCGCCTATGGTAATTATACGCACCTATGGTAACTATACAGCTTATGGTAACTACACACGCCTATGGTAACAATACGCACCTATGGTAACTATACACACCTATGGTAACTATAATATATACATATATTATACGTATAGTCAGTTAGGTATAGTTGCAATTAGCAATGCAACAACATTGTGCAGTGCTGCAACATTTTTTGGTGCGTATGTGCTAGCTAGTGCCATTACTCAACCGGTAACATTAGCGTACACACAGCTCTCTCTCTCCCTCTTCCTCCCTCCGTCAACCCACACACTTGCTAGCTCCAGACCAATTTCTTGCACTTGGCCTTGCGATTTGCAGGGAGTGATGGTTGCTTCTTTTTGTGTAATGGTCGCTTCTTTTTGTGTAATGGTCGCTTCTTTTTGGGCATTTCAGTGTTTTGGCAAAGTTTGGAAGTGTGTCCAAACACACACACGGGCCGTGGCCCAATTATAGTTGTAGGATTATTTATCCTCTACAGAGCATCAGTACCAGCATAAGGTTGCCTTTCTCAAGGTCTTATGATTGACGGATAGACAGAGAGAGAGAGAGAGACATGTGCATACTAACAGTTACACAACATCACATACACACACCATGGACAACAAGGCCCCCAGAACATGTGGAGGTCGGGTCAGAAACCCAGAAGCCCCCCGTCCTCCTCAGACCCTCTAGTGAACGTCTACAGTCAAGTAGACATCAACAGCTCACATAGTTCACTGGTTGCTGCACACCACCATCACCACAATACCACCACCACCACCTCCACCACTAACATCTACATCACTACCACCAGAGATGGAGAGGGAGGGAGGGGGGAGAGGGAGGGAGGGAGGGAGGGAGGGAGGGAGGGAGAGAGAGAGAGAGAGAGAGAGAGAGAGAGACTCCCATGGTTGTTGAGCATGAGACCATTGACCTTTTTGTCTTATTTTTGATTCACATCTGTGTTTGGGTGTGTGTGTGTCTGCTTTCTACCCTTGAGATCAGCAAGGCAACCTTTTCAGATGACCCCCCTCCTTCAAGATGGCCGCTGTCTTGTCTCTCTGTGTGAAACGCAATGCTTGCCTAGAGGGCTCTAGCAATAAAGCAAATAAATAAATACAATAATAAATAAATTAATACGTTTTGATCTCGACATCAGCTGTTTTACTTTGATTACTTTTCGTGACAATTCAGAAGATAATACATCTCCGTGAGGAGCCAGGGGATATGAGCTCAAAACCTAATTTGAAGTTATTTTAGTCACACGCTCCTGAATAATTCACTAATGGTTTTTTAAAAGATTATGTAAACAAAAAAAATTATGACAGAGGTCCACTTCCCATCTTCGTCAAATTGGCCTTGCATCTTGGGAGTTGGCAAGACAAAAATTCACCTGATAATACAATACACAATATTGTGCCATTTTTTTCTGTTATATATTTTTGGTTGCCTGATATCAGACAAAATGGTCAACTTTCTACTCTCCATTTCCATCTTCAGTCTGACATTGCCTCAAATATAACAGATATCCATGGGGGAGGAGGATTCGATTTTTCCCAACCGATCACTAGAGACCAAAGGATCCACCTGAATCTAACGTCATTTAAAGTCGACACTGATGCGCAGCCATGCCAACATACTGGTTTTTGCTGGGGTTGTAAGAGTGGAGCAGAGCAAAGTAAAAACAAACTATGATGTTGGGCGATATTGAGAAGAGATGCCTCAACATACTTTGATGTAGAACAGCCTTGATAGCAGTGTCTATCTTCGCCATTGTTGTTATTACTTCTCCTTGGTTCCAGCACACAGCTTGACAACAGCTTGACAACGGCGTTAGTCCTGCCTGTGGCACTGATTGACTAATTGTTAGTACCCCCAATAATTGCTATTTCAACCGATAAACCGCTGTTTCATGTCATGATGCCAGACCAGAATCAGTCCACTCGGTGGAGTGGGCAAAGGCCTCAGGCAAATATTTTGGGTGATTTCGGGGGTTTATTTGAACTCAAACAAAACATGTCCTAATTGTTAGATTTGAGAAGAGTTGCTGCAAATTGTAACCACTAACTGTACGACTGTAACGGAACTACTTATGTTGATTCGTTTGTAAGCGAACCGCACTGTGTAAACGGATGCCATGCTGTCCAACATGCTGCATCGCTATATCGGATGCAAACGTTCAGTCGGTACTCAACAAGTCCTCGGTTTTAGATGACAATAAAGCAACCGCATACATTACATGTATGCAGTTTCATATACATTTTCTTGTTTTTGATTGTTTGATGATTTTTGTTTTTTAATGGGCATACTCTTCCATCAAGATATCCAGTGAATCAAATCATCAAAGCAGCATGAATTTATCCAAGGCGATGGGACTGTCTGCACCCCCTCCCCATGTAATTCTAATGAAGGATTCCAGAAGAAATGCTCTAACCTCACTCTGTCTCTCAAGTTAAAGCGCATGTGGTAGCAGATTGCTGACCGCATTATATCTAAAAAAAACCCCAGACATACCTAGTTATTTAAGTGTATCCCTTTTAAAGAAATCAATCCATCTGTTAGAAATGTTTGGCCAATTTCTAAGCTCCCATTTCTGTCTAAGGTTTTAGAAGAAACCGAGAGCACAACTTTCATATGTTACATCTTACACAAGACATTGCACCATCTTGAAAAAGTGGGTTCAGTGAGATTTTAGAGATGTGCACAGTACAGGAACCTGCACTTCTAAAGAAAAAGACACAAATGACCTACTTTTAGCAGCTAAGAGGGGGAAAGTGCAATTTAAATGATGTTGAACCTAGAAGATACTTTCGACATTACATCTTAATTACCTGGTTACAAACCTGGGTTGGCAAGTAGGGACACCTCTGTAACCATAGGTAAATACCCTACAAGATGGCTATTGCCTATGGTGTACCCCATGTTTCTATTTTAGACCCACTTTTATTTTCAATGAATATGTTGCTACTTACATGATGTCTAGTTATATTGATATGTATATATTGATGTGTGGTTTCTACTTGGTTGTATAATTCACCCTTTAGAGAGAACCATATCTATATCACAGGCATATTGCCTCAAAGCTTCCCATCACTGGCTCTGTGTTCAGTTGATCTTCCTTGTAAAACAATTAAATAACCTTGCTTTTGCTGGCCCCTGGGTGTTGGAATGCCCTGTCTGATTAGATAAGTCAGTCTGTTGTAATGTATATGATCATATATATATATATATATATATTTTTTTTTTTGTAATGGGACAAATTGTGAAATTTTCACAAGGCACTTTGTACTGAGTGTATTATTACTAATGGTATTGTCGAACTGTGTAAAGTCACCAAATATGACATGTATTCATATACACCAACATATTTTTTCCCATTGCTCTTGCATTTCGGAGTTCATCAATGTCCACACATTGCAGGTATGCTGATTACTGTTTACAGCCTGAGAGAAAGAGAGATGGAAAGATGGAGGGTGGCAGAACACATCCTGGCTGACCTCTACATTGTTTACTGTAGGATCAGCATCGTAGGTGGGAGCATTTCTATCTCTATCACCCTTTCGCTCTCTCTTTCCTCTTTGTACTTTGTACAATAGAATGTGTTCTCTGCTGCTGCCAAATTGTTTCAATTTTTTTTACAGTGAGGCAGAGACGGGAGATAACTTTTTTTTGTGCATACGCTAAAAAAAAAAAAGGTACACACAAAGAAGACCATTACTACCTGCTGTGTGTGTGAGGCATCGGCGACATGGCTAGCACGTGTAAACTTGGCCAACCATGTTCTTTTTCTTCTGTACCTTGCCTTTCAGATTATGCTTCAACGTGTTTGGAGTTAGATTGACTGAAATCGCGCAGATCCTACCCCCACCCCCCACCCCCTTCCTCGGCAACCTGTCGGTCTGGTTCGTGATCAGTTGAGGGCAGCTGCCTCTCGCCCAATCAGGGGCCCCCCGGGATCAATCCGGTGTCCAGCTGGTTGTCGTGTTCCGCATCCCTTATTAATAAAGTTTTTTCCCTTTTTTTTATTCGCATGCATAATCAGAAACGGGCTCTGGCTCCATTATGGGGGGTTTACTGCATGCTATTGTAGTGTCACACAGAAGAATAATGGCAGCAGAGGATACACTGGCTAGCGAATGTAGTGACTAAGGACCACAGATGGCTCCTCTGTCATATATATATATATATATATATATATATATACACGTGTGTTTGTTCCTAACAAAAGGCTTAATCGCCCCAACAATAGTTGAGTGCTGCTAGGCAGCTTTTTTTATTCTTTATTATTCTCTACAAACTTTGACACCTATCTCCTCCCACAATTGTTCACCTAGAGACTCTTCATCTTGGCTTGGAATCACGCGCTATTACTTTTCTCATTAAAATATTGTGTACTTTTTGAAGTACTTTTTCAAACATAAAAATATTATAATGCAAGTCAATGACTGCTTCGCAGTCTGCCCATTAACTACTTCAGACTTTTCAACTCAACTTCACAACTCAGTCAATTATTAACCTTTAAACTTTGTTCAAACGTTTAACAAATCATCACATGTTGATCTGTGTACTTATTGAAACAGATTTTTGCTAACTTTTATACTTGTTGCGATTTGACAGTTTCAGTTTTATACCCACTTTTGCTTTGTCTCATTGACTTCCATTGTCAGGGCTAGAGCGTATGACATCACCCCCGCTATAGCCCAAGCTACCTTTAACAAAAGCTAAACATGTCGGACACCGTGGGCCCTAAAAACGTCATTGGGCCTCATTTACCAATATCTTCTTAAGAATCTTCTTAGATTCTTTCTTAAGTCCTTCTTAAGAAGATTTCTAAGAAGACCCTACGTCAGATTCATCAACGTGTTCTTAAGCCGCTGAATTGTTCGCAGCTGTGTTCTTAGATTGATGAATGCCATCTCCTCGTAAACTGAGTGCGCATGCCAAATGTGTCTAATTAACATAGGATTAGCATAGGTAACCGCCCATTAATGCCCATAAAAGGGCCCATAAAAGGGACTGCAGGGCCGTGTGCAGGGCCTCTGAAAAAAGATCTACGTGGTCCTGAAAGATTTGTTCCCTCCGTAGGGCACAATCCGCAATCTCCTGTAGCAGCAATATATATGCCGTTGTTTTGTAGGCCGTGGATGGAGAAATGCCACCTATAAATAGGGTGGGATCACTAATTGATGGCATGGTTTCCAATGTACTTGATTCATGTTAAAGCGTTGGCACATTTAATGTAATTAAAATGAAAAATGAAAAAAAAAATGAAATGAATAAATAAATACATAAATATGACAGAAATGTCACTGTAATGTATTTTATTGAACTTAACAAAAGAAGACAACACAACCATGCCAACATGTCGACACTGAAATGTGCTTAAGAGTACGCCTGAGTGTTCGTAGGATTTGTTCTTACCTAATTCATGAATGCCACAATCTTAGTAAAATCTTCGTAAGTAGGACTTAAGAACAAATTTGTTCTTAAGAACGGTTCGTGAATGAGGCCCAATGTGTTACCTAGAAACACAAGGTAAGGCTTATACTGTTACAGTGATTCTTGTTTCTCTGACGTTAAAATAATTATTCGACTGGAATTATACTTGTTGAGCATCCGGTGTTTATGTGCAACAATCACTGTTTATTAATCCAATAGGCTCCAATGGAGACGCTCCCCTTTCCTAACACAGTCAAGTTTTTTACAACATTTCTAAACTCGCAAATAAACTCACTTACTTGAAGGGACAGACACAAGTTGGACAATTTGTAGTAGTCCGAATTATAGTATATAATTATATAGTATATTTTGAGAACGAGGCTATGGTTTGAGACTAGTATCCCGGAAGCGGTCATGTGTTTCCGGGAGATGAGATCACACTAATACTACTACTTATAATACTAATACTACTACTTATAATAATAATAATAATAATAATTCTTCTTCTTCTTCTTTGTTTAAACAGAAAAATGGTTTGTATGTTTATACTGTTACGCTTACTCCATTCAGCTATTCAGCATGTCAGCTGTTCAACTTTCAGCTATTCAACATTTCTCAAGCTAGTCTTAAGCTACGTTGCTTTATTAAACATATTTTTAACCTCATTTACACCACAGCACTCACCGCATTTTCTTAAGTAAATTCATTTTCTATTTTTATTTATTCCCTTTCCTTTTTACAAGATACAAGTCTAGGTCTGAGAATGCGAGTGCAGTGGAGACATATGCTCTATATACACTCACCGGCCACTTTATTAGGTACACCTGTCCAACTGCTCGTTAACGCAAATTTCTAATCAGCCAATCACATGGCAGCAACTCAATGCATTTAGGCATGTAGACATGGTCAGGACGATCTGCTGCAGTTCAAACCGAGCATCAGAATGGGGAAGAAAGGTGATTTAAGTGACTTTGAACGTGGCATGGTTGTTGGTGCCAGACGGGCTGGTCTGAGTATTTCAGAGACTGCTGATCTACTGGGATTTTCACGCACAACCATCTCTAGGGTTTACAGAGAATGGTCCGAAAAAGAGAAAATATCCAGTGAGCGGCAGTTCTGTGGGCGCAAATGCCTTGTTGATGCTAGAGGTCAGAGGAGAATGGCCAGACTGGTTCGAGCTGATAGAAAGGCAACTGTAACTCAAATAACCACTCGTTACAACAGAGGTATGCAGAAGAGCATCTCTGAACGCACAACACGTCGAACCTTGAGGCGGATGGGCTACAGCAGCAGAAGACCACACCGGGTGCCACTCCTGTCAGCTAAGAACAGGAAACTGAGGCTACAATTCGCACAGGCTCACCAAAATTGGACAATCGAAGATTGGAAAAACGTTGCCTGGCCTGATGAGTCTCGATTTCTGCTGCGACATTCGGATGGTAGGGTCAGAATTTGGCGTCAACAACATGAAAGCATGGATCCATCCTGCCTTGTATCAATGGTTCAGGCTGGTGGTGGTGGCGTAATGGTGTGGGGGATATTTTCCTGGCACACTTTGGGCTTATTAGTACCAATTGAGCATCGTGTCAAAGCCACAGACTACCTGAGTATTGTTGCTGACCATGTCCATCCCTTTATGACCACAGTGTACCCATCTTCTGATGGCTACTTCCAGCAGGATAACGCGCCATGTCATAAAGCGCGAATCATCTCAGACTGGTTTCTTGAACATGACAATGAGTTCACTGTACTCAAATGGCCTCCACACTCACCAGATCTCAATCCAATAGAGCACCTTTGGGATGTGGTGGAACGGGAGATTCGCATCATGGATGTGCAGCCGACAAATCTGCAGCAACTGCGTGATGCTATCATGTCAATATGGACCAAACTCTCTGAGGAATGTTTCCAGTACCTTGTTGAATCTGTGCCACGAAGGATTAAGGCAGTTCTGAAGGCAAAAGGGGGTCCAACCCGGTACTAGCAAGGTGTACCTAATAAAGTGGCCGGTGAGTGTATATGGACACAGGTGGTGGTTGGTGGATGTTCTTCACGAGAGACATCACATAATAGGCTTTACAGATGATATGTTTAACCCTTGAAAGGCCAATGATGCTCAGAGTGCAGAATTACATTATCTTTTTTAATTATGTCATTATTGTAATTAGTTTCGAGATTGATAGGCAATCAGCAATCTAGCAAATCATGAGGCTATAACGTACTTAATATCAATAAAGTACATATCAAAATGTAAATTAAATAATACAGTTCTATGATAGTAGGCCTATTGTTTTATTATTAATAATAATGTCACTCGTGTTGGAAATGATGACAATAGGACTTTCATGGTGGTGTAGTTCATCATAAAGAAAGGTGAAAGCGTATCATAAATCCTTACATATACCACCCCTCGCTCTCCATCTGAGAATAATAAATCAGTATTTCAAAGAGTTTCAGGGCTATCAGTGAAAATGGGTTTCAATTTTCTGTCATTAGTTCTTTTTTTTTAACCAAAGCTGAATTTGCCTTATAAATTAAATATATTTCTAAAGGAAATGTCTGATGTTGGTTGTATTTTTGCTGTTGTTTTTTCTATATTCTCACATTTAACCAACAGTCACTCAAAACCGCACCAACTCCACAAAGAAACACTGAGTTGTTCTCTGAACTTTTATAGAACAGAAGATTATTTGTTTATTTCTTATAGCTATGATCTAGTCGAACCTCGGGTGTGCACATAAATAAACATCACAGCCTGTACTTTATATTTAATAATCCAATAAAAGAAACCATATTTAGTTACAAACGGAGGGAATGTATGCCCTTCACTATTTTGTATCTACTAGATGCTTTAATCCAAAAAGTGCTTTCATCCAAACAGTGAATTCAGATACACATCAATTTTAGCATGTAGGGGAGCATGTTGGGATTAGGGGGCATCTTGCTCAAGGATGACTACAGGTTAGGTTACGGACATTGGGGTTCGAACCTGGTACCTGTTTAGCTGGGAGATAAACACCCTAAACAAATAAACAACCACTTGACTACACTACCCTGCCCTCATGGTACTGCTATTTCCTTCATTATTATAAAATGAGTGTTTGTGATAGAGAGAGAGCGAGAGAGAATGAGAATAAGAGAGGGTTGGGCTGTAGACGTTGGTGATCGAACCCAATACCTTTCGGTGCTGAGGAGATAAACACTGTAGCCACTGAACTAGCCCATCTCCATCATACTTATTTTTCCTTATTATGAAAAAGAGTGAAAGAGACATGAGAGGAGAGAGGGGGAGAGAATAAGTGAGGGTGAGGGAGAACACAAGACAAATAATAAGAGAGAAATAAGGGAGCGCATACGAGAGATAGGGAGAGAGAGTGAAAGAATAAGAAAGAACATAAGAGAGAAAAAGTATAGATAGAGAAGGTGGAAGATAAGAAAGAGTAAACATAGGAGAGAGAGAGAGAGATAATAAGAGAGGGTCACTCTAGGGAAGCAGGGAAATGAAAAGCGAGGCAGGATGTATGCCATGTCAATATCCATACCCAGCGGCCAAGTGGGGCCACCACCACCTCCTCCACCACCACCAAAACAACCACCATGACCACCTCCTGAACCAAAACTCCTACCTTTTTGTGGCACAAGTGCGTCTTGTTAGAGACTTCTTCAGCCATCCGGTAAGCCTTCTGCAGGTCTTCTTTCAACTTGGCGACATAATAGGAGTGCTGGGGTTTGCCCTTTTTATCTGGGTGTGTCCCAAAGCATAAATCCACTGGGAGTAGGGCTTCTCACCCAAACATCAAGGAAATACGGAGAGTATCCCATGGCATCGCATTTAGTGCTGTTGTAAGCATGTACAAGATACACCGCATGCTGGCTCCACTGCTGTTTCTTTTCTTGATTCAGAGTGCCCAGCATTGACAACATAGTTTGATTAAATAGTTCTGGCTGGGGATCAGGAGGATGTGATAAGGAGTGGTACGTGATTTTCGTATGCCCAATAACCTCAGCAGTTCTTTGATGAGCCGAGACTCAAAGTATCTTCCTTGATCAGAATGGATCTGTGTCGGCAAGCCATAATGCACAAAACACTTTTCCTCTAAGATATCTCTTAGAGATGCCTCTTTTCACAGACAGCATCGTCGGATTGGACTTTACATCATCTGGCCATTTGCCACACTTCACGGCATGGATCGTAGGTCCCATCAGAGAATCTTGACCTTGAGCTGCCATCAACATCTGTGTCCCAGTGTGTTAAGCTGCATGCGGGTAGGAAAAGAATGAACATCAGGAATACAGTCCAGAGGAGCTCCAAGCTGCTCTACATACCTAGGAGAGTCTTTAGAGGATCCAAGGACATCGACTCGCTGGTATATATAATTGACTCCAGCCTGAGAGATACTTTGCCACTCTGTCTATGCTTCTTTTGGTTCCATTCTTGACAGTCCATCCATGTTAACAGATCAGTGTCGATGTTCCTGCCAGGTCTGTAGATCATGTCAGAATCATAAACTGACAGATCCGACAGCCAACGTTGTGCCCCGCAGCTTTGAGCTTCGCTAAGGTAAGAACATATGTTAGGGATTTGTTGTCAGTTTGTACAGTGAAGTGGCTCCATAAAAATAATCATGGACTTTTTTCAACCACTGCCTTGACAACTGACTTGAGAGACAGGAATTCCAACTGATAGATGGAATAGTTATATTCTAAAGGGATGCAACTGGCCTCTATTCTTCTGGGTGGTCCTGATATAGAACGGTGCCAAGTCCAGATAGACTGGTTTGCTGGGTTCAGCAAAAGCCATAACCGGGGCGTTTGTGAGGCAGTTTTATTCTTGGCTCCAAATGGGTCCCGTTCATTCAGCTGGACGTCACTCTGTCCCTTTATTGGCTTTCTCCCATGCTGGGTGGGGGCATATCCTTTAGTGAGGTCAGTCAAGGGTCGGACGATGGATGAGTAGTTGTGGATAAATCGCCAATAATACCTTGAGTCCTACTTCTTGGAGTCTATCGAGGACTTTCAGGAATCTCTCTTCATGTTCATCCAGCGTCTTTCCCACAATGATCAGATTGTCAAGATAGACAAGTACTTGGAGCAGGTTCATATCGCCATCTGCTTTTTCCATCAGACTTTGGAACTCTCGAACTGGTAAAGGACAGATGAAAACTATGTTTCCTTGTCCTCTTCCTTCAAGGCTATTTGATAATATCCACTCCTCAAATCCAACATAGAAAACCACTTCCTACATGACGAGAGCCTCATCAATGCGTGAGGTAGTATATTGGTCTGGAATAGTGACAATTGAGTGTACGGTAGTCAATGCACATCCTTACGTCTCCATTCTTCTTCCTGACAATCACTATTGGGGACGGATATCTGCTTTAATACTCTTTGATGATGCCTGCTACAAACAGTTTCTGGATTTGATGCCGCACATCGCCAATATCTACTGGAGCGATGCGTCTTGAACATCAAAATGGTCACTGGTCTGATCTGCTCTTTCAGACATCTTCTGACGAAGCCTTGTTTTCCACTCGTCTGGAACAGGTGACTCCCCAAAGTTAATCAAGCTGGCATTAAAATCCTCAGACACTGGCTTCTGTTTATAACAACATCGATAATACACAAATGACCCGCGACAGTGCCAACTGGTATAGTTGCATCTTTCTGGGATTAATTCTGAATCAGAATTGTGAACTGATTACCATCTATGGCATTGCTTGGTATCACCATAGGCTGCAACAGCACACCTGCAGGAAGAGAGTTTGTGGTAGCCATCAGGTAACACAAGGGTGCCTGGATCTTCCCACTTCACACACCCTACTTCATCACCATTGTCTTTTTTCGGCAACTCAGGGTACTCATCTCTCTCTCTTCTCAGAACAAGTTGTATATTTCCTAAAAGTGTGAGCCACGGACACTCCAGACGTATCTTCACACAGCTGGGCCAACCGCTTAGACAGACTGGCTTTGGCATTGGTCCTTATAGTCACAGGTGTCTGATATGGACCTGGTGGGTCAGGTCAAATCAAAGCCAGGACTGACATGGTGGTTGGCACTCCCGCCACCTTTTTCGGAAACTCTGTCTACCATTACATAGCCAAGGTATGGATTACTAGAGTTACTCATGCCCCAGATATCCAGTTTACTCACAGTATAGTGGTACCTGATAGATATCTCTTGTACCAGGATGCAAAGATGATAACCCAAGAACCACTGTACAATAATCACTTTCAGTGGTTCCAAATAACGGCGGCCCTATTAAGCTTGAGAGAGAGAGAGAGAGAGAGAGAGACTCAAAGAGGCTCAAACATGTCCAATGGACTCTTTCCTAACTGTACAGAACATTTCAGTTGCGGTAGACTGGGATGTTGGTTTTGGCCTTTTTGAGAGCTTGGATAAGCCTCTAAATCACTGTTTTGATTTTCAGGGTTTCTGCATTTTCCTGCTGTCTACTTATAAAATGTTCTTCTGAGTTAGTTGAGGGTGTGTTTGTTTACAGTCATTACGGTTGGTGGAGTCCCAGCCTGACGGGACACTTTTGAGTTAACTTTTTGTTGTAATTGCTTCACTTGTTTTTTTTTTAGGGCTACTATTTCAGGGTCCAAACTAGTCTCTGTGGCCGGTTCTATGCCAACTGGCCTCTCCTCAGTGTCTTGATGAGGCTGTGTGGCGAGGGCTGCAAACATTGATTTTACTTCCTTGATTTCAGCTCTCAGACTTTGTATCTCTGACTCTTTGGTCTCCGCCTGAAGCTTGGCATGGACAATGCGCACTGACTGCCCTAGAACCTTCATATTCCTCTTCTGTGCAAATGTTCACAGTAGTTCAAGGAAGGTTGGGGGGTTGGCCCTCCTCTCTCAATCGCAGTTGAATCAACATCAGTTCAGCACTTACTGCACCTTTTATTAGTTGCTCGAGCCGTGCTCTATCCATACCACT
Source organism: Merluccius polli (assembly GCA_030340625.1). Classification (NCBI taxonomy): domain Eukaryota; kingdom Metazoa; phylum Chordata; class Actinopteri; order Gadiformes; family Merlucciidae; genus Merluccius; species Merluccius polli. The sequence continues at coordinate 137,645 of JAOPHQ010005696.1, forward strand.
GGCTGGGAGGCCACCTCTTTGTACTACTGTTGACAGGCAACGCTTAAGTCGCCTAAATAAATCGGACAGGTTATTGCTGCTGTAGTTTGAAAGCAAATTAGAAATCATCTCCTGACTCTGCCAAATGCGCTTTTGAGAGCATCTAAGCAGGGTAACATTTTTATCAACTCTAATGCTGGCCCCTTTAAGCTTTCCATTATTCTCCTCCTTTTATATTTTGGGAAGCTATCCCCCTCTTCCACCATCAGGGAAGCTTGTTCTAACCAATGGTCAAATTGTTCCTCCCCTGCTGGAGTGGGCACAGTACCTGAAAAGACTTGCAGGCGGCGCTATCCTCCACTCTCCATAGCAGGTTTGGTGGTTTTCTCTAATAGGTCACCAACTGCACGAAGGATGGATTCTGTGGAGGAAAGTGGCTGCTGTTTTGTGAGTAAAGCCTGTACATCATCCATAGACTTTCCCTCAGCCTGTAGTAGAGCACTCAATTTATTGTTAAAGTCTTCCTCAGTACCTGAACTTTCAGCTACAATGAAGATTGGCCATGCTGTCAATCCTTCTGGTGCTGGCACTTCCTCCAGAACATTTGCGTCAGGGAGGGGCCCTGACTTCTTTAATTCAGCTAACTTAATTTACCATTATAAACCTTAGGTAATGCTGTTCCGTTTCTCTTTACCTTTATACACTTTAAATTATTCTGGGGTTTCTTTATTCACCTTTAATCAACTGCAATACCACTATTATTAGGTTATGTTTACTTAACCCTTGTAGCAAATCAATACACTGTTACCAACATTCAAGCAATTACTGTAATGTGATAAATGTATAATTTATTCACCAAGCTATCGATAATATGTATCTCTTATGCTTAAATACCTCTAGTGGAAGAATAACCAAAATTACACTGGAATCTGTTTTTAGAAAAAAATGCATTCCTCTTATTTACTTTTGTAAATTGCTAAATAGAACACAATGACATAAAACGCATGTCCTTTAAATTTCACCTTTTGCTTTTCCTTTAATAACTTAAGATTGACACCAATAATTGCCTTCAGCAGGAAACAAAATAATCTAATAAAAATTCAGGTTACCTCTATTTCAAGTTGACACCAAACTCAGTGGGCCTACTAAGCACGCACACACACACACACACACATACACACACACACACACACACACACACACACACACAAGCCGGCATATCAAAGTGAGAAAGTGAACCTCAGTTGCAGGTCTGATGAGACCAGAAACTATTACTATGGCTGCTTAACTCCAGAGAGCAACAAAATAAAAGTGCAGTACTTTGTCCAATCTACAACTTTTCTACAACACAAGGGGCAAGCACGTGTCCGAAGATGGCGTGGTCCGTCCCACGTTATCTCAGTCCAAGGACCTCTGTGCGTTAACTTCATACCTCGTTGCACTACCTGATAAATCTTCAGGGATATTTGTTTACAAAAAACTTTGTGCGCTCTTTGGTCAGGCAAGCCACTGAAACTTAACACACCCTCTTCTTCTTCATGCACACCTCCATTTTTAATCCACTCAACCAATGAATGACCAGTATTAATCTTCTTCTCGCATACTACTTCCTCTAACTGCCATGAGCTTTTCAAAATAAAACAAAATATTTATAACTATACATCTGTATCTTTTTAAACTTATTGAAATAACTTTTTAACCATATTTATAAAAAAATACCTTAACCATATTTATAACAATACCTAATTATCTTAACATCATTTTTATCACAATGTCTGGTGTTTTTAACCTGGTTATATATATATATGATATAAATGTATATGTAGATATTAGAGCCCGACCGATATATCGGCGGGCCGATATTATCGGCCGATATTAGGCATTTTCCAAACTATCGGTATCGGCATTTATAATGGCCGATAAATGAATATTTAAAAAAACGGACGAAACCCCCTTCAACCATGTTATAACGCCACAAACCCTACAACCGGCTGATCCAGCCAGAGTCGGGCAGAGCGAACGAGATTACCCACGACCGCGAGCGACACGAGCAGCAAAAGCAGCCGGCAGTCCTTCATTTTCAATGAGCGCTGCCGACGAGGAGCGGCCGGCGCCGCGGCGGCGGCAGCGAGCGCCGCGATGGCGGCAGCGAGCAGCGCGACGCCAGCGTCCAGCGCGACGCGGAGAGTTGAAATTAGTTTAACTTTATGCAAATGAGCGGCGTCGGCGCGAAGCAGCAACCCGCTACACTTCACGCCACTGTCCTATTTCACAGCGTCGCCGCGCATCAAGTGCCGCCGAAAAGGCGCTTTTTTCTTTTCTTTAGTTTTCCTTCTGCTCTGGAGACGACTATATTCCTATGAGTGCTACGGGCGGCACTTGTGTCATAGACGCGCCGTGTCGGCAGTGTGTTTTGCACTTTATAATGCTTTATCTCAATTTCTGTTATTTTGATTACTAAATAATAAACAGGGGAAACGTATAAATTGTTATTTGAACATGCTTGTCACGCCGGCATGCCGAATAGCTCTACTACAAACTTGATATTGCAATGGGCGGAACCGAACTTGATGTCTGCAGTGCTGCTTGAAGCCCCGCCCCCACAGCGCCCCCTGCTGCTCATGTCGCTCGCGGTGTGACCCATCAGTGAAGTGTGTTCACTGCATTATCCTATTATTTTAGCGAGGACTCATAAATAACTACATATAACTAATGTTATGGAAATCTGTTTATGTTTTGTTACGTGTTTCTGGAATTTCTTTTTAAAACATATATATCGGCCGATATATCGGAATATCGGCTTTTTAAATCATCAAATATTTGTATCGGTATCGGCCTTAAAAATCCCATATCGGTCGGGCTCTAGTAGATATGTGATATAAAATATAAAAACAGAGGTATGAACACTAGCGTGTACAATAATTGGTATTATTTTTAAATAATAATCCATATTATTGTGACTTTGTATATACAATAAGGAAATGTGTCTATATATATGTTTTTTATTTGGGACTTTGTGTATATGATATGAATATGTGCACTTAAATTTAGTTTGAGACTTTTGGGTATGTGTGATACACAAATATATTTTTTTATTTTTTGTTAGTATGAATCTAAAGGGATCTGAACGAAGTAATGAATGAAGGGTAGGTGTAATAAACTAAGGCTTCAGCCTACACCTCTTCAGTAAGGATAGATTTCTGATCATGATTTCAATGACCATAACTTTAATTATTATTTATTTTCAAATGTAATTGAGTGTTATAAGTTGGACCGAACTAAACCTAACCTAACCTACTCTTATTTATATATTTGATTGCAATGTTACTGTTATGTGCTCCTACAGCTCTGTATACACATTTCTTTATTTATTCTAGTTTATCTTTAATTGTGTCAGTTTTTTGTTTTCATTTCACACTTGCTTTGCAATGTAAATGTATGATTCCCATGCCAATAAAGCCCCTTTGTATTGAACAGAGAGGGAGAGATTAGAGAGAGAGGTAGAGAGACGTCGAGCAAGAGAGAGATAACCGTCTGGCGCGGGCCATACGAGCCATACGAACACACACAGACACACACACTGATAGGTGCATACAGGCACTGAGTGCATGCACACACACACACACACACACACACACACACACAGGAAAGATAAGAGGTGCCCACTGCAGACCCCCCACACAAACACACACACACTGTATCTACAGACATAAATGGTTGAAGGTTCAACTAGTTTGATTGCATTTAAATAGAAAAGTGACGTGTTCTCAAGCTGCCCCAACACTTGGAAAAATACCTTCAAACCCATTCCAATGAAAAGCAGATATAAACACAACAATCACAGAAATACTATGGTTTATTTTACTCTTTCCTGAAGCATGTGCTTCTTTCAAAACAAACTTGCTGAAGGCCACTTGCATAATAGCGACAACTTTTAATTTCCCCTTTGTGGGGTTCTTCCAAAGTGTGGTACACTGCATTAATGTAATGAGAAAGCCCTTTAATGAAATCCCTGGCTAAAGTCCACTTGAGCTATCCCATAATAAAAGAAAACAAAATAAACGTAACGACAATGGCCGGTGCTTGAGCAACTCACTCTGTGAAACATTTGATCCATGGTGAACAAATGGATAGATAAATAAATAAATAAATAATGATGACTTTGTACCAACATTTCTCCGATATTAAATAGACTATAGAAATAGGCTAATAAAAATACCACCATCAGCACATAATATAAACATGGACGCATAAGAGTTTCATGTTGTTATAACGTCATCGGTCTCGACAGACTGTGGATGGAAAACTCCATAGAGGCACAAAACTGTCAAATGCACATACACTACCTCATTTACTTGGGATATTTCATCATAGATATAGATTATTAACCTGTTACAAGAAAGGGAACCCTTTTGAATAAGACATTTTGAAAAGTCAAAAATCACTAACATGTCCTAGCTTATCATTTGATGTCAACCAGACGTCAATCGGCTTGTGCGTTGTCATTACCAGCCATCGATAGTAAGCGGTAAAACATTCACTTCCCCCACTAGCTTGTTAGCAATTTGATATAAAAAAATAACTTGACATGACTTCAACGTGCAATATATTCATTGTCTTGGCTTTACAAACGGCGAGATGATTATGTAACGGAAAATAAATACTACATTAATTTAGCCTGATATCAGACATAATTGTCAACTTGTTACAACTCCATTTCCATCTTCAGTCTGATATCGCCTCCACTATAACCGATTTCCATGGGGGAGGGGGGTTCGATTTTCTCCAACTGATCACTAGAGCCCAACGTATCCGCCTGAATCGTAATTTTAAGTCGACACTGATGTGTAGCCATGCCAACATACTGGTTTTGCTGGGGTTTTAAGAGTGGAGCGGAGCGAATTAAAGACAAACTACGATGTCGGGTGAAATTTAGATGACATGCCTCAACCTACCATGATTAGAGCTGCCTCGATAGCAGCGTCTATCCTATCTATAGCGGTCGCCATTGTGTTTATTCCTCCTCCTTGGTTCCGGCGCACAGCTTGACAACAATTTGACAATGGCGTTAGTGTCGCCTGTGGCGCTGATTGGCTAACATTTTGTCCCCCCGTGGTGCTCATTGGATAATCGCTCTTTCAATCAAGAAACATTCATTTTCGCATTAACGAAAAAAAATGATGTAGCTGGCACATGCACACTCTGTCATACACACTCCTTTATCTCCAAGCACGTCCGACAGCAGGTTTGTGGTGTCACTGGAGGGTTTATCCAGGTCATCAAGGATTAGAGACAGGAAGCATTGCATGAATTATGCATGTTGCAGTGTGTGGATTTTTCCAGTATTGCAGAATACCTTCACGGGTATATGAAAGTAAAAATAAGACAAAATAAAAAGAAGACATTGAATCATTCTAAAATTCTAGGACTTTTTCATTTTAATGCGGCAGACTAGGTGTTTCCGTCAAAGTGCATATTTGAAATGTATTCAATGGGCTGTATTTTCGACAGAGATGCTATGAAATTACACAATATCGAGTACAAAAGCATCTGCTTTAGCGGTCACGTGGGTTACCGGCAAATGCAGTTATTTCTCTCTCATTTCCGTCCTCTGTAAAATTTGTATAATACCACAGCCTTTTTTTATATAAGGAGTTATTTTTGTATTTTGTTTTGCCATTTCCACCAATCCGTTCTTGGGATTTATTTACATGTTCAAGTAAAAAAAAGTCAAATCTTTAAAAACTATTATTTATTTCACATTGTATTTTTAAATGATCGAGTAGTGTGGTTTGATCCTTGTCCTCCGATCTGAAAACCTACAGCCAAACCACTTTGAATACAAATACAGACAGACAAGTCAAGACAGACAGACGTACAATGTGCCGTGTTGAATGCATTAAGAGACAGTGTTTTTATGAGGATCTCAGAGTGAACAAGGCGAGTCTGTTAGCTCCATTATTATCACCTCAATTATATTGTCCGTCAAAGTGCTGAGAAGGACCTTGCTTGCTAATAGGCTACCTCGACGGAAGCTAGGCTTTTGACAAAGGATAAAAATGACAATGTGCAAACGCACTGGATTGTCGAAAATCACTTTGTTTCATTAGTCTGAGTGTCAGTGTAAACAAGATAAGTTAAGTTTAAGGCAAAGTTTGAGTTACTAAAAGGAAAAGATTATTTTTACTTCAATTTCATTCAATTGTAGGTTTACACAAGTCAGAACATCTAATATTTTCATGTTTCCTTTTCATATGCATTTCAGACACGCACACACACACACACACACACACACACACATAGAACAAGTGGGCTCCACTGCCATTTTAACCATTATTTAACCATTTATTTAACCCTCCTCGTTACATTTACAAATAATGTAAAAATGGGAAAAAGTGGAACCTCACGCACAATGCTATATCCATTTTTTGTATTTACATGTTTCAACTCATATCGTCCAAAGAATCCACTGGAAGATATAATAAATACAATATCTGTAAAGGCCTGTGAAAGAGTTTGACTGCTGAGAGGAAAATGTCTTCCAGCGTGTGTGTGTTTGTGTGGCCCCAGGGCTAGAGGTCTGCTATATACCACACATACAATAAAGAGGAGAATCCCAGCAGGTTCTTTGACAGGTTTTGAAAAAAAATTACATATAAATACTAAATAAAGAAGCTTGGCACAGTTAAGTTTATCCACTCCCAGTCACTTAAAACAAGTAAAAACTATAAATACAAAGAACACATTGTAAATATTAAACTTTCACTTTTTCAATTCCATTCTACTCTTTCTATAATGAAACACGTGCTAAAACCCAAACTTTGTCACTTACAAAAGTCGAAACGAAAATGTGTCGAAATAAATGCTTTTCGTTTCTCCATTTATTGAGCGTTTAATATCAGCGACTTTTCCTTGTCCTTGAAATCTAAATCCTCCCGGGTCTCTGTAGTCCTGCCATTAAGTCACTATCAAGAAAATGTGTCCGATTCTATTTGAGCCAATGGTGACAACTAATGGTTCTCCTTAGCCAATCACTTCCTGGTCCATAAAACTATCCAGACCACTAGCAACACTACTTTGCGCTGCACGTTGAAGCGACTCCAAGATGTCTTGTACATAGCAGCAGCATGTCCGCTGTGCAATAAAAAGAAAGACAGCCTAAATCATTCTCATTGATCTCCCGAAAGACCAATCAACAAGGAGAGAGTCGTTGGAAGGGAACGCCCACTGATAAAAGACTCTTTTCAGGCGAGGATGAGTTCACAGCTGTATATCACACTACAGATGATAGATTGACCTACATTGTTTTCCTATATAATCCAGAATAATTGTTTTGAAGATGTTTTAATGATTCAAAAAGTTCTACAATAGGTGCTCTTTAAGATTCACTTCATATTTTTTTTGCCTTCTAATTGTTCTTTGTATTCTCCTTCATAATGCATTATGCATTGTTGATTAAATTATATCTTCAAATGCGTTGAATCGAGTTGAAATATTCATGATTATGCAGTGCTATGAGAATAATGATGAATGTGAATTAATTACACAGATTTTCCCACAGCAAGTCAATGCTATGGGAGTGCCAGTTTAGGGATGAGTTCATGAATGGATGGATAAGGTCTTGCTAGGGTCAAGCACTGAATATAATACAGCCATAATGAGCTATCAAACTCTAGCGTTTACTCGAACTTTTTATTTTTACAGAAAATAACCTTGTGTGTATGTGTGTGTGTGCATTGATTACGATTTAATTTTGTCTCCTGGATTACATCAATTTTAAAAACACTTCTGTGTGCTTGAAATTTCCAAAAAATAACTAGATATTTTGTACGATTTCTTTTGTTATTGACAGATCCCCCGAAGACCCCAGTTCATAAATAAATAATATAACACAGTGCTAACCATATATATACACAGTATATAGATAGATATATTATACAGCACACAAACAATCTTTTTCAATTTACATGTGGCTAGGAATGACATTTTGGTGTGATTAAATGAAAAGAAATTGTAAAATGAAAAGGAATTGTAAAAACAAAACTTAAAAATTATCTGTTTTAAACTTTCACTATCATTAGCTTGCATAGGCAGTTTACTGCCTATTGTCAAACAGTCGGACGGATGGATAGATAGATACTATTTATCGTCTTTGAATGGTATTGTATCTTCATGAAATTAAGATAACGACCTATCATGCTACCCAGTTGTATAGGATAAATTAATTACAATGAGAAGATATGCCCTTAAACTGAACATTGGAGAAAAAGGAAAACTAGTTTTAGTCCGATACCATGCTTTACGTTTCCATGTACTTCAATGTAATGACCCTCAGACTGTTTAGAATGTTATTTTGAATTCATAAATATTGTGATATTTATCGATATCATGTCAAAAATACCCATAATTATCGTGATAATACATTTACCCATATCACTGAGCCCTAATAGATAGATAGGTACATAGCTAGACGCGTAGTAAAGTAAAAATAGTGAAGACATTTTGTTTTTGGTCGGTAATCTGCTTGACAGTTGCGTCTAGCATCATCATATCGATGCCATGCTACAGGAATCCATCACAAGCTAAGCTGAATAAGCGTATCCCTGGGTACAGCGAGATCCTGGGCGGTAATTCTGTGTGTGGGCAAACGCCCAGAAGAGGATGAAAACACACAGGAGGGCGCGCATTGGAAGAGAAATACAAGGGAAACAAAATCAAGGCAGGATTGAAAATTCAATTCACCTGTGTGGGGCCCGGTTCACAAAGAACAACAACGAGAGAATTATCACGCTCGGTTAGAGAATGGCCCACACAAACACACACACACAAACACTGACCAATAATGTACACACTCACATAGACATGCACACACACAAACACGTGCACACACACACACACGCAGCCACACATTACCACAAACCACACTTTAGGTGGAGAGCAGAGAAGAAGAAGAAAAGAGAAGAATATAAAACAGGAAGATGTCAAACTTCTCGATTATTGGTGATACCTTTTTAATAAAAGTACAAAAATAAAACATCTGACACAGCAGTTGGATCCATTTCATAACGTACATAGGGATTTGAAAATGCCTCAAGCCAAGTCAGAGAGAGAGAGAGAGAGGTGTTGAATTCACCTTGACGTATCAGCCCCACTGTCAGCTACCGCAAGCTCTTCCACAACGGACACATGCATGACATCATCGTCGCCCCCTACATTAAATCATCGTTGCCCTACATGCCAGGACCTTGCGATACAAATGCAAGTGCTTTATCAAATGCACTACATAACGGGCAGTAGCAACCATTGCTGGCAATGAAATGCTTGTGTTGAAGTGCTCCTCAACGCTAGCCTAGAAATCTAGACACCCCCTAGCGGCAGCAAATTTATTTGGCAGCTAGGTAGGTCTAGCACGGCTCCGTCGGCTTTTTGGTGCTGGAAACACAAAGTATGTCAGACCAATCACAGCGTGAGGGGCGGAGTCGAAAGCCGGGCTACCATGACGACAGAGTTGCGACGGTTCCGTGTTAGAGGTAAACAATGGCTGCTGCTGCTGGCGAACGGCTGTCTTTCCACTCGGCTTTGGCCGCGACTCTTCAAGACTTGAAGTTAACATTTTATTTGAGAAAAGAACAAAGAACGGCACTGAAGTCTTTCCTCGAAAATAAATATGTATTCGGAGTTTTGATTAATTACGTAGTCAGAGCCGTCGCTCTGACTACGTCACCTTCTTCGTTGCTCTGATTGGTTGTAGCGTTATCCTATTGCGTGCAGAGGGAACTTGAAAGACAACCGTTTATCCCGCCCACACTGCCAATGGAGCTGAGCCAGACCTTACATCTTTCTGATGTGGGTCTGGCTTGCCAGGCTACCTCAACGCAGGTAAGTAAGATAAACAAGAAGGGCCAAAAACCAAATAGTAAGTAGTACACTTTTTAAAAAGTAAAATGCCCAATAGAAATGAGGGACCAGGAAGGGGAAATATAATCCATATCTTACATGGGGCCGCGGTGGTGACAGAGAAGAAATAAGTCAAACAGAGAAGAAATACAAGAATTTTAGTTAAGTATTTCCACTCAAGGGCTGGTTCCACCCACTCTATCCACTCTTTTAGTCTCTCACACCCACTCCACTCGATTCAAGAGTTTCATGACTAAACTGCCAAGGACGGTGCAGAAATGTCTAATGGCAAATCAGCTCAAAACAAACATTATAGCAGAAGAGTAGAAGAAAGCATATAGCTCAACACTTAAGTAGACCTGGCACAACAAATGTAGCTGTATATACCTGTTATGACACTGAACATTCAAGTGGACTTTCAATTTCATATCAGGAGGCTTTGGCTTACTCCCAGCATGCATTGCGCCAAGACAGTGGGGGAGAAACGTAGAGATGTGGGAAAAAAGATTGAAAAGACAGATCGAGACGGAGAGAGTTCTGGATGAGACGGAGACAAAAGGAGAGACATGGATGCGAGGGGGAGAGAGAGAGAGAGGTAGAGAGATATGACAGATATACTGTATAGATAAAAAAAAGTCCTCTGAATATTGTTATGAATATGAATCCATACGAGATATGAACAGAGAGATGAGAGCAAGAGAGGCCATAATAAAGTAGAGAGAAAAGATGGAAAGGAAGAAAGGGATTGCACGAGACAGAAAAGACAAATAGAGTGGGCATTAAATGAAGGTGTGTGTGCGCCTGCGTGTGTGTGTGTGTCAGAGAACAGGCTGAACTTAAGCAGCAATGCAATCAACAGAGCTTCTGACAGATGCTACCAGACAAGACACACACACACAATACACACATTCAACAAGTGGCACACACACAACATACACAAATAACACACTAACAAACAGGCACACACAAAATAAACGAATAACGCACATACTCGCGCGCGCGCACACACACACACACATACACAAACTTAGTTGATATTCAAGCACTTAATCACTGACCACATTTAAAGCTTTTCTCCATTGAATTGTTTTTGGTTTGGTCAATTTTGGGGAAATGTGTCAATATTCCAGTAAGTGGATGGAGTTTGTCATCATCCTAGTGTATTAACAACTTGCAGCTTATTGTATGCCTATATTTCAACACTAAAAGGGAAAAAAATCCTGTTTATTTTACAGCCTTTTACTGTTGAGTAAAGTACCCAATTTTTACACTTATGTTAGATGCAGTCCAATGTTTTGCTACTTGAGATTTGGTCTGACTTGGTTTACAGCTTGTGCCACCTCTAGGATCATGGGGTTCAACGTTCAAGTCTCACATTTAGTCAGAAAGCCCATTAGAAAGGCCATTGCGAGTTACAATTAACTCATAGATTAGCTAGCTAGATGTTGTATGTTCCACTTATAAATCCTGACCATCGCCGACGATGGTCGATAAACAATCCTGACATATTATGTAACACATAACGCTAGCTAGCTAGACTGTGGACTGAACCTCGTACCTTACTGCTTGTAGTCCAACACCCTAGCCACTATACAATACGTGCCTCTTTTGATGAAGCTTTCTTGAAGAGAAGATTGCTGCTTTTAAGCAGAAATATCATGTTGATATTATTATCCATATTAGGTGGAGATCCAGATGAACCAGTTTACCAGACCCTCCTGTAGCCAGGCCTCTAGGTTAGTCTTCCCATTATGGCAGGAACTGAGTCTGGGTACCTGGAACACAATGTAACCCTGGGTCGCAGCCAGATCTGCTGGCGGGCAGGTTGAGAGCTAGGCCTCCCGTCATTGGCTCTGGAACCAAGGTCCTCGTTAAGGGGTGGCTTCTCGTACCTTCTGCAGGAGGTGTGAGGGGGTGAGAGTTGGGGGATAGCCATGATTCCCCCTGGAGGATGGGTTCGCGCATTTGGACTTTGTGGCAGTGGATGAAAGGTGGTCAGTGTTCCTTACCACGGGAATCAATCGAATGGATCAAATGTAGCGGTCTCAATTAACGGCCATGAAGGGAAAAGATAAGAGTACCATGGGGACTCGTGAGGGAGGGATCTTATCACAAGTTGACAATTCCTTGGCAACCCACCTGCTCCCTGAAGTCAGAACAGTCCAAGTGGATCTGTTTACCATCGCCACCGCAGAACTACACACTGTCCCCTCTAATTCACTTTCAGACCACGGAAAGAAAACCCTCCCCCTGGTGTACACCCACCGCCTGCCATGCTGTGTGGCTTCTCAACCAAAACCTCTCACACCCTACGGGGAACAATACAGAGACCACAAAACAGAGAACAAACTCCTGACAGTCCTCCTGGTGGCAGTACTGAGAGAACGTGACCCCCTCGGACAAAACACAGTACCGGAGCAATACCCTATATCTCAGCCACATCTTCGCTCTTAGAGATTATTGGCATTTCTTCGTGGCAGTGTGCCACCATGGCGATCAGCACAGGGGGAACTGTTAAAGTTGATCAGATCCATGTCCACTCCTGGGGCACCACTAGGCTACGAGGAGAGGGGAGTAGTGGCTTCTCAGAGGGGATAGACTGAGGAGCTTCAGGCCCAACGGCATGGGGGGGCATTAGGGGGCCTGGCCCACCCTGCGAGACCCATGTGCCCCACCTCAGAAAGCCAGCCCCCAGTTTCAGTTTTCAATGGGCCTGTAAGTGCTCCTACTGCTGGCCGCTTGTCCAGCGTTCGCTCTTGTCAAAGTAGATGACACCAAGTGGGTAAACAAGAACCGGCTGCAGACTAAACGTGACCATGGGCTGTTTTACATACGCCACTGTATACTGCCACAGCAAGGCGTGGCAAAACAAAGTTTTCATTATCCTAGGTAACGGTATATTTACGTTGATTTAGGCTTTTAGAGTACTACAACTCTCTTGAGTCCTCTCAATATGGCGGAGTATCGCCAACAAAAAATCCCATGATGCATTCTGATGTACAAGCCCTACATGTCATTCCCTGTCTCTTTCAACTCACTGTCAAAGAATAATACATTGATTTATTAGAGCTGTATTTATCAAAAGATTTATGTAAAAAAGTTGTATACGCGAGAAGAAGGCTGCACCACAAACAATGGTTTCAACATTGCTGTCTTAGCTTGTTCTTTATTTTTTATTTTTCTACACCAAATTCACTGCAAGGTACGAAATATAGTGTATGAGTATACATAGTGATTTTTGGGGATATTATGATGTAATGCCTTGTGATTAAACTGCAAACCAATTACCCCGCGGCAACAAATAATAAAATATCCATCTCCACCAACAACAAAATCAAATGGCTCTTTAGCTCTATGATGAGATCATTTTCGTTGTCTCTGTACTGGCTGGAAAAGACGCCCACCTGTCTGGCAGAAGTGAACTCCGCCGGTATTGTTCCAGAGGCATATGCAGGAGGGAGATATTGAGATATGCGAGCCTTAGGGAAGACTTTTGTGTTGCCGTTATCAGTCCTCTGTGTGGTGTGCATGAGAAATCAGTGATCTTGTGACCCCCTGCAATAAAATGACATGTATGTCATATCAATAATATAGTGTATACATACATACATATATATTTATACCATTTATACCATATAAGCAGCCTTATCACTGGTCTGAAAATGAATGCGCTAAACGAAAAGCTAACAACTGTCAACTTGGACCGACTCAGGGGGACTACGTTTAGAAAGCTTCCCCGTTGCCATGTCGTTACTAAGATCGTCTCTATTTACCGGAGTAATAAGGTAACGTTGCCATGTCGTTACTAAGATCGTCTCTATTTACTGGAGTAATAAGGTAACGTTGCCATGTTGTTACTAAGATCGTCTCTATTTACTGGAGTAATAAGGTAACTTTGCCATGTCGTTACTAAGATCGTCTCTATTTACTGGAGTAATAAGGTAACATTGCCCTGTCGTTACTAAGGTCGTCTCTATTTACTGGAGTAATAAGGTAACGTTGCCATGTTGTTACTAAGATCGTCTCTATTTACTGGAGTAATAAGGTAACGTTACCATGTCGTTACTAAGGTCGTCTCTATGTACCGGAGTAATAAGGTAACATTCCATATGAATCTCATGTTAACTGACATTAGGCATTAGTCAGACCCAGGCATTAGTCAGACCCATATATTTCTCCATTCATTTGCCGGCACACACAAAGTAGTGCGAACTAAAAGTTGTACTTTTGAGACGGAATTACACCAAAATATGAAACACCCTTATATTTGTATTGATTCGCAAATGGCCATGGTATAAGCGGGATAATCCACTCCGAGGTGTGCATGTGCATTATTTTTCGATACATGCACAACTCGTCGTGGATTATCCTTACCTATTTCACGTCTCAGATGTGGCCATGAATGGAAGGCAAAGTGCGTCAGGCCTGTGATCAAACAACTCAATGTTTTACTGACAATATGCTAATTGATGAAAATGGCATGAAAAAAAGTATATATCTGCAATACCGTTCACGCTTGTCTGATCACTGCTGTTACTACTGTTCCTGCTAGTCAAATATTGACATTTTATGATTATTTGGTTCCATTGTTATACATATGTTATACATAATGGTTATTAATGTCATGTTTATAAATTATTTTTATTCATAAACTTTACATATTTTGTTACATTTTTACAGTACAAACATAACTCAGAAATGAGGAGTACTCATTTGCAAAGTAGCCCCAATGCAAATTTTCCAAAACCGTCAAAAGATATAGAAATAAATACACCATAGCAATAATAATGGCTGTTACGGCTGACGCAATACAGACAAAGAAGTACATGTCTGCGAAGACTGTGTAAGCCTTCGATGGAGTAGGCCTAATCAGCCTATAGCCTAAAGAAAATCCCAGAGGTTCAGCAAGAAAGTCCTATAAGTCAAGTATAAACTCAAGCGTGTTTGAGGCTTATAATGGACATCCCCTTCAGGCGCTGTCCGTCTGTTACATCCCAATGTCTGTTACACGCATGTATTATTTCGTTATTTTTATCCAAAGCAAATTTATTTGAGATGCATGCCCTTAAGCAGGTAGGAGGATAGGGCATCTTTGCTCAAGGATGCATGCAGGTAGGGTGCGGACATTAAGGGATCAACCCAGTGCTTTTCGGCTGGTAATTGAAGACACACTAGGCGCTATTCGCTATCCCATCAGTTGAGCTGTGATTGGCGTCGTTCACACTCTGTGAATTTGACTTTAGCAACCGTCACACTACAATACAGTCCTGCCGTCAACACGACACATTGCTATTTATGCTTCCACATTAGTTCTATCAAGAAAAGTATGGGAAGGAAAAATCCCCTGCCGCCCTTGTTTGAGTTTGATACTGTGAGAAAAAAAAGTTGACATTATCCTCAAATATCCTTTGTTTGGTTTCGGCTCTGCGATCCTTACTAATTAGACGTGTTCACCATCGCCTGCAGGAAATGGAGTAGAGGAAATAAAGCCGATAATAAAAATAGCACACGCTTACTCTTCTCAATCTGCTTAAAGCCTCCCAGTGTCTGGGCCGGTAAAAAATAAGTAAATGAAAAAAGGTGTTTCCGGGACTATCCGAGTGCATGACTTACATGAATACTAACAAGGGCTCTGTGAACCGATCTAATTAGGTTGTTATCTTACGGGGTGACCTCAATCAAAGTCGTATGCGTGGCAGTAAATATGACGGAGAAGGTTTGAAGAAAAACGGAGTCACGTTAAGAAAGTAATGATACAACTGCTGCTGTGGAGGAGACGGTAATGGGAAAGAGTGAGACAGGGTTTGTGTTTTATATATATTTGACGGGTTATAGAAGAGGCTAAGTCCTAGAAGACTAAGAGGTAACATGACTATAGGAGTGGCCCACCTTATTTAGGGAAACATGACTAGAATAAGGTCCCACCTTATTTGAGGATAACATGAGTAGAATAATTAACGTACAAGACTAGGGGTGTTACTATTGAACAAACAATCCCTTATTTGGCCTTTTACTATAACAGACATACAGCTCAGGGCTGAGCTAACTCAGTGACTAAACAAGCGCCTTGACATCAACATGTATCAGAAATCAAGCATCAACATTCAGTAACTGTTCTTATTTTTAATCTATACACAGATAATCGACTGGACATATTGACCCTATGAATGTGATTGCTTTAATACACTCAAACATCAATAGTGTTTCAATGGCTTGGTCTATGCTCATCGCTCTGTCTTGTCCTTGGTCCCCTTGCGCCCACCAAGCACTGAATCCTATTATGGTTGGCTGTCCTTCACGGGGGATGCACTGCTCAGAGAATGGAGTCACGATGTGTTCCTGCTGAAAGAGAAGGTAAAAATAGTAGATGCAAGTGAGCAGGAGTGATTTGATTGTCACAAAAGACTAAAATAGCAAATTATGGCAATAACATTAGGATTTTCGATGGAGGCCTTGTGTTCATTTGGTCAGGATGTGGGGTAGACACAGCACTCAATCTCTATATCATCCAACATGCAGGCATTTCTCGAACATCTCCATCAAAGTAATAGGGAGGTCTATGTCTACATCTTCAAATCCCATCCATATAAACAGCCATGCATCACACAATAGTGTCACAGCCTAAAACGCGTCCTTATTCTTCTATTTAAGGTACGTCGACGTGATCGACGCTGATCATTATCGAAGTCATCACATCATGTCATCATGACATCCTCATTTCTCCACCAACCGACTACAAAGTAATGATCTCCAATGTCTACGTAACAAATAGGCTACCCTTTCCCACTCAAACACATGTTTAGAGGCATTTGTCTGTACGAATGCACAACATTACATATAATAAATAAATAAATATACTGCTAACTGAATTGAAATGTAATGCGAAATAAACATCAAAAGTGCTGCCGTTTAACTGACCTGACCTAAACACGGCTCCTATGCGGCGCTGCTGCTATTTAACTTAATTAAACTATTGAGTGTCTCCATGATCCGCCATTGCTCTAAAATAATTGGCCTGCTGGAGTGACGGAGATGGAGATGACGCAACTCTCTCTCTGTATGGCTCTGGGTCTATAGTTCTATAATTGCTGCACCCCATGACAAAATGTTGTTCATCCTCTGGCACCCCCAGCTCACACTGGCCACATAAACGTCTGTAGCTACTTCTCTCTCTCTCTCTCTCTCTCTCTCTCTCTCTCTCTCTCTCTCTCTCTCTCTTTCTATGTCTATGTCACACACACACAGAAGTATAGGATCGTAAAAACGAAATTCAAAAAAAGGCAGCTTTGTCTAACGTTACTGCTACTTTGCTCTGTCATTTCGATCTCGCTTTCCAGATGTGTTTGATAGACGGATAATCCAGATAATGATGTCATTCCTTTTCATCTAGTCGGGGGAGGCTGAGCTGATTGGTCTAGACAGAAAAAGGTTAACCCATTTAAGAGTACAAGTTCACTCGCTGCAACATTACTGCCAAAAGGGAAAATGTTGTGCAATGTAGTTTAAGCGAGCTATAAAATGGCAAAAACAATTGTGCACATGTAAATAGAGTTTCACGGTACAACTCCATCTTTTTACCAGTACAAAATATTTTATGTACACAATTGTTTTACAAATACAAACCCTAATGACATTCAAATAAGCCCATACATTAGGGCCATACCTTTTAAAACTTGGGATGATTGTGTTTTTGTTGTTGTAGTCAGTGGTATGCTTTTAAACTGGAGGTTTTTCAAGTTTGCTGCACCTTATTGTTGTCGGTGGATTCAGACCCCTTGAAGAGGCTGTGGCTCGGTCTGGATGAATTGATATTCACTTCGTACCTTCTGGTATTTTAAAGTAGAAAGAAAGAAAGAAAATCAATGTGACGATTCTGACTTACTAGTAGCTTAAGCTGCACAACCTTGGCTAGCCATTCAACCTGTCACTATGATCTTCTAATTTGAGGTAGTTATATAATAATACCATCATTATATAAATATACTGAGCAGCAGGTCGGTTTGCAATGCTCCTAATCAAGTTGCATTGTGTTTACTAGTTACCAATCGTCGCTGTTTCGTGGTAAATCAGCAAAGTGATGCGCAATTTCCGCTCATTCAAATGACCTATCTGAAGTTACACGAACCACGTGACCAGCGAGGTTTTTTTACCCTCCATTGACGCAACTCCGTCTTTCTATGGCTCTGTACAGACCCTTTTCACAGTAGGAAAAACACAGGTGTAGCTCATAACATTAATAGTGGGTCAGTTCGGTTAAGGTATGGCAGTGAACCAGTATAGACACCACTATTCAAGAAGCTACTGGATGAGGACAAATTGAGGTTCCTCTTGGGGTAGAAGCGGGAACATGATCTGATATGTCAAACAATGCCATAGCATAGAGTAAGAGACACATACTTATTTATATTTATTATTTGTATTTTTTGTCACCATATTTAGTCATTTTGTATTGTTTTCTGTATCTGTTTATTTGTGTTATTGTTCATAATGTTATGCATAATTTGGATGCTATTGTTTTAGCAACATTGTAAACAACTTCCATGCCAATAAAGCATATTTTAATTTGAGTTTGCCACGTAGCTAACGTATTGTATGTATGCACTTATGTACTAATTGTAAGTCGCCTTGGACAAAAAGCGTCTGCTAAATACCCTGAATGTAAATGTAAAATGTAAATGCAGCTAAAGACAGAGAGAGACTTCCCAGGGTTCCCTGGTGGTGCGGTGACCCCCGGGAGCCCGGTGTTGTAACGGGGCCCTCGGGTTAACGAGGTGGGCCTGCCCACAGAGAGGAGACACCACTTATAGACAGGCCCAATTACAAACCAACACAAACGCTGACGCACACACACACACTGATACAAAGACACACACACGCGCGCACACACACACACACATATTGACACGCACACAAAAACACACATATGCACCCACCTACACACATGCATATTCACACACACACATGCACCCACCCACCCACACACACACAAACACACACACACACATAATTATATTATGCACTTACACACACACACGTGCATATGCATCGATACGTGCACTCACATACACAGGCACACACATGCACCCACCCACACACACACACATGGATACATATGCGGATACAGACGCACACAGCAACACACACACACACACACATAATTACATATGCACTTAGACACACACACGTGCATATGTATCGATACGTGCACTCACATACACAGCCACACACACAGGCACACACGCACACACACACATATACACACACACACACACACACACACCCCCCCGCACAGCTATTAAGTAATTGTAAGGGTGAGAGGTAGGACGGAGGATGCTAATTCCCTAATTAACTTTTATGAAATGATTTTAGATTCTTTTCTGTGGAATCCTTTTGTCGCCACTAATCCAGCGTCTGAGTGCGCACTCTGAGTCAAGCGGCTCTGTGCAACACATGAGGCGCCTGTTAAGTTGATTTGTAGTCTCAAACATTGACTAAGAAACGCGTTAACCCCCTATGCCCCTCATAGAGTCAAGGCCAAGGAAAAACTACAAATCCCCAAAATCCCCAGTAGGGGAAAAACATGAAGATGAAATATTGGAGGGATTTGTTCTATCAGGTCAAATTTGTGGAATTAATTAATGATTCATAAAATCCTATAAAAGTTTGCGATTAATATTACAAATTGACATTTTGACATTACACTGAAAAAGGACATTTTGTGATGTATAGTCCCAGTGGGTGATTTTGTTGAACGTAATTTTAAAGGGTATTAAAATAATAATAATGAGAAGTGACAGCGTAAAAAAACTAAGCGATTAGTGTCCCTTCATCTCCAGAAAATTCTTATATGTATAAAAGGATGAAATTATGACCAAAAAAAACAAACAACAACAACGTAAAAACCTTTGTTAGGCTTTGAACAAAAATAAGTCCCCTCTCGTGAATGTATTTGTTAAATAAAATAAAGAACAAGTGTGGCGTTTGAGGAAGAAGTTGTGACTGCGTCTCGGAGGAGCAGGTGTTTTTTATGTGATCGGTATCCATTATTAAGCAGCCGCCCGAGAACAAAAAGCAAAGTTGCTCCACACTCCAGGAAAACTGAGACATGGGACTGGAGAGGGATACGCACCAACACACACACACACACAGCACATGCACACATACACACACACACACACACACAGAGCATATGCACAAGCAGGAGAACATAGACAAGGGACTGGAAGGGAATAAGCGTGCGCACACACACACACACACACACAGAGTCAACCAAACACATACATATATGCACACATTTATACACTCATAGGCACACTGTTGTCCCTCATCCCTACCTTCATCCTGGAAAACACACACACACACACACACACACACGGGTGAACAGGCGGTTGTGGTTATGCATTCATTTTTTAACGCCCAATCTGTTGAGTTATGTCTTCTGGGTCCTATCTTTGAATAATAGATGCATTAGAAAATGGAGCATTTCCACCACTGTAAAAAGCCATGAATAAATCATAATTATGAATGTACACCAGTGTGTTTTGAGCGTGCGGCTGTGTGTCTCGGGTCCGTGTGTGCTCATACCCACAGAGACACACACGCACACACATTCATGTATGTGTGAATGTTTATATCAGTGCTGTGTTCAGACAACGCCTGAAGCCACTGCTGGTAGTATTCCATTAAAGCGACTCGTGTCGTTGCTTTTTCGACGATGTCAGCATCTGACACACCGCTCCCCCTTTAGCTGCTATTGATCCTCGTCGTCATTTTCTTTCGCTGTGCGCACGTGTGTGTGTGTGTGTGTGTTGATTTTACTCATGATGCTCAGCGTCCGGAAATGTTATTTTTCCACATGTACGATCTGACAGATTGCGCGGTTAACATTGCACGTTTTTTAAAATTGGAATGGTTGATTCTGGTCACGCTCAAAGCTTGTTCACAACCTCCCTCTGGATTACTTAATGGATTATCTGAAGTGTGTGTGCCGATCACACCACATCATGTATCGAAAGTATATCCACACACCATTTTTTAGGTTAAATCGACGGTTAATTATTGGCGAACCCAAACTCTGAGACAGCATTTCAGAGTCTAGCAGCTGCACACACACACGCACACACACACACACACATTATAGCAAATCCAACAGGACCATCCATCATAATTTTCCCGTTGCGCATCTCAGCGCCTCACCGTGCTCCCAGACACAAAGGTCAAAGGTTATAATGTCATTTAGGTTGACATTCCACCTCCTGCCCGGATGATTAATCACTGCCCTGTTTTTATTGGGTTTCCGTCTTACGGAAGTGCAAAAAGAAAGGAAAAAAGTGAGACAAGAATGAGGGGTGACAGCCAAACTTAATGAGGTCCTAATTCACACACACACACAACTTTGTTTTCATATCAAAGCGAGGACACGGAGGAGCTTCATGGCTGGGTCTGTAATAGCCTTGTGTGTGTGTGTGTGTGTGTGTGTAACTGCCAAGGCGCGCTGCGCGATTACAACTACACATGTTAAACGTCACATTCGCGTGAGCTAAGCTACAACCTGGGCACCGACGGCGGCCGCATATCGAAGACAGCGGGAGCTCATGAGGACAGTGATTGTGAACCGTTACCCGGCATTTACCGGCAATTGGCCAGCAATTTAAATGTGCTATAGTAGTTACAGTAGCTACAATAGTTCATCGTGACAATTAAACTTTATGGTCCACCGTTTGTATAAACGCCGCAACGACCACCGAGCAACAATTAAACCAAGAGGGTTTCCATTAACACCTCACCTGTAACTGTCACCATAACGATGGGGAGGGGCGGGGCTTCTCGACTCAATTCGATTCAAACCTTTATTTAATCAGGTAAGTCCCATTGAGACGGAGATGTATTTTTTTTAAAGAGAGACCCGAGTACATCAGTGTATCCGTGCGGCAGTCCCTGTGATTTATGACTAGGGAGGTGGGTGTGGGGGAGGGTGGGGGGGGTACACTGCTGCTGCTACACTGCATACATACATGTGGACATGCGCACGCATATAAAACACAACATAATGTGCAGCGCATGCAACGCAACAGCGCTGCACTGTGGCAGTAGACCTTACTGGGCTCCTCCGACACAGGTACATGTTGTATAAACCGGTTTATTGGAGAGTTGGCAGAACGTTACAGCCATGTCCGAGCTCTCCCTCAAGTGTGTGTGTGTGGTGATAGCCGGTTTATCCTGGGTGCCATGATTGCTCATACACTGCAGGTGTGCAGTATCACCCAGCTCCAGGTGTGACTCTGGCCAGGTGAGGCTGCTTAAACCAGCTATGAACCACACACACACACTCCAGGGTTACCTTGTGCGCACGTATTTGTCATATTTTTTTGCCATAATGTGCTGTCACGCAAAAAAACATGTTTATTTATTTAACCGTTATTTACCCAGGCAAGCAAATTAAGAACAACATTCTTATTTTCAAGTGCAGCCTGAAAAGAGCTAGAAGCTCTTTCAGGGGAAGGGGAGTGCTAAAAGTGAAAACAAGGTTATATAAATGACACTTAGAAAAATACAATATAACACAATACAATACAATAAAACAGTTAATCAGTAGGGCATGACAAGAAGGCCTATTTAGCAAGTGCAGAATATAATAGCTTGGGTGTGTGTAAGTTTGAATGTGCTTGGCTACATGGATGTGTGACGACACCTATGCTGTGTCTGAAATCGCGCTTACGTAAGTGCACTTACATTTAGTGCACTTCATTATCCCTACAGTACACTTACTTATAGGCGCAGTGCTCTCATTTCTACAGTGCACTGTCAAAACAGCCTTTGCGCACCTACCGGAAATGAGTTTGCAGTTTGACGGTTCTTCTTCGGTGGTATTTTTTTTTGCCATTTTACTCCTGGCGGAAAACGGCCTATCGGTAAGTTTATTTACCTATGAAATATATTAAAATATATTAATTTACATATTCAATATTATGTTACATTTGTTGAGCGTGTTGGTCTCAACTGTTACTCCTGTGTCCTCCATTTTTGATTCCGCCCCTTCCGCTACGTAGACAAGATGGCGGCCGTTGAGTGTGGAAAGTGTCCATCGGTCCACACTCAAATTTTAGATCATTTTGAGTGCGCCACCGAGGTATTTTCAGTGCACTGCGTTTTGGCACACTCTCCTTTTTTGCGTAATAGCCTGGTCAGACTATACGATTTTTTTGTCGCTCACGATTGTCGTTTACGATCTACCATGTCACACTATACGATTTTAGAACCATGAAAACCTCTCCGCGTCTTGGTCGGGAGAGTGGCCACATACACCGACAGCATCGGTCGCGTCGCATGTTGTCATAGCAGCAGCTGTCAACAAAAGGCTGGGCGATCACAATAATACAATGATGGATACAGACGCGCTTGGTGTCGTACTTGCTGTCTTCTGTGCGGAGAAGAAAAAGAAAAAGAAGAAACGAGTGTGGACTCGTGCATGCGAATGCACGAGCGCCAGCTGTGGAATTCCCGGGAGTTTTTCATACAGTAGGCTATGATGTCAACAATGGAAACGTCATACGACTCCCGTCAAATTTCTGACAAGCCAGACTTTTTGTCGGGCTGTTTTAGAACGTCGTGAACGACAAATCGCAAGTCGTGAAGCATGTCACATTATACGATTCACTCCGCGTTCGATGTCGTGCCCGACCATTTGAAATCGGATACGACGCTGTAAACTTGTCGGTCACGACAAATTCGGGGCAAAATCGGGCTGAAATCGTATAGTCTGACCAGGCTATAAAGTGCACTCAAAAAAGTAAGTGTAAGTATAGAAGTGCGCGATTTCAGACACACCTCTAGACTTACATTTATGTTTTTGTCTCTAATTCTCCTTGTTTTTGTTTCATGCATAATGCATGAATTATTCATTTTGCGATGTTTCTTTATTTAGATTTTTTTCCCCCCTTGAATAATTAATCAGCTATGATAAAGACATTATAATAAACGAAAAATCATCAAATTATTATAATTTTTTTCAAATTTGTGTTTCATTTTTCTATTATATTTGTTATCAGGTACTGAAAATTACTCGTAATTTTATCCATTTTATTGAGTGTTCTGTAGTATTAGAGTGAGCGTGTGTGTGTGTGTGTGCATGCTCCACTGTAACGCTCAAACCCCTGCAAATCCTCGGAGCATAGCTCTGCTTACACTCTCGGGAAACAAAAGCCGGTGTGGGGATCACTTCAACTTTGCTGGTTTATTTTCTCTCGCTCTCCGGACGCTCATTATATCTGAAATCCATCGACATTGTGAGGTATACGTTCTCAACAACCTTGACATTGAAATTGAAAGCCATTGAAAGAATCCACTGGACACAGCTGAAGCATTTCGTTAGAAGCAAGTGAAAAGGACCCATTGAATGTCAGGTAACACTTTACAATAAGGTACGCAAAAAGTGGGTAGTTACTGAGGAACGAATGAGTAACGAATGATGAACGACCAGGGCCCTAACGGGCCTAAGTGACAGTTACTGTCACTTAGGGCCCCAATTAGGGCCCCAGTTAGGGCCCTGGTTGTTCATCATTCGTTACTCGACCAGGGCCCTAACTGGGGCCCTAACGGGCCTAAGTGACAGTTACTGTCACTTAGGGCCCCAATTAGGGCCCCAGTTAGGGCCCTGGTTGTTCATCATTCGTTACTCAGTAACGAATACAGTAGTCCCCTAGTCTGTTTACCAGTAACTCCTCAGTAGTTACTGAGTAACTGTCACTTAGGGCCCTGTTAGGGCCCCAGTTAGGGCCCTGGTCGTTCATCATTCGTTACTCATTCGTTCCTCAGTAACTACCCACTTTTTGCGTACCTTATTGTAAATTGTTACCGAATGTCATTATTTCGTTGTAACGTCGCTTTGAATGGGAGAGGGGAGGCCTTGGTACCGTGCGCCCCCACTCACTGCCTGGCCACTCTTATACCCAGGGCTCAATGTTGGCACCCATCAAGCGCCAGTGGCGTCTAAATCTACCTTCTGGCCGACAATTGACAGAGGCTCTCTCGCCAGGCTGGGCGATATATCGATATTATATATCGTTATCGTGATATGAGACTAGATATCACCTTAGATTTTGGATATCGTAATATCGTGATATGAGACTAGATATCGTCTTAGATTTTTGGATATCGTAATATCGTGATATGAGACTTGATATCGTCTTAGATTTTGGATATCGTAATATCGTGATATGGCATAAGTGTTGTCTTTTCCTGGTTTTAAAGGCTGCATTACAGCAGAGTGATGGAAACAAATGAGAAAGTACTCTTCAAGTATTTAATTCACACAGGAGTATACCAAAATAGGCTTTACCATGTGGCTATTTTATATGGACTATTAATGTATTGAATTACCAGGAAACATAATACGGTGCTATATGGGGATCTGTATTGACCTATATCGGGATAGAAGATTTCGTCCAAATCTGTAAAATGTCGGATAGAAGCATATTAAGCAAACTAAGCATTTTATGCATATACAACTCGCGAGGGGGGGGGGGGGGGGGGGGCTAGCGGGGGGGCCCAGTGATTGTATCAGGGTGACCGTTGCCCCCCCTGGCCACTCCTTGGCAGCGCCACTGGCCACGTGGTGTGTAAAAATATACAAAGCCTATTTTCTGAACGTACTCACCATCATAGGCCGACATGAAATGTGTTCCTCGTTGACCGTTTCTCCTTCAGATGATGGAAGACCGCTAATGTTACATCAACCGTTAACCGTTGTTAATCAACCGTGCGCAGTTGTGGTACACGGATGACGTGGTATACGCTCGTACATAAATATAGGTACGCATGCAGCAGGCGGCGCCTGCCAACTGCATTCGGCTTTTGTTTAGCACTGAGTTTACGTTTTCTTGCAAGTTGCAACGTTGGGCTTGACCTGAGAGAGGGCAAAGGAAGTGCAGTCGGCCGAGAAAGAGAGGTGGGAAGGGGAATGTGGCGGTATCTTCCTGGAGCGGCGGAGCCCCCGCCCAACATAAAGAAAACCAATAAAAAAGGCAACGACACAACATCTTACAAGCTGATCGATGATGGTGATGATGCCACTAGCAATGATGCTAACAACGAACCGGCTCCAACTCCGCGGCCCCACGTACATGTATGGAGCGATGCAACGGCTTATTCCTTATGATAATTGCTAATAACACACAGCGATGCAGTAAAAAGCCATTAAATCCCGAGAGGACCCGTATCCGGGGCCACCCCCCCCCCAATTCTCCCAAAAGCAAAGACATCATAAGGCATTTCAACACCTAAGAAAAAGGTCATGGGACACACCTAGAAACGATTATATTCTCAACTTTTAGTCCATCATAACCATTGTTAACCAAATGAAACACAATTCCAAAACAAACTAATAAGCAAGTCACAAAAAGAGTCATGTACTGTATTTTCATAGCTGTGCACATGCAAAGCCCCTTCTGGACAAAATAAGTTATCGCACACTAACATGCATAACCTTTTTATCCCTCGCTGCTCCGTCGCCTTTTCGCCAAAATAAGTCGGACGGTGACATAAGTATCAGACAAGTAACATTCAAGTATTTCACTGGCACAGGAGGGCACTCGAGAGTTGTGGCGGCAGATTTTTCAAAGCAAATTGAGTGGAAATAACACTAAATAAGCCACGGAAAAAATACTGTCATCATTTACTTTACACTACTTCCTGGCGCAAATTAGTCTTCTCACACACACACACACACGCAGGCACACACACGTAGACATTTCACCGCACACACAAAAACTATCTTGAACACACACACACACGCACAAACACAGCTTAAACACAGACAAACGTAGATTCACAGACGTACGTACATACAGACACACAGAAACACGCACATGGGCACATACACAGAAACACACACAAACACTCAAACACACACACCATCGATGTGATTGACAGGTGTCAACGCTGCCGGGCTCAAACATGTTCCTTGCACTCCTTTTTTCCCACTCTCTCCCTCCCTCCCCACGCCCACATGCCCCTGAGTATTAATTATGTGTATGGCCTCCGCTCTGATCTCCAGCCAGCTGTGAGGATTCTGCATGGCTGGTGCAAGAGAAGCGCATGTCGAATCTGTGGGTGAGGAGTGGGAGGAAGGGGGGGGGGGAGAGAGACACAGTCAGACAGACAGACAGAGGGAGGGAGGATAGGGGAACGAGAGGGAGGGAGGGGGAGATAGAGAGAGAAAACGAAACAGGGAGAGGTAGAAAGGGAGACGGAGAGAGAGGGAAGGGAAGGGGGGAGGGAGAGAGTGGGAGAGGGAAGAGAGGGAGGGAGGGGGAGATAGAGAGAGAAAACGAGACAGGGACCGGAGAGAGAGAGACAGACAGACAGACAGAGAAAGAGAGATAGAGGAAAACACGAGACGGCGAGAGGGAGACAGTCAGAGTTAGTTGCCGTTCTGTTTTCTGTGTTTTAATAGTCAGACTTGAAAGGACTTCAGACAAAGTGAAAAGCAAACAAACAGTCGATCCATCGTGGGCTTGTATTTCCAAACCATTTCTCTTCATTCTTTTTATTTTATTTGGCAACTTTTTTTGTCACTTTATCAAGAACTTTTTTTGTTTTTAATTTTTTTACTCTTGCAGTACGAACAAAAAGATTCACCAATGAACTTTCTATTATTCAGATCAGCTGAGCAACGGTATCCACCCCATAAATAAGTAAGAGCATACACTCGGCGTTGAGGACTCCTTAAATTAAACTCCATTACCATCACCAAATCCCAAGGTCACCGCCGCCTTTTGGTGCCTTTCTTTCATATATTGGTGAATATCTTTGAGGTCGGCCGTTTGAAAGTTAATAGGCGGTGGGAGGAGGGAGAGCATGTGTGTGAAGACGTGGGGCTGGGGGTGGTGGTTTTGTTGAGCTGTGATATATTGGGTGTAATTTAACTGTCCCTGTGGAGTGATTATCCAGTCCAATTTCAGAAGTCGGCGAGTGAGAGAGAGAGACAGAGACGGAGAGAAAGAGAGAGAGAGAAAATTCAATCTTGATAACTTTGTCATTATAAGTTATCAGCAGCAATAAGCTGTAGGTTTGTCTATCACTTAACCTGTCAGCTTTTGTGA
Organism: Merluccius polli; assembly: GCA_030340625.1. Lineage (NCBI taxonomy): Eukaryota > Metazoa > Chordata > Actinopteri > Gadiformes > Merlucciidae > Merluccius > Merluccius polli. Next base: position 165,622 of record JAOPHQ010005696.1, read on the forward strand.
GAAGAAGGACAAATAATTTATAAAAATGTATTCAGAAGAAACCAACCTCTGTAGGTTAGATACAACAATGGATGTTTTTCTTTCCTTTTTTGAAAAGTGAAATACCCAATACGTTTTTTTGTGTCATACTTTTGTATCATATTGACGTTAAGCAAATGTGAATTGCTTGAATTTTTTTGAGAAGGGTGACCTTTGGTTTTGGAATGAGGCTCAAGGCATGTTTCTTTCTTTCACGCTGAAATAACCAATAAATCAATCAATAACAGTATGTGGGTTTTGCCTGACCTGCCGTACCTCACTGTCTACACTGTCAAAGGACTCACACAAAGACTAGAATGAATGAGAAGCGGTGGCAAGTCTCGGATAGGGTTTCCAATTAATGTATTAGTTTTAATTTTTTATTATTATTTTTTAAAATTTCTACCGCCACAGTCTACCCCAAAAAACACACATATAAAAAAAAGCCTCACGCACAAAACACGTTTATTCTATTATATGAAAAAATAGATTATTGCATGTTAGACTGAAATATACAGTTAAATGCAAAAAAATGTCCTCTTTTTTTTTTTAGACCTATGCTTTATTTCCGTTTACTTGATAAGAGTCCATCATGTAACCTACTTTCTCTGTTGAGCACCGCGGCGGACAGCCGTGCATTGCAATCATCCTGAGCATCTACATGAAGCAAGCAACTTTTGCGAAAGTGATTGGAGTCCATCCACCGAAATCTCTAAAAAATCCTGTGGGAAACACTGCTAGGATATATGGCTATGTAGGAACATCCTATTACAGTAGGTAGCATGTAGGAAACATCCTAGCTAGGTTCCTTAATTTGGTAACTTTTGTCTCTGGAAATGGTTGTCCCACAGGGTTGTGAGTTGCTCTGCTTGGTCAAATGGCGAGTTTCATGCAACGAGAAATTGTACAAATTTTGTCCGCACAATAGGCCTACTACTTATTCTTCGACATCCTCCTTTTCATTCACCGTCACCAACAGGGAGTTCAATTTCCTTACGTTAACGCAGCGCATCATCGCTAGCTATGAATTCTCTCGGTCGCCGCGGGTTACCACGGCAACCCGAAGGGGACGGCACCAGCTGCGCTTGACCAGTGTTAAAAAAAACGGTTCCCGTGACGCTGCGCTATGCTGGGCCGTCTCTCAACCTGCGCATCCTTCATCCACAAATATGTTCCCTAACAAGGAAGGTTCCCAGAGAGGCATCAAGGTTACATGACGTCTCCTAGAGTTTCGACATAGCCATCCCGTCCCAGCAGGGAGTTATGGCATGCTAAGCAACCGTCTAGCCTAGCCTCGCTGTACTCCCGGTGGGATGGTGTTATCACACCGTCCGAAAACACCCCCCCACCTCAATTAATGCCGCAAGGTCAGTGTTGTGGAGGCAATAACAGATTGCGGCGGGGATTACGCTATGGCTGTGGCTATTAGCCAGACTACAATAACAACAGCAGTGGCAGCGGCGGCAGCAGTGACGACTTTGCCCCAACCGCTAGCGCTGTAGTCACTCCTCGTTAGTTTGTCTTTCTCTCTTGGTCCTTCGGCTGTCTCAATTAAGAAGCACCCCGACAGTTTCTTGAACCTTCCCCTACCCACTCGGGGCGATCGCGGTCAATGTGGTGGGGGGGGGGGCACGGGGCGGGCATACTATTTATTTGATACTCTTCACCTGGATGGTTTCAGTAACAGTGTGTAGAAAAGAAAGAGCTGTTTGGATGTGTGTCTGGCGTGGCTGTGTGTGTATGTGTGTGTGTGTGTGTGTTATTGATTAATCGACCAGAGTCCCTTTGAGGGCAAACACAAGAGGCGTGCCACCGTTAATTTCAACCTTTGGTCTGTATATATGAAATCATAATAGCATAAGTAATAGGATACTAAGTTATTCTATTAAAAGGGTTATGAAGTCCAAATAACTGCCAGACACACACACATACAACACCCCCCCCCCAATAAAAGCTGTTTCTGAGCAAGAATGAGAGCCAGTTCAATTTCCTCCACTAGGAACCGCGTTTTATCGGCTTTGTCCCGCCCCTATGACCCCCCCAAAGTTTTAAGAGCTAAAATGTTGTTGTTCACATTGAAATGGCCACAGGTAGACAATGAAAATTGTCAAGGCTATCGCGGTGACAAAAGACAGTTGCAGTCTGAGAAGGCACTGCATCACGTATCACTTCGAACTTCAATGGCACATAGATAGCGACTTGGGTTCAGATACTCGCTATAACGAACCGGTCCTGTTGGGAACAAGAGAGGAGTAACTATTAGCCTCCCTCTGTGTTGCATGAATTCTTGGTAAAGAAAAAAAAGAAACCATTCAGAGATTTGGAAAAAGTGAAAGATTGTATGCTCGCTGTCCTTGAAGACGTAGTGATCGATGATGAGGCAAAAAATAACATTTTCTCTATCCGAGAAATACAAAAAATCCAATGTCTGGCACAACAACAATCAAGAAGAGTAGATATTATTCGAAACCCTTTTGGATAAAACAAGCTTTTGGTTTAAACAAGCTGAGTTGATGTCGCTGGCTGTCGACGAGTCAACAGACCACAGCGTTATAGCGGAGTTGTGCCTGTGTGTCCGATTCTTCCATGGAGGGTTTGAGAAGATGTGCTTGGACTTCTGCTGAATGTGAATAACATGATCACTTGTGGCCTGATGTATTTATGTCAGGCCATCAGGTCGTTGCTAGGTTACTTGCTATCACTTAGCATCTCAGCCTAGCTATCCCTGTTGTATACTGGCAGCGGGTTAACTTAGCAATTGGGCGTGCTTGAAACTTGTTTGGGTGACGTCCTCGCTGTACTGGTGGCGATATATTGTTGCACTTTTTTCTGACAAATGTACTTATTGTCGCTTTGGACAAAAAAGCGTCTGCTAAATACCTAAATGTAAATATAATGTAGATTGATGAAAAAATGGTGAAAAAAATGAGAAAATACTCAGTGCTTTTCATTTGTCAAGTATTTAATTCACACAGGAGTGTACACAAATAGGCTTTATCATGTGACTGTGACTATACTTTAGAAAAACATGCCATATCGTGATACATATCGCTATCAAGATATTCAATTACCAGATATTCAATTATATTCAATTATATTCAATATTCAAGTTATTCAATTATATTCAATATTCAATTATATTGTGATTGAAGATTTTTGCCGTATCGCCCACCGGGTTACTGATATCTGGAAGTATGTTTTTGGTATGCTCTTACCTATTTTTTATTTTATTTTATGTATTTTTTCAACATGAAGTGGCCGTGCCATGCGGTGCCCCTTGTGGCTGAGCTTGCCTTGATGAGTGCAGTGCCTTTGCGTGGTTCATGCGTGTGCTCTGAGTCTGTTGTGACTGCTGTCACCGATGTTTTTATGGTGTTATCGGCTTGCGGTGGCTAATGAAGTTTGCCTCTCGGGGGGATTAATAAAGTGAATCAATCAAGCAATCATTCAGGGGCTATCTTGATTCAAACTGCATGTCTTGTCGAAAGCGACAACAATTACGCCCATCTCTGACATGGGCTGTGGCTTGAGAGCGTGTCTCCCAGCCAATCACAGTCACACTATGAGGAGCAATGGTGCATTGGACCAGGACCAGGCGCGGGACTTTTTGCTATTGCTGGTGGCGGCACACCTATTGCCCACAACAACTCATGGCGAGCCTATTCGCCATGAGTAGGCTGGTGACGGCGCACCGCTCAACCATGTAACCAAAAGCCTCCAACACAAAGCAAACCCCACTCATAAGCCAGTCAGTGTTTCACATGAGTTCAATGCTCTGGCAGACAAAGCACCCCTGCTTCTGCTCATTCTCATAAAATAAACAAACCGTGCTTTGAATACAAATGAGTATTTATGTATCCGAGATGAATAAATTAAAGAACAATGACAAACAAAATACCTTTGACAGCATATAGAAAATAAAATAGGAAAATGTCCCCCCGGGGTATAATACATGTTGGTGCACTCTGGAGCGCAGCTCAGTACAATGACAACTGCTCTCGAACAGGCCATGTGTGTGTATGTGGTTGTGTCGTACGCCATACTCACGACAGCAATCGCTAATCCGCAGGAAGGTTAACTAGTAAAACCCTACCTGTCCAACGACGAGAAACTTGAACAAAAATAGGAATCTGGTTAATCCATTAGCTTCATTGTAAAATGATGGGCCTAAAAATACCGAGATTGGCTGAAAATAAAATGAAATGGAAGACAGGCTACATTTTTCCCAGTGTTGTGTCCCTGTGTTGACCGTTCATGTGTCTCTTGTTACATGCCAAATATATGTAAACAATTCATTGTTTTTGTATTTTTACATCACAATCCCTGTCTTTTCTCTTCCTGCAAAGGGTTTTAATTGTTTGATGACTCAATGTGTAAATATGCAGAATCAAAAACAGCACTTCTGTTTCACGGGGCCTTTAACAAATAGCCTACAATTCCTTACCTTAGAAGTTGTAAATGCATTCACATTGAACATGAATGAATTACCCATGCATACATAACTTATTGAACACTAACTAAATAATAATAATAATAATAATAATAATACGTTTGGCAAGGGCACACACAGACAAGAAGAAAATGGATGGGCTGTATACCCGCTTACATATTAACCTGTGCAGCAGATTCTAGAGTAAAACTATTAGCATGTTTAACACCGATGAGTTACGTTTAAGAGTATAGCGTTAACGCTTACAGTGTTAAATACCACATAGTGTTAAATGTAAATAACGCTGTGTGTTGTGGTGCAGTCTAACATTTTATCACCTGTAAGTGACTACAGATAGTGTCACATTGAACTGATTCTTATAGTGTTGCTCTAACACTGGTATTTTTGCTATGCATGAGCTTCAAATCATCTAATTAAAAATAATTTCAATCTTCTCGCAATCATTCCTGCATTCTATACACACACTTATAATCAGTAGATACCCTTTCACTAACTTCTTCCAAAAAAGAGTATATTACACACACACACATACACACACACTCATAAACACACACAAACACACACACACACACACACAAACAAACACACACACTGGTGGGCACATGGACGAACGCCGCACCGCGCCGAAATGATTGCATCAGTCGGCGGCAGATTGAATGGCTGAGAAGGTCTTGCTGTGAACACCGCCCCCGGCCCCCCTCCCCCTCTCACCTCTCAACGCCGCGACTCACACACTCACACAGCCATCAGCAGCAGCAGCAGCCTGTGCTGTTGGCTATGACCACAACAGTTGGCGGCGGGGGGGGGGGGATAGCCCCTTGCGTGAACAGCGGAGGTAAAGGGCTTTTGTCTTGCTGTTCAGGAGGAGAGGCGTGTTTGACACCCAGTTGAAAGCTTCTGGGAGAAATGCCCCGACGTAGGCATCCTTAAGCAAGGTGCCCCCTAACCCCTACCTGCTTCTCATTGACATGTACATCAAGTCACTTTGGATGAAGTGGCGTTCGGCAAAACAGCGTAGGACTTGGCCTTTTCCACCCCGCCATTGTTGCATTAGAGATGAGGCGGCTTTCTTTCTGTTGTTGCGGTTCGTCTGTCCGCCTTTCTGCCTGCCGTTCTCCTTCCACCCTCTCGGATCCACAATTATATTTGCTTGACGGGATTGCAGGTCACTGACGGTTATTGGGTTTTTTCGTTTTCCTAGTTGTCCCAGAGTCGTCCACGCGGCCAACGGCTGACGACTATGGTGCAATGACGGGGCTCGCTGCGGTTTACTAGTTCACTATTTAGTCGTTTAGCAGATGCTTCCGGCGCAACTCGCGGTGATTTCAGATGCACGTCGTTAAGGAGCAGGCAGAGGGTTTAAGGGGCCATCTTGCTCAATGACGCCTACAGGTGAGGGTGTGGACATCGGGGTATCGATCCCTGTGCCTTTCGTCATGGAGTCAAACACCCTACATTGTCATGCCCCCCACATAAGTGACAATCTTTCCTGTCCTTGACTAAGTCACGGTATTTTGTATGCGTTGGAATGCAATATCATTTCAATACATACCATCTCTCTCTCTCTCTCTCTCTCTCTCTCATTCCATGTGAAATGCGAGAGGCTGTGTGTCCGTGCCCCAGCATGCCAGCATTAGCTCTGGAGGACTGACTGCACAATGAAATGAGGATTAAAAACCCTTGTTGGACGGCGTCCCAGAACCCACTGGAACATGGAGAGAGAGAAGCCTGCATCATCTCCGCTGTCCGCTGACGGATTTGTTTTGTATCGCTCGGAAAAAGCTCAATTGGGATGTCTTATCCGCAATATGTGTATATACGATGTATCACCGCTGTAATACATATACTATATACAAATGTGTTGCTATTATTATTGCTACGTGTCAACTATCACAGTGACACACAGCGCATGAACGTCCAGGCAGTGCACCGCCAAAAAAAGGGCCATTTTATTTTTTTTCCTGCAAAAGATACAGCAGGTCCAAGGGCTAGTCTCTAGGGAAGAACATTTGATATGAAGAAGATTGGACACACGTGAATCATCGATTGCGGAAGGACGGCCTTGTAGCGGCGGTCTCCACGTCTGCGCACGTGCACAGACTGTTTAGGCCGCTCTCAACACCCGTAGAGGAGGTGGTGAATAACAAAAATAAAAAAACCGACGCGAGGAACTGAATATGTTAGCTCTCAGACACCGGTGTCGTTTAAATCAACCGGCCGCTCGCTGGATCATTTCTCATGAAAGCTGTCAGCTGAAGAGATAAGCTAGGCAGATTTGATCATTTCCCATTATTTACACACACACACTCACATACACACACACACACACACACTATCAGTGATGTATGTTCAACACAGACACATGCACACACACACACACACACACACACACAACAATTCACCTTTCAAAGTCACCTCTAAGACGGTTGAATATGTTACCGTCGGCTCGGTGTTTTTGACGCCAAGTCAAAAGGTTCGATCCCCAATGTCTGCAGTCTGACTTGTAGTCATCCTTGAGCCCAGATGCCCTCACCCTGCGCCCGTCTATTAATGACGAAACGATGAATTAACTTTGGATACAACATCTGCAGAACGACTGCGTTTCACTCGACGCTAGCAACCCTAGACTAACAACTCTGAAAGTGTCTTAGCGTACGATGCGTGGTAATGACGTATGAGCCATCAAATCACAAAGTAATTATCGCCATCATGTTATGAATAGGCATTGAAAACATGCTTTGTTGAGGGTTACATCAATTACCTTATGGTCAACGGTCAATGTAGCACATAGTAGCACACGTAGCTAATTAGCGAGTTCCTATTAATTACTGCCATGGCAGGTCTTCCTTCAATATGCATGTTAGTACATTATTTTTATACGAGGAAAATGAAAGTGAAAGTGAAACTAACTGAACTGATTCATCTGCAGTCATCAACTCATTACGATGGGCTTATTAATAATGAACTAATAGTTTGTGAGGTGGGGGGGGGAGATAACAGTTTTAACCTGTAATTTCCCTTCATGAATAATTCCCTGAAGTCTTGGCACACCGGTCTCACCAAACATAGGCTCAAAGGCATCACGCCGTGAATGTGTGTGCGTGTATGTGCGTGTGTGTGTGCGCACACATCCTCAAGGAGAGATCATCCGAGTGTGCAAGAGTTGCACAATGGCTGCATGTTCATCACGCGTGCCCACGCTTATTCATTATCAATTAGCCCGGCACTGTGTGAAAAACGCCTGTACAAACAGCATGCTAATCCATGCAAAACGTGAATTAACACATATGAATATTAATGTTGTACCTATCGACATGTTGACATCGTATACAATTACGGAAACAATTGAATCACAAAGGATTCGTCACTTTTCAACAATGTCTGCTGCTGGAAAAGCGATGTTACACTATCAGCGTAATACAATTGTGTGTGTGCGCGCTTTACGATAAAACTAATTTTGTCACGGAGGTGAACGCACCTTCATGCTGGAAAAGTTATCCACATGCGTTTTGAAAAGAAATTACCCGCTGCGTTTAAAACGCTTTTGAAGCTCAGTCGATATCAAACTGGGAAAATGTATTTATTTATCTATGGCATGTTGTGTTGCAGTCATTCAGTTAATTATTTTTTGTTCATTTATTTATTTGTTTATACTTCATTCTACATTATTTAGTTGGTTTCAAAATGAACTAAAAAGTGCTCTAGACTCGACTCTCCAAGGTTCAACCTCGCCGCCCGAACCACAGTGACATCTCTACGACATTATAAGCTTCACAAAAACATCCGGAGACCCAGAAGTACAGCTCACGCAAATGTCAGCTCATATCTGTAGCGCAAGACAAACCAGACAAGAAGTAGAAAGACACCGTTTCAACAGAGCGACGTAGCGCGGCTTATTTCGCTCACTTCAAACACGATTCAAGTCCGAATATTTTTTGCGACCATGTGCTTTTCGGAGCTAGCCGTAGCGCTGGCGTTTTCTACTTTGCGCTGCGACCCATGTGACCGCCGCAAAAACAACAAAACCTACACTAAACGACACGTAAGACCCCGACAAGCATAAACCTATTAACCTCGTGTCGGGATATCTGCTCTGCAAGAAACCCGGCCGTGCAGAACTTTTTCGACGATGGATTTTTTCCGACCCGATATTGATTGTTCACTTTGAGCGCCCTGACAGCCTCCCCTGTTCGTTCGGCTTTAGGCGAAAAAAGCGTCAAATGACTAAATTTAGACGTGGATGTCAACATCCATCAGAGATTGGACAGGCGGTGTGTAAAATAAAAAAAAAGGAAAGGGGGGGGGGGGGCATTTGAATCTCGCAAAACGGCTGACAAAGAGGATCTGATTGCTGGCCTGAGGTGCGGGGGGGGGGGGCTTGGTCTGTCAGATGGCTCTCGATGCAACGCCTGTGATCATAGAGAGAAGAGGGGGGGAGGTGGACAGCCTTGTCGCCAGACACCTCGAAAAGAGAAAAGAATCAAAAAGAAAGGGGAAGAAAAAACAGACACTGACGTCTGACACCGAAAAGCAGCAGGCAGGGGCCCTCGCTGCTGCTTTTTTTTTGTTTTCGATTAAACACACACACACACACACAAAACAACTGTCTCATACTGACTCTCTACTCAGCCAGCCGCAAATAGCTGTTATTCACTTTACAACAACACCCAGGTTGGATAACACGGCTATGTTATCTATTTAAAAGCACTGCGGCCTGAATGCAAAAAAAAAAAGAGAGAAACGTAATTTCTCATTGACATGTGAAATTACGGTGACACAGATAGTATGAATAATAGACTCCTCCTGCTTTTAATTACACGCTTTCCTCTTTGTCTAAAAAGGAGGCGCACGTAACGTGACATCTTCCACAGTGCACGTGTCGCAGTTTGCCGTACAGCTTCGCTCTTGCTCCCTGTCTGTCGGTCTTGTCTGACAGACCGTCCGTCCGTCCATCAAACTCTCTTATCTGGATGGGGGAAACAAATATGTTTATATTTTTCATAGATTCATGCAGGAACCGCGATACTTTGTTTCCTGAATGCATATTAATAAAAATCACGAAGTCGACTTAAAGATATATATATATATATATATATATATATATATTATTTTTTTTTTAATAAATGTTTTTTATTCAATTGACAGGCAAAAAGTAAATACAGTGAAAGATAAGTTGTTGTTTTTTTCTTTTCCAAAAACAAAAACCACAACAACCCCTTAAACCCCCCCCACCCCCACCCCCGGTCCTACACAATGTTGTTACAGATCAGTAAAAGTAAATAAACGGTAACCGATACACACCTTTCCTTCTTACCATAAGCAAATAACCAAATAAATGAGTACACAGAAAATAACAACATGCAGCAAAGTGGATTGGATTGAAATGAGGCAGAGAGCGAAGTGAAATATGGTAACAAGTTGATTATTAGAGGCGAGCATTTCATTTTTCCTGTAGTGTCTTTAATTTAGCTATGTAATTAATCATATAGCTCCAAACAGAATCAAATTTTCTAGGTGCCCCCCTCAAATTATACTTCATTTTCTCCAGGTCTAAGTACAGCATTAAGTCCTTAAGCCACAGGATATATTTTTTTGAAATGTATTTTTTTAAAGCCAGAAACGGGCAATGTATAATGCTAGTGGAAGCGAATGAATGGCACCGCTTTGCAGAGGGCGCTGTAGAGTATTTGCTTGTAACCAATTCACATCAACTAAGTTCAACTGTTCTGGCCACGTTCATTTACAACAACAAAAAAGGCAGATAACGATGGACCTGGAGAACCCGCAACCTCAACTTATACTTATACTTAGACTACATTTTTTAAGAATCGCATTACATATCGAATTGGCGCTCAAAAATGTTCGTAATATCGTATTGTGAGGTCCCTGCCGATTCCCGAATCGATGGAAAGGATAAGGTTTTTATTAGATCCTCCGATCCAACTCTCATAGCCTGTTTTTATTCACTCTTTCAGAACATCTTATTCCCTTTCAGGTTGCAGATATACAGTAAACTTTGGGTTCACTGGTTATCATCCACATCATTCTGATGTTTGTTAAAGCAGTAACTCCCCAGGCGCCCCCCATTTCATCTCAATAGTTAGTTCACCTCGAACCCCACATCTAACAACAACAACAAGCCAACATCTAACATCAGACCGCTTGGAATTTAAAGGCGTTACATTTCATCAGACATTCATCATGTCTCTCCCCTCCTCCTCCAAATACTCCCTACTCCCCATCTCTCCCCCTCGCTCTCCCCCGCTCTCTCTCTCTCTCTCTCTTAGAGGCTGATCAACTCTTCAATGTATAATCGAGGGTTTATGGAACAATGGGTCTTTTATTTTTTTATATTATTATAAAGAAATATGATATTATATTATTTGCTGCCAATTACCAACAGTTCAGGGCCACATTCTCATATTCACTAAAGTGAATGAGAGAGAGAGAGTAAGAGAGAGAGTAAGAGAAAGAGTAAGAGAGAGATAGCGAGATAGACAAAATAAGGGAAGAAAAAAACATTTACAAGAGAAAAACACGTTGCCATGGTAACCAAGCCGTGGCGGCGTAATTGCAGAAAGTCTGAAAATCTTGCGTCCCATTTCCTCCCATAAGAAGAGAGGAAATGTGTTTATCTTGTCTCTGCATATAGTCTAGCCTGCGCTTGACTAGCATAGTCAAGTGCAGGGGCAGAGATTGCAGGACTGCACGTCCTTTTTGCAAGTACATGGTAAACACATACAGTAAATATACTAACTAAATGTATATATTCTCCATTGTTTTTCTCCATTGTTTCTCTCCCTATTAGTGCTTTACTGTATTTATTATATTATTTTAGATTATATTGTATTACATTACATATACATTATATTTGATTATTTTTATTACATTATATATCATTTATATATTATACCATATATTATATTATTGATGTAATATAATATAGTAATATTTTACATTACATTATATTAATGGTCCAACCTGATGAACCAGCAAAATTACCTCAGAGGTGGGAAATTTCGACTTCCTGCTCGGAAAAATCAAACAAAACGGCAGAGTTTCTAGTCGGAAACTCGGGTACGATTTCTCAACCCCCAGTTCCAGCCTCAATGTCATTTGACGTCATAGCAACATGGCCACCCACATCGTATATATACATGTTTTTCCGACTCTGTAGCTCGAACGCACATAGGTCGGAGACGATGTGTTTCCCACTTCCGACTTCCCACCTCCGACCATAAATGATCGCAGAAATGTGTTACATTTCAAGACCAAACGACCGATAATTACATCCATGAGTTACGCACTATTAAGTATTTATGCACCCAGTTACGCAGGAGTCTCGAGCTGTTGTGTATTTCCGTATGTTCGGTGAAATACAAAATTACAATGTGATCAAGAAGAATTTGACGCATTTTATGAATCAGTTTCGCTTTATAGTCTATAAATATTACAGATTAAGCGTGGCTGATTTGTTTTAGTACACATTTGAAGCTATATTAACAGAATGGCGGGTTACAATACGAAATGAAGCACACCCTAAATTTTTACGTTGGGTGAATATAATTATCTCTACATGGAAAATGATTCGACGACCACCAAAATTATTTCACAGACAAATGAAGTGAAAATCTCGACCTCCAACAAAACACGTTATAAATCACAAAATAAAAACACTATCAAAACTATCAATATATGTATCACTTTTGAAGTCTTTATTCAAACCCCTTTGCCGTTTACTTTTTAATATTTATATGTTCCTTTTGTCCTGTTCTCTTACCATATTTGTACTGCTGTCTATTCAATTGTTATTATGTTGTCAATGTTATCCAATATCTATGTTTGATTGTATGCTTCTTTATCAAAATAAAGTACTAAAAACAGAAATAGTAGCCTGTTAATTGAATATAATTAATGCAAATGCATATTTTACAATCATGCTCAAGCCTACATGCATAGATGTTGAATTGAAAATAAACACTCAATTGAAAATAAACACTCAACACAATATTGACTTCCACCCTTTTCAGACATAGACTGTATAAAATGGCTTGCTAACCCTAATCCTAACACTCACTAAGAATAACTACAATTTAGTCTTGTTTGTGTCGTTTTCAGAGGATCCTGGAAATCTGGCTGTTAGGTCGTTTTGCTGGTTCATCAGGTTGAATGGTCCGAGAACAAACATCGTCACAGCAATTGGACGCTGCCTGTCATACAGGATTTAGCCTCTTCCTGCCCCAGCTGCTACAGAGAGGTCTGTCAGCAGGCCAGTGGTGTTGTCCTGTTGACAATTTAGACATAGAAGGGATGGAGGGGGGGGGGGGGGGGGGGTAGGATAGGGTTTTTTTCAATAAATGTGTATTGATTTCCAGTCCAACATTTTGCTGATGCCCGGCTTGGCCCCGTGCTGATCAATGCATTGAGATGGGCTCTTTGCTGCCATGCCAATCTCCCTATTGACTTCCACTCTGGACTCTTTTCACATGTGTGTATGTGTGTGTGTGTGTGTGTGTGTGTGTGTGTGTGTGTGTGTGTGTGTGTGTGTGTACATGTGTGTGTGTGTGTGTGCGTGTGTGTGTGTCGTGTGCGTGTGTGTGGGTGCGTGCATGCGCAAACCATCTGCATGCTCTCTTTAAATAAATATGAGTGTGACAGCCGATTGGAAAGGCTGATGAATGGCTTTCCTCAAGCTGGGGAAGAGAACAGAACCCTTTCCATCTCATAAAGGAAAACAGTGTTTAAACACTTCTGGACATGATGGCTAATCACCAGTCTGTTGATTATACCAGTCGTTTCAAAATGTGGGTCGCGACCCATAAGTTTGTCACAGCAGAGGACCAAGTGGGTCAAAGGATGGAGAAGAAAACAAATTAGATTATTTATATGAATACTTACTTGTCTTGTCGGTTTTGTTTGAGCATTCGTATGTTTAAATACTGGAAGTGGGACTACTGTATTATTAAAAAATATACTTAATTATAGACATATCTGGGGGTCCTTACAATTTAGCCATGAGACACTTCCAAAGAAATGTACAGTGAATACAGAGACAGGTCATTAAGGAGCAGGTAGGGGTTAGACAGTGAATACAGAGACAGGTCATTAAGGAGCAGGTAGGGGTTAGACAGTGAATACAGAGACAGGTCATTAAGGAGTAGGTAGGGGTTAGACAGCACAGAGACAGGTCATTAAGGAGCAGGTAGGGGTTAGACAGTACAGAGACAGGTCATTAAGGAGCAAGTAGGGGTTAGACAGCACAGAGACAGGTCATTAAGGAGCAGGTAGGGGTTAGACAGCACAGAGACAGGTCATTAAGGAGCAGGTAGAGGTTAGACAGTACAGAGACAGGTCATTAAGGAGCAGGTAGGAGTTAGACAATGAACACAGAGACAGGTCATTAAGGAGCAGGTAGGGGTTAGACAGCACAGAGACAGGTCATTCAGGAGCAGGTAGGGGTTAGACAGCACAGAGACAGGTCATTAAGGAGCAGGTAGGGTATAATGAGTAGACAACCAATAACCTTTTTTAAAATTAGGAGTCAGACACCCAAGCCGATTGACTATCCTTATAGTCTTCCTTCATATGAGACAGTTTGTCAATCGCCTTGCAGCCCAGATATAAATCGGGCAAGCTCAACTTTCCATGAACTATCCCAAAATCAAATCCACTCAAAACAAATAAAAGCGATCAACATTCAATCAGGAAGTTCAACCGTTGCAACAGAAGCATTGTTCTGGACTCAGAACTGGAACCAACCAGCTGATCAGGACCGGTTTAGTACCAGACTGTTCTCATCCGCATAGCCCTAAAACAGACTCACGCTAAAAAGGGGTTTGGCGGAAAAGGCGAGAACAGGACAAAAGAAAAAGCGTGACCCCTCCGCACTTCCATCCCTGATCTTTTCCCTAATTATCCGAAGTGGAAAAACGCAGCCTTAAAAACCGCCCGTGAATTTCCCCGGGGGAGAAAAGTATGAAAAGAGACGGCACATCTGGACGAGAGCAAAGTCCCCCCCCCCCCCCCCCCCCCCCGCCGGAAAAGCCCATCGAAAAAACAGCGAGGGATTTGGACGCCAAGGGCAAAGATGTTACAAGCTGCTCCCTGGCAAGACGGTTCAAATGCTAAAGAGGTTGTTCCTCGCATTAATGCCGCATGCTGGAGGTTAAGCAGCGAGTGGTTTGCCTTCTCTCTCTCTCTCCGCTGCCCTTCGGAAAACATTTCAATCCAATCCCCCCCCCCCCCCCCTTCCCCCCCAAAAAAATAAGAAGAAAAGAATTAAGTTGAACTGAGATTGCGGCTGAAAGAGCGCTCGCTGCGGGACGAACCGAGACCAAGACCTGACACACACTCACACGCAACGTTAACTTAAAAAAAGTCTTCGGGGTATAAAATATGAGCTGGTGCGATTAGCTATCCGTTTTTTTCGAAAAACTAACGTTTGCGCGTATGGATTAGCTTCGATTAGCTGCGATTGGCGGGAGGCGGCCACCTGAAGGGGGGGCGCTGGCGCTGACCTTTTAAGTGGCCGGCGATCGTCGACAGCACAGCGCTAAAAGGGAATCTTGCGCACAGATGTCTACTTGAGCGCCATTGATCGGCCATGTTTGTTGTGTTTGCGTTTGCACGTGTGTGTGTTTGTGCGCGCGTGTGTTGATTTTTTGTTCCTCCGTCCATCCACCGGGACCGTGCGCCATTTGAAGTGTAATCATAATCGGCGAGAGACAAACACAGCGACGGTTATCTAATTGTAGGAGAGTCGGAGAGGCGGCGTGATTAGAGATGAGGGGGGGGGGGGAGACGCGTCAGAACAAAAAAAACGAATCATTTGTCCGTCGCCAATGCGACGACGGGTTAATTTCAGAAGGAAAGTGACCCCCACACTGCGAATTATCAAGTGCCTGTAATAACGTATTTCAAATCACGCAGGCCTAGTATGATTCAATACTACGACAAGTCCTATCGTTCATAGGTAGTCGACAGTGAATAGGCTATGTTTGACTCCCCCCCCCGGCCGCCGCCATCTCTTTCTCTGACCTAATTCCAGAATGTATTTGTCACTCACACGATCATTTGCATGGCTACGTTGTCATGGAAACCCACCACTCTGCTTATAGCCTCGGCGCCGCTCCGCTCGACCGTGATTTTTGTGATTTCACCCCCCCCCCCCCCGGCACTTTGGCATGAATGCGCAACTTTGTGACGAATGCCGGTACCGAGTCTGATCTCAGACGCCAAACTGATGTCTGTATCGTCGTTGTTGTTGTTGTTGTTGTTGTTTCTTCTTAGACCTTAATTAGAGGCGCAATGACGACAACGTGAATGTGTGGCGTGTACGGGGTTATTAATAAGCCTAAATCAGGTGGAGGTCACTGGAGACCAGAGGCCGCTGCGGCAGTCGTGATTTCCACCCCCTTTCTCTGAGACGTTATATATCCAGAATAGGCCCAGGCTATCTTGTTTGCGTTGGCGCCGCAACGGGGAATTGGCCTTCACAAACCGCCCCGCCACCCTATTCTCCCTGCTTAATTAGCATCACGCTATAAGACCACAAATCCCTTCGGCTGGGGCGGGTATGACATGTTCTCGGGGAATAATGGTGCGTCGGTGGTGGGTCGGCGCAGCTGCCGAGGTTGTTTACACCTTACGGTGAATGAGGGACCAATTACGGAGAGCCGAGACGCTGCAAGTTCGCCCTCCCAAGATAATTCGGGGGGGGCCGGGAAAAGAAAACGTATAGCCTCGCCTCGACGGTCAGCCCGGATGAAGAAAAAAAAAATGTGAAAAAAAGGAATGAAAAGATGCCTCGGTCGATGGATAAGAAGGATCGCTACAGACGCGGTACGCGCTAATGTGATTTTGTGTGGGGTTGGGTATGACTTATAGGCGCAAATAAAAAAGGAGATCCGTTGTGAACGGCGACTGGGGGGGGAAACGCAAGTACGCCGGTTCATCCCTGTGACTATCATTTGCACACCTGTTCGCCCCCCAAAAAGAAAACGTAATGCAGCAATCAAAAGATGATTTCCTTTAGGTTCTAAGCATGATGATCACACGCACGCGCACACACACACACACACACACACACACACACACACAACACACACACGCACAGGCAAAGAAACACATAAGCAAACACACACACACACACACACAGGCACAGAAGCACACACACACACACACACAAACGTACACACATCACACACACACAAGCACAGAAGCACACGCACACAGACACACACACACACACACACAAACGTACACACATCCCACTCACACACAACACACACACACACACAGGCAAAGAAGCACACGCACACACACGCACACACACACACACACACACACACACACACACAAACGTACACACATGACACACACACAAGCACAGAAGCACACACACAAACACACACACACACACAAACGTACACACATCACACACACAGAAGCACACACACACAAACACACACACACACACACAAACGTACACACATCCCACTCACACACAACACACACACACAGGCAAAGAAACACATAAGCAAACCCACACACAGGCACAGAAGCACACACACACACAAATGTACACACATCACACACACACAAGCACAGAAGCACACACACACAAACACACACACAGACACACACAAACGTACACACATCCCACTCACACACAACACACACACACAGGCAAAGAAACACATAAGCAAACCCACACACACACACAGGCACAGAAGCACACACACAGACACACGCACACACACACACACACACACACACAAACGTACACACATGACACACACAAGCACAGAAGCACACGCACACAAACACACACACACAAACGTACACACATCCCACTCACACACAACACACACACACAGGCAAAGAAACACATAAGCAAACCCACACACACACACAGGCACAGAAGCACACACACACACAAACGTACACACATCACACACACACAAGCACAGAAGCACACACACACAAACACACACACACACACAAACGTACACACATCCCACTCACACACACAGGCAAAGAAACACATAAGCAAACCCACACACACAGGCACAGAAGCACACACACACACACACACACAAACGTACACACATGACACACACAAGCACAGAAGCACACACACACACACACAAACGTACACACATCTCACTCACACACATCACACACACACAGGCACACACGCGCACACACACACACACACACACAATATGCATCACTGACAGTATACATGCAGAAATGTGCTCTACATATGTAAATCACATTACTTGGCGTCACATTAGGAGCACGCATGTGCCGTGGCAAGCGTGCGCTTTGCTACCCACGGCTCACGCGTGGCCCCGCGTCACGGTAATGCGACACGGCATCCGCATCCCGACGCGAGCCGCGGCCGCATGCAGCCGCTCCTTAGGATACATTCATATTCATAATCCAATTAGTTTTTGACTCAAAGATAAGGGGCCTGATACAAATGTGATTTATCCTGTTGGCAGGGATTTATATCAGAGTCTAAATGTTCCCAGGCGTTAGAAGGGAATCCAATGAGCTGAGATGGTGTCGTAATTGAATATATGTGAATGGGGAGAGAGAGAGAGAGAGAGAGAGAGAGAGAGAGAGAGAGAGAGAGAGAGAGAGAGAGAGAGAGAGAGGGACTGAGAACACAGACGTAACTTAGGATAAAAGAGAGCACATGCACACACACACACACACACACACACGAAAATGCCAACATGCTAAGTGAAGTGTCATGTGTCCACGTCCACGACGTGCACACAGTCAATAACGCCATCACCTCCATTTGTATCCTCGAACACACACACACGCACACACACACACACACACACACACACACAGCTCTCCCACACTTACCAGCACACACACACACAGACACACCAGTGTGTTGTGCAAGAAAGGGGAAAATAAATCATTTGGAAACAATTGAACACTCACACACACGCACACACACACGCACACACACACACACATACACACGCGCACACACACACACACACACTGAGGTGAATAAACAAACAGGTATCCAATTAACGAGTGTGAGTGAGGTGCCCTTGGCTTGGCTGCCTACTCGACCGCCCTCTAAACACTGTTAGCTTTAGCTACACCCCCTCCCCCCCCCCCCCCCCCCCCCCCCCAATTGACTATCGGTTTGTTTAGCCTCAACACATCACTGTGCCTCGTCTGATCGAGCCCCCGCAGCGGGATAGATAGTACCCGTTTGGAGTAAGAGCCTGTGCCAGCTCAACACAACACAACACAATGGCGTGTGTTGTGTGTGCAGAGAGGGGAGAGGGGAGAGAGCGGGAGAGAGAGAGAGAGAGAGAGAGAGAGAGGGGAGCGAGAGAACAGAGAGGAGAAAAGAGTGAGAGTGTTGTGTGTGCGAGGGGGGAGAGAGGTAGCGCGAGAGAGAGAGAGAGAACTGAGAGAGAGGGGAGCGAGAGAGAGGAGGGGAGAGAGGGGGAGAGAGAGAGAGAGGGAGAGAGGGGAGAGAGAGAACTGAGAGAGAGAGGGGAGCGAGAGAGAGGGGGGAGAGAGAGAACAGAGAGAGGAGAAAAGAGAGAGAGAGTTGTGTGTGTGTGCGAGGGGGGAGAGAGAGGGGAGAGTGGAGAGAGGGAGAGAGAGAGAGAGAACTGAGAGAGAGGGGAGTGAGAGAGAGGAGGAGAGAGAGAGAGAGAGAGAACTGAGAGAGAGAGAACTGAGAGAGAGAGGGGAGAGAGAGAACTGAGAGAGAGAGGGGAGCGAGAGAGAGGGGGGAGAGAGAGAACAGAGAGAGAGAGTTGTGTGTGTGTGCGAGGGGGGGAGAGAGAGGGGAGAGTGGAGAGAGGGAGAGAGAGAGAGAGAACTGAGAGAGAGAGGGGAGTGAGAGAGAGGAGGAGAGAGAGAGAGAGAGAGAGAGAACTGAGAGAGAGAGGGGAGAGAGAGAGAGAGGGGAGCGAGAGAGAGGGGGAGAGAGAGAACAGAGAGAGGAGAAAAGAGAGAGAGTTGTGTGTGTGTGCGAGGGGGGAGAGAGAGGGGAGAGTGGAGAGAGGGAGAGAGAGAGAGAACTGAGAGAGAGAGGGGAGCGAGAGAGGGGGAGAGAGAGAGAGAGTGCGAGAGAGAGAGGATCGAGAGAACAGAGAGGAGAAAAGAGAGAGAGTGTTGTGTGTGTGCGAGGGGGGGGGAAAGAGAGGTAGAGAGAGTGAGAAAGAGAGAGGGGGGGAAGAGGGGAAGAGATAGAGAACGAGAGAGAGAGAGAGAGAGAGAGAGAGGAGAAAAGAGAGAGTGTGTTATGTGTGTGCGGGGGGGAGAGAGAGCTAGAGATAGAGAACGAGAGAGAGAGAGAGAGAACTGAGAGAGAGACATACAGACACAGAGAGAGAGCGAGAGAACTGAGAGAGAACTGAGAGAGAGACAGACAGACACAGAGAGAGAGCGAGAGAAATGAGAGAGAACTGAGAGAGAGACAGACAGACACAGAGAGAGAGAGAGAGAGAGAGCTCCCCTCTTCCAAGGTTACTCCCAGCAACACTGAAGACTGTACACACGTTCATTTTTGGGGCAGACTGTTATTGGAGATGATTTGAGTTTGCTGTGTTTACATCATGAAATGAACACAGATCGATGAGACAGGAGAGAGAAAGAAAGACGGAAGAGAGAGATCAATAAGACAGACAGACAGACAGACAGGCAGGCAGAGGAGCTAGACAGAAAGACAGGCATGCAGCAGACAGAAGGACAGACAGACAGAGATTTTTGTGTTATCGAAAACAATGAATGTTGCATATTGTAATAATGTACACACATTGATTGATTCATTGATTATACATTGATTGAGATAAGAGATACAGATACGCACAGACATCATCTAGTGGTCGTAAAGAAAATCCCACTTTAGGAAATCCCCCACCACCACCCCCCCCCCCCCCCCCCACCTGTTTAGATAATCATCACATACTGTGTGCCCAAAAGATGACATGCAGCATCTCTCGTTTTTATTTTTTTAAATGTATATTTTATATATATTTTTTATTTTTATTTTTATTTTTTTATATATATATTTTTATTTTTTTATTATAATTTTTTTTTTTTTTTTTTTAATTTTAAATTACATTTTTTTTTTTTTTTTTTACTTCTAACTATGTCTTTTTTTTCTCCCCTCTGTGCCATGGATTTTGTTTTTGTTTTCACACTTTGGACTCGCTCTTTAATGGGACGGGAGCGCGTGGAGACGCAGGCATCGAACTCATCTCCTTCGCAACCTCCGCAGCGGGGCCCGTGAGCCAGTAAAGCTGCTGGACTGGGTTCAAACAACAGGGATGGTTGGGGGGATAGGGACTGAAACCATACAAAACCTGGACAAAAAAATGCATGCAACACACACTTTGCGTGCGCCCCCCCCCCCCCCTCTCTCGCACGGACACCGTGACGCGCAACGATGCGCATCTGGGACGCATCGTTTATTGTGTGTGTGTGTGTGTGTGTGTGTGTGTGTGTGTGTGTGCGCGCAACAGTTTTTTTTATTGTGTTGTTGTTGTTGTTGTTGTGGTTGTTGTTGTTGTTGATGATTATCATCACCGTGCACGCGCTTTTTTCCCTCTTCCGACCGGAGAGACACCGGTATGGATATATCGGCGATACCGGTGGCGGTACCGGTACCGGTATCTGTATCGCCGGTCGTTTTACCGCATTCAACAGTGCTCTCCGAGGCGAGGAGGCGGTAATGTAGTCAGGGAGGAAGGGGGAGGAGGAGGAGGAGGAGGAGGAGGAGGAGGAGGAGGAGGAGGACGGCTTTTTGCGCCTGTGTGACACGCAACGAGAGAGAGAGAGAGAGAGAGAGAGAGAGAGAGAGAGAGAGCGGCGGCGGCGGCAGACAGTCCGCAGCAGCAGCAGCAGCAGCAGCAGGAGGAGCAGCAGCAGCAGGAGGAGGAGGAGCAGGAGGAGAGGTGGTTTCAGCTCCTCTTATACGGAACAAACTGAGCATCGGAAAAGCATATGACACCACCAACACCGACACCAACGCCAACACCGCGACAGCTATATTGCCGACAGCAGCACCAACTTTTTTTTTGATTTCTTTCTTTGTTGGTTTTTATTTATTTATTTTTTTTGTTAGGGGGGGAGGGGGGTGAGATTGGGACGGGACCTGATCGCCTTTTCGGATCTCTTTCTCGGATAACACATTGGACCTGAAACCCCCCAAAAGCCCCCATCCGAGACGCCGGGAGTTGGAATAAGTCTCAGCCTCAGCACCGGACCCGGACCCGCACTGGGAGGAGGAATAATACGCATCCATCGGAGACGCATACTGAACAATTTGCGGACATTTGAAAAGGCGATCTGTGGATTTTTTTAATCTATCTATCTATCTATCTCCCCCCCCCCTCCCCCACTTTCTCTCTGTCTCTTTGTCTCCCCCCCCCCCCCCCCCTCTCTCTCTCTCCGTCTCTTTCTCCACATTCCCAGATAGTCAGTGGACGGATTTCATCCGTTGCGGCTCACCGGAGGGTGTTGGATCCCGACCGCGCTATAGCCCCCCCCCCCTCCTACCAACACCACCCTCCCCCCCCCACCCATCTCAATAACCCCCCTTCCTCCCCCCCCCCCCCCCCCCCCCCCCCCCCCCCCCCCCCCGCGCAGTTTTAATTGCGATTCACAAAAAAATATCCATCCGAGAGGAAGGGAGAAGTGTGTGTGTGTGGGTGGGTGGGGGTGTGGGTGAGGGTGGGTGGGTGGGTGGAGGAAGCGACCAAGTCGAGAGGAATGAGGAATGCGGTTAGGTTTTTTCGGGGTGCCGCTCTTGGTTTCTCCTCCTCCGTCGCCGTCGCCGCCGCGTCGCGACGCGGGGTGTGAGTGTGATTTCAGCACCGGGGGGGAGAGGACAGCTCCCCCTGCCATAACCGCAACGCGCAGCACGACTGAAGGGGGGGAGAGAGAGAGACAGAGAGAGAGAGAGAGAGAGAGGGGGATAAAGAGAGAGAGAGAGAGAGAGAGAGAGGGTGGGTGGGTGTGTGTAGGGGGGGGGAGAGAGAGAGAGAGAGAGACAGACAGACAGAGAGAGAGGGGGGGAAAAAAAGGGCACGGATTTGTTAACATTTTTTTGGCAAGGTCAGTCTTTCACGCACGAACCAAAACCCGCCGAATGATGCGCGTTGTTTTTCGTTTTCCCTCCCCCCCCCCCCCCCCATCCTCCCATCCTCCCCCCCATCCCCCCCCACCTCACCACCCCCCCACTCCCCTCCACTTTGGGGTTCAATCGTTTTTTTCCTAAACAAGCGGACCGTCTGAGCGGGTATTAGATGTGAAACGAGACGAAGTGTTTTTTTGTTTCCCCCCCTCATCCCCATCCCTCCCCATCCCTCCCCCTCTCCTCCCCATCCCTCCCCCCCCACCACCACCCCCCGCGGTGGTCATTTCAAACTGGGAGTCCGGTCGCACGCCGCTGGGTTTTAGATGCAGCATGGATCCTACGTCCAAAGAGGACTGCCTTTTCTCCCCCTAGACCTCACCACCCATCTCCCTCTCTCTCCCTCCCTCTCTCCCTCTCTCTCTCTGTCTCCTCTCTCTCCCCGTCTCCCTTTTATTTGGCTTTTCACATGCATGCGCGCGCGTGCGTACGCGTGCGTGTGTGCGCGCGGCTCGTGCGCGCCTGCGCCTGCGTATGTGCGCGTGTGCGCGCGTGAGACCCAGATGCCCCCCCCCCACACACACACACACACACACACACGCTTTGCCCGCGCGCCTCGACAACACCGGGAATGAATCGCGGTCCGTGGTAACGAAGATGCTGCTCTGGGTCGTCGTGTTGCTGAATGCGGCTCTTTGTGCGGCGGCGGCGGCGGCGGGGGGCAACGTTACCAGGGACGTGTGCAAGGAGCAGATATGCTCCTGCAACGAGGTCGAGGGCGACCTGCACATAGACTGCGAGAAGAGGAGCTTCACCGCCCTGCAGCACCTGACCGGCCCCAGCTCCCAGTTTTACCACCTGCTGCTGCACGGCAATTCCCTGTCCAGGCTCTTCCCCAACGAGTTCGCCAACTTCTACAACGCCGTCAGTCTGCACCTGGAGAACAACGGCCTGCACGACATCGTCCCCGGCGCCTTCCTGGGCCTGCAGCTGGTGAAGCGGCTGCACATCAACAACAACAAGATACGCTCGTTCCGCAAGAGCACGTTCCTGGGCCTGGACGACCTGGAGTACCTGCAGGCGGACTTTAACCTCCTGCGGGACATCGACCCCGCCGTGTTCAGGGACCTCAACAAGCTGGAGGTGCTGATCCTCAACGACAATCTCATCAGCGCGCTGCCCATCAACGTGTTCCAGCATGTGCCCATCACGCACCTGGACCTGCGGGGCAACCGCATCAAGACGTTGCCCTACGAGGGGGTCCTGGAGCAGATACCGGGCATCGCGGAGGTGCTGCTGGAGGACAACCCGTGGGACTGCAACTGCGACCTGGTCTCGCTCAAGGAGTGGCTGGAGAACATACCGCGCAACGCCCTCATCGGGCGGGTGATATGCGAGGCGCCCACCCGCCTCCAGGGCGGCGACCTGAACGAGACGGCCGAGGCGGACCTGTGCCCCTCGCAGAGCGGCGCCGTCGACACGAGCCTGGCCGCGCCGCCCACCCAGGACGAGACCTCGGCGCCGGCCGTGCCGGCGGCCCCCGGCCCGCGGCCTACGCAGCCCAAGCCGAGCGGCGACGCCAGCGGGCCCCCGACGACGGGCCACGGGCCCAGGAGCCGCTCCAAGTCGCGGGAAAACTGGCAGTTGAAAACCAAGCCCACGTCCGGGACGGCGGGCGGTGCGCCGGCGGAGAGGGACCAGCAGCTGCTGCCCAACTCGACCATCTGCCCGCAGCCCTGCAACTGCAAGCTGATCGGCTCCCGGCGGGGTCTGGGGGTCAACTGCGAGGGGAAGAAGATTGAGAGCCTGTCCCACCTCAAGCCCAGGCCGTGGACCGCGCACGAGCTCAACATGCGGGACAACAACGTGCACGCCATCAAGAAGAACCAGCTGCTGGGCTACCTGAGCCTGAACCTGCTGGACCTGGGCGGCAACAACATCAAGGCCATCGACAACGGCACTTTCCAGAACCTCACGGAGCTGCGGTGGCTGTACGTGGATAAGAACTACCTGGATACGCTCACGGCGGAGATGTTCGCCGGCCTCCAGAACCTGGAGTACCTGAGCATGGAGTACAACGACATCCAGCTGATCGTGGCGGGGGCCTTCAGTCCCATGCCCAACCTGCGGGTGCTGTTCCTCAACAACAACCTGCTGAAGGCGTTGCCCGCCGACGCCTTCCTGGGCGTCTCCCTGTCCAAGATCAGCCTGCACAACAACTACTTCACGCACCTGCCGGTGGCCGGCGTGCTGGACCAGCTCAACTCGATCATCCAGATCGACCTGCACGGCAACCCGTGGGACTGCTCCTGCAGCATCGTGCCGTTCAAGCAGTGGACCGAGCGGCTGGGCGCCGACGTCGTCGTCAGCGACCTGAAGTGCGAGTCGCCGGAGCAGTTCTGGAAGCGGGACTTCCGCCGGGTGCGCAACGACCTGATGTGCCCGGCGCTGTACGACAAGACGTCGCCCGCGCCCGCGTCCAAAAACGGCACGTCTTCCGCCGACGCGGACCCCGGCACGCGGTCCAACTCGTACCTGGAGCCGAGCCGCGTGTCCATATCGGTGCTGGTGCCCGGGCTGCTGCTGGTGTTCGTCACGTCGGCGTTCACCGTGGTGGGCATGCTCGTGTTCATCCTGCGGAACCGCAAGCGGTCCAAGAGGCGGGACGGCAACTCCTCGGCGTCGGAGATCAACTCCCTGCAGACGGTGTGCGACTCGTCCTACTGGCACAGCGGGTCGTACCACGTGGCGGACGCGGGCGCGCACCGGGGCTTCGACTGCAGCGTGCACCTGTCGGCGGGCAACGATGCATAGAAACGACAGCGCGCACGCACACACACACACACACACACACACACACACACACACACACACACACACACACAGTCAGCTTATATACCGACAGTGGATTACAGAGCTGTATAGAGACAAAGTCTGGCTACACACACACACACACACACACACACAGACACAGACTGGGATTGTGTTTTTTTTTTGTGTTGGGGTTTTCCACTGTCACGTCCCTTTGCCAGAACCAACGTCTTTTCATCCTCTTTATACGAAGACGGGTGAGCCAGTCCACTGGGCCTGCACACCGCTGTAAAATATGTATATGCTACGCTGCCTAATGCTGTGTTTGCCGCAATCGGGACTTGGGATCTCCACCAGACGGACTAGGCCGAGAGGGGGTGCGGGGATGGGGGTGGGTGGGGGGGGGGGGGGGGGTGATGAAAGATGAGTTGATTGACAGGACTCGGGAATGGTGCACGAGCGCATGAATGTAATGTACATATTTCGGACCGATGTACCATAAAATCTGCATGATGATATCTCGCATGGTTTCAACACGACACAGCAGAGGAACCATCACCACCATTACGGACAATGATGACCCCCCCCCCCTCCCCCCCCCCACCACCCCCCAACCCCCCCCCCCCCCCCCCTCTATCTCTCTCTCTCTCTTATTTCATGTTTCATCATCAATCAATATGACGACTCAATAGATATTAAGAAGTATATATGACTATAACAAAGTGCCATTTCTCTATTTTTTTGTGAATCTGAAGTTAGGATTTGTATTTGTTGTTTTGATGGGGAAAAAAAAAGGATTTGTTTGGAGAAGAAGAAGAAGTAGAAGAAGATGAAGAAAAAAAAAACTTTGCAAGGATGACTCAATAGAAACGGAGCGATGGAGGCGAAGCTGTCCAATGCATGTTATGTTTTTTTTTTCCGTTTGTTATCATTTGATTGTCGATGATATTAATAATAATAGTAATAATAATTGGGGTTATTTATACTGTGCTAGTTGGTGCAGATTAAAGCATATCTGCAGTCATCATCATCCTCCTTTTATGAATGTAAACTGTGTTATTTTATGGTGTGTGCCAATTGTTAACTAAAATGACAGATTCTCCAGAAGAGCAGATGAGCATGACCAACTAAAACGTCAACTCTTCTGCTTCGGCTGCATCCTTAATGTAGCTGAAATAACAGTTCTGTGGCTTTGTGTGTCCATATATTATAGCCTGCTTCGGGGGAGAGGAAGAACAAAAACAGACAAAAAAATATGTTACATGGGGGGGGGGGGTTTATACCATCATATTTTTTCAAAAACCAAGAAAAATGTTTTCAATGAAAATATATATAGGGCCTATATAACTTCAAATTCGACCTATGTACAAAGTGCAGACAAACTGACTTATTAGAGTAGCATTCTTTTTAAAAAATGAGAGAGAAAGAGAAATGACGTTTTTCCTCCACCAAAAAAGCATTTGGCTGTGATTCTCATTAAGTATATTGCGAGCTTTTGTAAAGCCATTTTCATTTTTATGGTCCAAATAGAGAAACGTAAACTCACCCTATAGCCTATTTACTGCAACACCTGCTTGATTTGGGACATTTTGAGGGTAATGTTATGAAGAGGAATGCTACGTTTGCCAGGGTATGGCCCGAACCACACACGGTCCAAAATGAGGTCGATATGGGCGGAAAAATAGGCTCTGAGAGTGACAGTTTAAAAAAGTCTAAAGGGATTTGATTGGATGAAACTTTGTCATGTGGGGGATATTCGTTAACAAATGCCATGATGAAGTGTATAATTGACATGACTATTATTGGATCTTCTCATTACAGTATACATGTTGTACTAAGAAGCAAAACATAAACACACATATATATATATATATATATATATATATATATATTTAAATAAAGAAGGTATTCAAGGCGGTGGCATACTTTTAATACAATATATAAATAAAAATACACATTTCTCTGCCGAATCCGGTAACAGATCCAAGGAATGTGCAATCTTGTTTCTTTATGTTTGTTATGTTTTTGTTTTTTTTCTGATATAAAAATCGCAGTGCTAATAACATGTTTTATACTTTGCCAATTGTTTTTTTCTTCTTGTATGATGCCATGCCACTGTACGATATAGAGGCCACAGACGATGTGGCTGACCTGTGGACATCAACTACAGACTCAAAACTACCTAAGAAATGGTGGCCAACCATATGGGGGTGGGGAGGGGAGGGAGGGTGGGGGGGGGGGGGGGGTGATGATGTACAGGGTTGACTTGGCGTGGGTTTACACTGTAAAAACCCCTCTCCCCCTTGCCTATTCCATGCTAACAGGCTACATGCTAACTCCTCTTGGGGAGATGGTGGGTTAGAAACCACATCCGACTGTGGTTAGAAACCGCATCTTTACTTGCCTCACTTTGCGCACCCTCTGTGTGTGTGTGTGTGTATGTGTTTCTCTTGATTTGATTGTGTCTGTGTTTGTGTGTGTGTGTGTGCGCGTGTGTGTGTGTGTGTGTGTGTGTGTGTGTGTGTGAATATACTGTATGTGTATGATTTTATTGTGTGTGTGTGTGTGTGTGTGTGTGTGTTAATGTGCTGTGTGTGTGTGCGTGCATTTGTCAGAGAGTGTGTGCATGTGTCAAAGTGTGTGTGTGTGTGTGTGTGTGCCCCATCTTGTGTGTACAGACAGATAAGCTAACAGCTAACCTCCTTTAGCCTCCCACTGTGTAGCCACAGTCTGACCTTGGGGAGTCTCTCAACAGAGCTGGGGCAATGTCACTAACTGGCTTTTTTATGTCCATAAGACTCATTTCTTTTGTGTCCTTAATGCTGTCTGTCCAATCACAGCAGAGGGGGTGTGGGTGGGTAGTTATCTCTATGTCTATTCTGTAGAAATTATTACTGTGCCACAGACCGTGGTGGACGTATTATCATTTAAAAAAAAAAAAAAAAAAGGAAATGCTGTGTTTCAAAGTTACATTTAAATGCTTTGCGATATCTGACCTGCTTCTATTTTGTTAAATAAAGTGTGGTTGAGGTTGAGTAAAAAAAACAAAAAACAAAACAGACAAGTTTTTTTTTTTAAGGAGTTTATTGCATTTGAAGTTGTAGGAACGTATAACAGGTTTTTTTTGTCTCTGTTCATTTGCTATATCCTCAACAGTTTTGGCTCCATACACCAGTTCAGATTTCAAAATGACCATGTGCTATTAAAACACTGTTCAAAGCATATTTTATTACAGAAATGTATTTCGTAACTACGGTAACTAGAGGTTTCATACCATTATTATCATTATCCTTATTTGTATAATAATAATAATAGTAATAATGATAATAATAAGGATAATAATAATTATTATCCTTATTATTATTATTATTATTATTATTATTGGGTGATGAAAACAAATCCTAGTTAAGTTAAGTCGTATAGAGGGAATCCTATAGTGACAACAACAATTAAATAACTTGAATAACTGAAGTCATTGCAATGACGTGCGTAATTCGTAATTCACCTTCAGGGTTCAACATTGCAATATGAGACTGTAAATAAGCAGCCATCCACTGTTCCTCCCCCTACCCTCCCTCCATCTCCTCCAGCTGCAAATCGTGGCCAGGGTGGCAGTTTGAATCTTTGAAAGTCCACCCCAGCTGGTTAAAATGACACGAGGCACAGAGGCGAGTGACTCCCTGAACGAAAACAAACACACCCAATCTCTCCCCGTCGGCGTTCAAATCAATGGGACGCCGCGGGCCGGTAATGTGTGGTCGGATTCAACTGCTCTTTTGTTTCACTTTCGTCAACTGCTATTTAGTCATTCGGCCAATTCCTTTATCGAAACGGACATTGTTTTACATTTTTACATCAGTTATTAATGAGCAGAAAGGGGTTTCGGCGACTTGCTCAGGTATGCCTGACAGGCAGACCGGATTTGAACCCAAAACCTCTCGACTGGGCGTCCAACCTGGCTCCTTTTAGGGAAGGCTTTCAAGGACCGATTTGTCACTCCAGTGACACATTTAACATCCATTGTGCTGGAAAACTGTGTTGTATTATTATCATTTACTCCTAGTATAGGGAGCCGTCATGCAGCTACAAACCATTCCTTTGTCCTTTATCACTGTATTACTTATGTTGCCATGCCGACATGGCATGTAGAAAGAAACGGGTTGGACGTGCTTACAGCGACTGACTGCTTCAGGTTGGGAACAGTTGGAAAGCTATTCATCATTCAACCACTGAGATCGAAGGTTTAGCGCATAGCTCTGATTCTTATTGTGTCTCCAGAGTTACCCAAATGTATTGCGGCAAGGTAGAGCTAGCAGTGAATGCTAACATTTTCAGCAACAGTGTCACATGATTAAGGTTGTTCTCGTAGCACTTCAGTGGATAACTCTCATTCTGATTGTGTTGGTAGCTTGTAGCTACGTAGCTGCGTAGCTTCAGAATTACCCAACTGTATTCTGGAGAGGTAGTTATCCCCCAAGCTAGTGGCTAATGCTAACACTTTCAGATCATTAAGGTTGTGCTCATCCCACGTAGCACGTAGCTGTAATTCTTGATTGTGTATTTGGTGTGTGTGTGTGTGTGTGTGTATGCTAGGTGAGCCCCCTCTCCTCCAATCTAGAAGTTAATGCTAACACTTCCAGCAACAGTGTAACATCATTGAGGTCGTTCTCATTACACTTAGCTTAAGCACGTAGCTCTGACTGTGATTGTGTCTATGTCGCTACGTAGCTCTAGAGTCGAGATCTACCCAACTGTATGCTACCGAGGTATCCCCCCCCCCACCGCCCCTCCTCCAAGCTAGCGGGTAATGCTAAGACTTTCAGTCGGTGCAACATCATCATTCAGCTACTTAACTTCAGCGCGTAGCTCTGATTCTGATTGCGCCTTTGGTGTGCGTGTCTGTAGCTGCTTAGCTCCGAAATGACCCAACCGGGTGAGGTAGTTTCCTTCTGCCCCCAAGCTAGCGATTAATGCTAACACTTTCAGCGTGTGTAACATAAGGTCGTCTTCATAGCACTCGGCTTTAGCATCTGTGAGTAGATACACGGCGTAGGCTATAGCCCACGCTCAGAAAAGCAGTGTCTTTTCTCTCTTCGTTATTCAGATGTTACTCATAGGTACAAAATGGCAGGGGGCAAAACGTCATTGTCTCTACGACACTTTTTTTTGCTAATTTCTAAAAGAAAGTGAGCTCATTTGATGTGGTTATTGTATTTATCCTTCATAAATATTATTATTTCGTAGATTTGCGTCATCCGCTGTTCCCTTGTTATGCGTGTGCCGGTCTTTGAACAATACCAGCCATTGTATGCTGTAGTTAATCAAAGAAATGGAGATTATGATTACATTCACTGAGTCATTGTTACATGTAATCCAGTTAAAATATCCACAAAAGGATTCCTCTGTTTGATTGGTTGAAAGATGTGTTGTGAGACTATGGAGGCAAATCAGTCCTCATCCCCATTTTCATTGGTCAAGATTTGTAATTTTTTTTCTTCTGTTAATAACCGATCCCCAAAATTCACAAATAAGGCTGCAGCGGGTTTTGAGTAATTGAATCTGAACGAATTGGGCAACTCGATATTTTCACGTATACGACACGAACACTGAACAGTGAACAGGTGCCAAAATAGGTTACAAAAATAATCCGCAAAATAATACAAATACATGAAAATGGACGATTATCTCAGTGGGATAACTGGGGAATCACTGATGTAACAAGCTATTGAATTAAATCGGTTACCCCCCCCACCCCTTCCACAGACTCTACCATCTCATATCTAATTACATCAAAATAGACGGATAAACTACAGGGGGGGGCGGTGGTAATTCCACAGAGGGCTAAATCTGGCCCTAAACCACAGCTCAATCTGCTGTGGTACAGAGCAGCGGCCCAGCACGACGTCTCTCTCTCTCCCTCTCTCTCTCCCTCTCTCTCTCTCTCTCTCTCTCTCTCTCTCTCTCTCTCTGACTTAATACCATGTATTTACAGTGCGTGTACGTGATATTTACGCCTGGGCTCACCACTTGGACAATCACTCGCGGCGTCGGTTGCCTACTAGCCTCGGCGTTTTTTTTTCTTTTGTTTTCCCGCACTGGGATTTTAATGTCACGGTGGTGGTGATTGACAGGCGATGATGATGATGATGAGTGTGAAGATGATGATGATGATGATGATGATGATGATGATGATGATGATGATGATGATGACGACGACGAGTGCGAAGATGATGATGATGATGACGATTTGTGAAGATGATGCTGGGGATGATGGGTCATGAAGAAGATGATGTGACGAACGGGGATGAATAAAAATGACAACAGGCGCGCACAGTAACGCGCGTGTCACTTCGGCGCGGCTGAAATCGTAACGAGGGCGCCGCGACGCCGCGGATCCATCTGTCGTCTCTCCGTCCGGCCGCCGGCTAGTGACCGAGGAGCCCGCACCCCGCACCAAGCGGGGTCTTTAATCAAGATGAGTGTGTGTGTACAGGCTCACAAGGGTTTTCCGGCTCGCCTCTCTCGGTAATCCTTCCCCTGCCCCCCCCCCCAACCCCATCCACATCCTCCCCCCCCTCGCCGCCGCCGCCATCCGTCCACCCACCCCTCCCCTCCTCTCCTCTCCTCTCCTCTCCCCGGCCAGGGCTCATCGATTACCCCATTGATTTGATTTAGCGGCCGCACGCTCGCTCCACCACTGCGCCCACCCGCCCCCATTGGCCGTCTCATCCGTCACTGGCATTTCAGGGGGTAGGGTGTGTGTGTGTGTGTGTGGGGGGGGGGGGGGGGGGTTGAGGGGTGGGGGGGGGGGATTATGTGGCTGAAGCTGATCCGATTACATTTGGGCCAAATGGGGACTATTACCGCAATACAAAATGGAGGGAGTTTTTGTTTTTTTTCCCTCTCTTCGAGGGAGGAAATGTAGCGTTTGCTGAGGTGGGTAAAGGGGTTTGAGGTGGATGAAGGGGGTCTGTTTTGAGCCTGTCTCCGTTTTTATGACGTCTGACTGCCACGTCACGTACCGCACATACGCACGTACGCAGTACCACACGCACTAGACGCACACATGAGTGGCCACATGCAAAGAGACACATGCAAACGGACGGACGGTGAATGGACGCGTAAACGTACATATACTGTACATACAGACGTGGAAATGTTCGCACGCACGTCGTCCGCGCACAGAACGACGCTCACGCACGCGTGTGAATAGACGGCAAATACTGTATACACACACACACGCACGCAGGTAGAGTTGCATAGACCCCACACACACATGCACGCACCTACACTCCTATCCATATTCAATAGCAGACCGGACCAGTTTCGACCGATGTCCAGAACGCTTTCTTCACTCGGCTTTCGCGGGTCCAGAGGAGATCGGACCCTCCTGACCCCGCTGACCCCTCACCCTCTTCCACCCACTCCCCCCCCCCCTGCTGCCAGTTACAACAGATACAAGCAACCCTCTCCGGCCATAGTGCACAAGGATCGTGTTCGTAATGAGACCAGCCGCGCACCGTTGGCCTATTGAACACAGCCTCCTGCAGGCAGGGTCAGGCTGGCTGGAGAATAGCGCTTGGGAGGATTTTTTTTCTGTACGTTAGGGGAGAAAAAAGGGCAACAAAGGAGGAGGATTTACCTTTAACTTCTCTTTTTTGAGGCTGAATGTGTGGCAGTGGCAGGTGGTGACATATAATAACGGGCTTCGCTGCTGGAAACAGGGCGACGTGTTGGTTGAAAGGTTGCCACAGGATTTGTGCTGCACAATAGGGTCACAATAGGGGAATGTGATTGCTGTGATTTGTCTTGTGTCTTTTCTGAACAATGTGTAAACGAATGACGATTGTCTGTCTTGTCCGTCCATCCGTACGTACACATTTAATGCAAGTATTTTTTCATCTTTTCGAAAAGCAGCTTCAGGTATCTCTAAAATGTGTTTAGAAATGGTTGATATTTATTCAAGGAGCGTGCACACGCACGGGCACACGCACGCACACACACACACACACACACACACACACACACACACACACACACACACAGTTGT
This sequence comes from Merluccius polli, assembly GCA_030340625.1. NCBI lineage: Eukaryota > Metazoa > Chordata > Actinopteri > Gadiformes > Merlucciidae > Merluccius > Merluccius polli. The sequence continues at coordinate 199,084 of JAOPHQ010005696.1, forward strand.
TAAAGATTAGCAGTAGCCCATCTGGCGTATGTCAAAACCCCATTCACAAGTTGCCACATCACAACATTACCAGAGTGCTCAACTTTTTTAATGAATGAAGTTGGAGCTGGTTGAGCCTGGCGCAGCAGTGAAAAGCTTCCCTCCCACCACGTTACTTTTAGTTCCTTTTAATTGTTACACTCTCTTCAGTTATTCGTACTCTGAAGTACATACTCATTTTACTTTGTCTTCTCTTTTAAAATCAAAGCAATATACCATTGCAGGCCTAGAAATAAGAACAGTTTAGATATCTGGTAACGTATATCAAAAACTACCTTATCTGTGATGACAAGGTAGTTTTATGCAATCTTGTAGTAGCATCACTGTAGTATGGTCATCACTGTAAAGCGCATTGGTATCATCAAAAGGTGCTATATAAATCCAATGCATTATTATTATTATTATTATTATGAATGTAACTGCTGTATATCAAGTCTAGAAATAGACAGCAAATAATAACAATAAACCTAGTAAAATTATACATAACCATATCCATTTAGTTAATCAATTTATTGTTTTCCCTTCTTGCTGGATAAAGACCAGACTTCGATTTGAAGGGGAGAAAAAGCGTAGCCGCGCCATTGGCTTTTAAGTCAGATACAAGACGATTTATTGAGGCGTTAAAAACAACAAAAGCAAAACATCTATTTAAAAAGGAAAAAAAAAACGAAAAAAAATAGCAAAGAAAATGTAATTTCTACAATTATAGATTAGATTAGATTTAATTATTGTAATTAATATTAATATATAGGTCCCGGTAGGCTATATGTAGAAAAACAGGCAATCTATAGGATTGCCTGTTTTTCTACATTCACAGTATCATGAATATATGCATTTTTAGTTTTTTCAGTCTCTAAATTCAGGAAGAAATAAATAATCCTATGTTACTTTCTCCCAAAGCTGCAAAAGAAGGCAAGACTATTTTTAACGTGTCATTGAATGTTTTTTTCATTTTTACAATCTATTATTTCATTTGTCCTGTGGTGACTCACGGGGAACTCTGCTTACGCATTTATATTTAGCCGCATTTCTATATATTAGCATTATAATTTTTTTGTGTATTATTGTGAACTTTTTCGGGATTGCGGTGACGATTTAGCTCTGTGATGAATGACGATATCAATGCAAACCCTTGCGGGGACGTCACAGCGCGATAAAAAACAAACCCCAAAACTAATGCGAACGGCTCCCGACCAACCGACCAACTCTAGTCAGACTCGTCAGTCTGAAAGAGCGAAGCGGCTTTTAAAAAACACATCATCCTCCTCCCACTCCTCCCACTCCTCCCCCTTCGCAGCAAACTGCTAGCTGCACTAGCAAGCTGCTAATGTCGGTTTTTCCCACATCCACTGCACGCTTGTTAGCTCCAAATGTGTGTGTGTGTGTGTAGTTCTGTGTTTGAGTGTGTGTGTGAGTGTGTAGCTTTTCTAAGAATAGATTATCTCTCTATCTCTCTCTCTCTCTCTCTCTCTCTCTGTACACACGTGTACATGTGCATGCTTAAATTGATGTGTGTGTGTGTGTGTGTGTGTGTGTGTGTGTGTGTGTGTATGTAGGACACCAAGGCATATAGAAAATTACATACACACCAAGGGGAATAGAAAAGTACTGTTCTAAAATCACTGTAAATCACGGCCTCAAGTGGCTTATTGCTTTTATAAACGGTTAATTGCTTTTACTAAAACGGCTATAGGCTACCTTGCAAGATTTCACCAAATAAACACTCGAACATAAAATGTGATCATTTATTGAAAACAAATCATTATTCTCCCACCAAGCAATATAGTTCCTCCAGACAGCGAAATGGTCAAGCAACACAAGCGTACAGGCACATCAATACTAAAAATACATTGTTATGCGGCCACAGGTGTGTGTTTATGGAGTCATTTACAATGGCTTCGAGCCAATCAGAATCAAGGACCGGAACCATTCGCTTTACAATGGAGAGTACATACACACTGAGGCGAATAGGGAGCAGTGCACAGTGAGACAGGAGACAGGATGTCTAAACGGCATCCTTAACCTGGTGCACCACTGCTGCTGTTCGCCAAACGCTAGCTGGGTCAACATATGCTGCCGGGCATTATGGGATGTGGTCGTATGAGGAACACAGAGAGAGCTGTCACACACACACACGCACGCATGCACGCACACCCACACACACACACACTGCAAATACATGTACATGCATGCAGAAACAGATGTTGTATAGTCATGCTAAACACACACACACACACACACAGACGCATGCTTTTAGTAATTAACACACACATGCTACTTACATGCCAAACACATGCTGCACACATACATACAGCCATATGCTTGCAGAAACACACACACATGGTGCAAACACACAGACACATGCATATAGAAAGGGACACACACATGCTAAACGCATGCTCAGCACACACAGCAATTTGCAGAAACACACACTTGCGCGTCTGTGGACAGACACAAACTGAAACACAGCATGCATATGCATGCTGTGCAAGCGCATGCAATTTCCTATGAAGACATTGCATGTTACATATGCATTAACACATATTCACTGGTGCTAGGCCCAGCGATTAAAAAGCAGTGGTAAACACGGCGGATTAAGAGCCATTATCTGTTTTTTCAGCTGCATTAAATAGGAGAAAGAACAAGCGAGCACAAATTGGGGTCAGGGAAATAAGCGCACTTTCATGACATCAACCTTATACGTATGGCTCCAAGCCGTTGTAAATGACTCTTGAAACAATCACCTGTGGCCACACAACAATTCATTTTTAGCATTATAGCGCCTGTTTGCTAGAGCCTGTATGCTAACCTGTGTTGCTTGTCAACTATTTTGCTGTCTTGAGGAATTATATTGCTTGGTGGAAGAATGATGATCTGTTTTCAATAAATGATCACATTTTTGTGTTGCTCTGTGTATATTTTGTGAAATCGTACAAGGTCAATAGCAACCAAAAGCAATAAGCCACGACAGAATCCAACCGACGCCACGAATACAAAAGCTACTCTAACGATCCAGGCCAACGCCCCCCCCCCCCCCCCCCAAGGTTATTGTTTCCGCATATTTTTTTGAAAGCCCCTTTGACCGTTTTACATGACAACCTCACAGGGTTGATCGTGGCGGTGGAAGCTGCGTTGTCATCCCAACAGGACCTTGGACCTGAGCGTGGGATTGGTCATCACAGGGAAATAATGATTTCTGTGCTTTCCTTTTCTCTCTTTAGCAAAGAAAGGACAAGAGAAAGGATTTTACTGCTACTACCACGACAAGTTGTTCATTTTCTCCTGCTAATACTGGCTACTACTGCCTCAAAACGTAGAAAATAAATGGAGGGATGCAAGGATAGGTAGAAGCAGGATGGATGATATGTAGGTAAATGGTGAATGGACTGCATTTATATAGCGCTTTTAAGACCAGTGGCCACTCAATGTGCTTTCATTTTGCCTCACATTCATCCCCCATTCATACACCAAGGTGCGTCACTGCCACCCCACAAGGTGGATGGATTGATGGATATGTGGATGGTTGGAGGGATGGATGGAGGGATGGATGGAGGGATGGAGTGGAGTGGTAGGAAATGGTCAATGGATAGGTGGATGGATGAATGGACGGATAGGTATGTGCAAGGAAGGATGGATGGATGGATGGATGGATGGATGAATGGATAGATAGGTATGTGCAAGGACGGATAGATGGATGGAGTGATATGTGAATAGATGTGGTTATTGGCGGATGAGTGGATATGCAAATACAATAATACAAATAAATCCCAGTGATAGATTTATATTTATTCTGTCTAATGGTGAGTGTCAATTATATCAGATGGACCCTTTGTCGCGCTTTAAGAAAGAAATTGTTGAAATGATTGAACAGTATAGACAACTGGGTTTGTCGACCGCCTGCTGTTTTCAGTGGCTGCCATTTGTGTCGACAACGGGAACATTGTAGACAAAATGACACAGAGTCGATGTGTGGTGACTAAACGTCGAGTCCTTGTTAGGCCGCCAGAAGGAGGTGATTGATTCTGGAAGTAATCAAGGATGTTTTAACACAATGGAGGAGATTTGGAAAGAGACAGAGAGGCATCGATTCACCACCAATCCGGGACTAAAACCCCCCCAATCCACGTTTGGAGAAAGCGCCCCAAGGTCGAGGGAATTGGTGGGTCATGGGCGTTTAACTTGGTGTTCAATCACGGAGACGTTGCAAAATAAAAGCCCCATCAACAAAGGTTTAGTGAGTGTCGGAACAGTAAAAAATGGACATGTTTTGCATAGACGCTGACACGTGATGGCACACAAAAACAGTCCCACAGCGGTACTTAAGGCAACACATGCACGCACACACACACACACACACATTCACACACCATATGCGCCAGCCATCCCAGGATCTCCACGGTCATCTTTCTAAACCATAAGAAAAGCAAAAACAAAACGCTTTCTAAATCCTGTTAGAGCGATTCTCTTCGAAGGAGAACAACCCGTCGCAATTTCATTACGGGATCGCAGCGATTGCCATTTTTTTCAGCCGGGAAAGCGAAATAACATTCGGCTTTCAGAAAACACCACTCTGTGCCTTTGGGGGTGGGGGGGGGGAAAAAATACAAAAAACAACAACCATAAAACGGAAAACCGGAGGAAAACCCCCATCAAGGAGAGCAACAACACACAATAACCCCAGACCTCGGCCCCGGCTTTAAAGGCCCCCATGAAATGAAAAATACATTTCCCCAGTGTTAATCCTGGGTTCGTTGTTCATTTATCTCTTGTTATACACCAAATATACGTCCAATGTTTCATCCTGCACTCGGGGGACATTTACTCATTTGGCGTCCAATGAAAACGCCTCAGCTCCATCATCGCAGGGGATGAGCCCCGCGTCTCCCCGCCGGCAGCGCCGCCGGTGGCCTTGAACGTATTATGGCCTCACTCCAATGACTTCATCGCGGTCTTCTGCTTCCTCATTCTCATCCCCGTCCAAGTATACGTCGGCAAAATCCGCAGGCGTAGGCGGAGGGCGGTGGAGAGAGAGGTCCTCCGCAACGCAGAGCAGGCTGTCGGCGTCGTGGCTTTTCCATGTTGACATCCGGTGCTATTGGCTGCCGCAAACGTCGATCCGTTTCCGAGACGGTTCCCTCCCTGGCGTCGCGGATTTCGCCGGAAATACGTAAATGTCGGGAATCAAATGGCGCCCTGACTTCTGTTTCACGGGGGGCCTTTAAAATACGCTCGGGGTTGGGGGTGGGGGTCCACACATCTTAGTCACCGCACCGAGTTGCTAGTCACAATCTCACCGCCAACCCTCTGAGTGAAGGGGGAGGGGGGGGAGAGAGGGAGGGATTGGAGGGTGTGAGGGCTGATTACCATGGGGGATAAAGCTTCCTCTGTCCTGCCTCCCTGAGAGGAAAAAAAGAGGAAAGAGAGAGAGAGAGCAGAGAGAGAGTAGAGAGAGAGGAGAGAGAGTAGGGGTGTGGAGAGAGATAATAAGAGAGGAAGTAATAGTGAGAGAGAGAGAGAGAGAGAGAGAGAGAGAGAGAGAGAGAGAGAGAGAGAGAGAGAGAGAAAGAGAGAGAGAGAGACTAAGAGAGAGAGAGAGAATCTATAACCTGTCACTGTGTCTCCCTTGACATCTGAATGATGGATTACCGTCTCTTACAATACAGACCGCCCCCCACCCCCACCCCCACACACACACACACACACACACACACACATACACAAACCATCACAGAGCTCTGTGTGTGTGTGTGTGTGTGTGTGTGTGTGTGTGTGTGTGTGTGCCGTCATATTAAGAAGATACATACTACCACTGTCCCGAGACCCAAATTCCCCATCAGGGGACAAATTCATAACAGGAATGTGTCCTGTTAAATGTCGGGTGTTAGGGGAACAGCAAGGCGAACAAACCAATCACTTCCTCCCTCAGCACGCTAAACCCTGCCTCGCCGTCGTTTACCGTGAGGATAAACAAACAAAGATGGCCGCATCGATGTTAATGACGGATGCTGTGGACCACGGCAACGGCGCCGCCACGCTCTACGACTTTGTGATGAAATGGCATTCGTGGGCAAGGTCAGGTCGATGTGAAGGTCGGCCCGCCCTGAGCTAACCGGACCGAACTTGAGTTTTCACTTTTTTTGTCACAACTTTCACAACCTTTTTGGGTAATTTCATCGGCGGGGGGTCGGAGTACTTTTTCTTCGGATGCCGTCAAAGTCAAATCAATATGGGTGGATGGTCATTGCGATGGGTTGGGGGGGGGGGGGCGGGGTTCGGCGTCGATGAGGAGAACAATGTGGCGGTTGTTTTTTGAAGTCTGTTTGAAAAAAAAACGTAAACCTTTTTGTCAATTCGTCAAAAAGTCAATCAGAGCGACATTTTAGTTATCCTCTGGGGACGTCAATCTGACAGACGCGCGGGTCATGTCCTTTAAGGAGGAAAGCTGCACGCGCCGCAGAGCCGGGTCCCTTGCCCTTCTTGAGGCGTCGTTATTCGTGACCTTTTGTGCGGCGACGGAGAACGCGCCTCGTCGCGCGCCGTGACACGCGACGACGACGACGACAAAATAATACCAAAAAACGCTCCCCGGACAGAAGACTAACTGTGCTTTCTCTGCTCCTTCCTCCCGTGCGGTGCAGCCAGACGAAGGGGACGAATCCGTTTTGGAAATGCGGTGAGGACGGAAGACAGAGGGAACGAGGGAGAGCGAGTAGAGACGGCGACTGACACCGACAGACGAACAGACAGACAGAGAGACAGAGTGACAGAGAGAGAGATAATGGCGGTGATGATGATGACGACGGCGATGATGACGATGGTGATGTGACGACGCTGTTGAAAGCCTTCGGCAATGTAAGTTGGCAGGGTCGAAGGAAGGAAGGGAGGGAGGGAGGGAGGGAGGGAGGGAGGGAGGGAGGGAGGGAGGGAGGGAGGGGGAGAAGCAGGGACGGCCTCCATAGGACGCTTGATGCTTTTGCATCAAGGGCTTGGCGCTCTGTCTCTCTCTCTCTCCTTCAAATACTCTCTCCAACTGACTCCCCCCTATGGCTTTAATGTTCTCTCTGTCTTAATATATCTATGTGTGCACATCTCTTTATCTCTCCCTCTCACTCTGTATCTCTCACTCTGAGATACAGAATTCGTCTCGATATTTTTCCTTCTCCGTCTCTCTCTCTCTCTGCCTCGCGGTATCTCTCGATCTCTCGCTCTGTATCTCTTTATCTCCATCCGCCTCTGTGTACATCTCTTAGTATATCTGTTTCTCTCTCTCTCTCTGCCTGCCTCTGTATCTTTCTTGTCACTCATCTGTATATCCCTCCCTCCCTCCCTCCCTCCCTCCCTCCGCATCTCTGTCTCTCCCCCTCGCCCTCTCTGTTTATCTCTCCCTCCCTCTCCCTCTGCATCTCTCTCTCTCTCTCTCTCTCTCTCTCCATCCCTCCCCCTGCATCTGTCTCTCTTCCTCTGTCTCCCTCCCCCTCTCTCTTCATCTCCCTCCCTTCCTCTGCATCTCTCCCACCCCCCCTCTCTCTCTCTCTCTCTCTCTCTCTCTCCATCCCTCCCCCTGCATCTGTCTCTCTTCCTCTGTCTCCCTCCCCCTCTCTCTTCATCTCCCTCCCCTTCCTCTGCATCTCTCCCACCCCCCCTCTTTCTCTCTCTCTCTCTCTCTCTGCAGCTCTCGCTCCTCTGTGCATCTCTTTACTTTCTCTTACCCCCACCTACCCCCCCCCACTCTCCCCCTCTCCCCCCTGGCTTCCCAGGAGTTTAATTACGGTTGTGTGGCGCCTCTGAAACACAGGGACGACAGCCCACACTCTGCTCGCTAACGCTGCGTAGCTCGCTAACGCTGCGTAGCTCGCTAAAGCAACCTAGCTCACTGGCAGATCCTGACTGACTGACTGACTGACTGACTGGTTGGTTGCAAGGTATATGTGTGCCTTTGTGAGTGCCTTTGTGTGTGTGTGTCTTTGTGCGATTGTGTGCTTGCATGTGCAAGCGATTGTGTGCCTGTGTGGGTGTGTTTAAGTGTGTGTGTGTGTGTGTGTGTGTGTGTGTGTGTCTGTGCGTGTGCCGGCTCGTCCGAATTTGCGGACGGCGTTTCCCAGTGAGGAAGCAAAAAAAGTCGAACATTTTCCCCCGGCTCCGGGAACTTTAAAAGAGCGCCGAACCCCGTGGACCCGTTTCACCCGGACACCCCCTTTAGGGAAACATGTCCCAAACTAGCTATTCGGCGGCAGGGAGGCATCAAGTCATCAAGCCTTAAATCGAACATTTACAAAATACTGACCTCCGACTAGCTAGGCTTGACCTCCGACTAGGTAGGCTTAGACGCGTCCTTTGCTTCGTCAAGATATCCCACAATCCCGTGCGCCCGCTCCACCACTCCGACGAGAAGTTATGAGAAATCGACAGTTCAGCCACTGAATATCCATCCTATTTAGATGTATCGTGCTTATTTAAGACATTTGTGCCGACTAGGTAGTCTGTCATTTTGGCGACATCGTGACGCAACGCTGCCTTGGACGTCTGTTTAAATAGAGCGGTGCAGGGATGACGTATTTTTTTAGGCCAACCCGGATGTTAGCGTCGCCCTGGGTTCCCTCGACAAAAAGCCAATGGGGTTTTTCCATTGGATTTTGTATTATTGCAGAAAATAAGCTCTGTGGCAACGTTTATGATACTTACACGTTTTGTTAAGCAAGATAATCTTCACCAATGAACACTACTTTTATGATTTTTGAAGCGTAAATGCAATCGGCAGAATTTTTTTAAGACACATAAAAGCTTCAAAATTCACCAGTGGGGTATTTACTGACGTGTTTTATGTCATAGACCAAAACGTGTAAATCTCTGAAGCTTGTGTAAAACCACAGACCTTATTTCAGGCATCTAATCAAAAACCCATTCAAAAATCCCATTGACTTCGGGACGAGGGGACCGGAAGTGCCAACATGCGTATTTCCGGGTTTCAGGACTCATTCCTGCACCACCCTATGCAGACTCCTCTACAGGTAACCTCATACAAAAACGCCGCCTCCGAAGGACGCTGCCTCACCAGACAGCAAGGCAGCAGGCAGCAGGCCTACCGTTTGGGACACGGCCGGCAACAGGTAAGTGCAAGCGATGGCGGCGTGAATGAACGTTATTGTGTTGTTGTATGCAACTGTAATGATTAGATAGTTTGCCTTCTTGACCAGACCATATTTAAAAACAGCCACTCAAATCCAATGCAGTCGCTAATAAAAATGCTTCGTTGGGAGGTGGATTCTAGACGGCCAGTCCGTCACCATCGCCTGTCAAGATAAAACAAACTAAAACCATTAAAACATGTGTGCATAAAATGTACAAATACTATTTAATAAATCAGCTAAAAACTTTCTGTGTGCGATTTTTCCATGTGTCACTACATTCACGCTACTGCTATTTACACACACACACACACACACACACACACACATTTATATTGTAAATACTTAGCAATTAGGAGACTGTAAAAAGAAGAGTTACCCATTTATCAAGCTTATATACAATCGGTACCAGAACCCCTGGTGTTACATTGTGTGTGTGTGTGTGTGTGTGTGTGTGTGTGTGTGTGTGTGGACACTGCAAAGCCCCAATCAGTAAGGATATTTGATTTATTATTTTGCTTTCCAGGTCTACTCTGATGCCAGGTTGTGCATTATATTTTCATTTCTTTTGCTATTCCAGTCCTTTGCCCCTGCACTGTTTTATTATACACACACACACACACACACACACGCACACGCACGCGCACGCACGTGCACACACACACGCACACACACGTTCACACCATTATGTTGCATTGGTTATAAATATTCCCCTTCCCCGCATCTGCAGTGCCTAAACTATAACTCAATATTAGTAAGAAAACGAATGGCTAGCATTGATGGAACAAAGAGTTATTGCACTGTCACAGTGTGTGTGTGTGTGTCTGTGTTTACATGACCCAGATCAGCCATTAATAATCACTTTTTGTTCACACATTTTGTTTAGTTGTTGACTTGTTGTTGTTTTTGTCGATGCCGGTTACATCACAGCGAAGTGGCTGTGGCAACGGGTAGACGGGAGAGATGTGTGTGTGTGTGCTGGGGGGGGGGGGGGGGGGGGGGGGTTTGTGGTACAAATTCACAGATGTGACTCCACTGTGCTCGTTCGGGTCCTCCGATTTCTGATGAAATGAAACGATGGAAAGGAAAACAAGGCCAGGACCAAGTAATCGCAAATAGATTGAAACCTCAACCCCCCCCCCCCCCCCACCAGCCCTCCCCCCCACACACACACATCTTCATCCCCCCCCCAAACGATCAAGCTGGGACCCCTATGACTCACGCCTGTGTCTTATTTGTATTTTTCTTTCCACCGAAACTGAGTCATTATTTTTCTGTGTAGCAGCCGAGACCATGTGGGTACGCCGGATGCACTAATGACCTCCTGGTATGCTAAATGAATTGATCAAATGTCCATCAACACACTGGAAGTCACAGGGATTACAGTGAGAGTGGGGGGGGGGGGTGAGGGATGGGGGAGGTAACAGAGTGATCACAACAGAGCAGATACCGGCGCTCAAAAAGAGTGCGTTTTTTGCATTGCTCTGACCTTTTCGGGTGAATATTTAGTCGTTTGCCGTTTATACCAGTTGGATCGTTGCAGATTTGTATTTGCCAAAGTAACAATAATATTAATCCGTTATTTACACTGGACCTTTTTAAAAACGTGTGTTGCAAAGTGCTTGACATGATCAAAAGGACGCGGTAGAAAAAACTGAGTAGATACATCATCGTCACAAAACGCTGTAATTACATAATAGGGCCGTAAGAAACGGAGATAAGCTCGCAGCCCATAATTAAGTACAAATGTAGAAGGGATTCGTGTTCGTGCAGGTGTCAACAAAAACACATACAAATCTACAAATGAGAATTAAAAAAGGCTGCGAATGGCTTGTGCGGTAAACCTCCGTTTGCACACGGTGTTTCACTTCAAAACACACACACACACACACACACAAGAGAGAGAGTTCGTCTCCTGAAATGATTAAAAGTCTAAGGTCGTTTTCACATCAGGGACCCGGGTCTGGATCCGAGTGAACTTGAAGTCCAGTTCATTTAAAAAGTGTGAACGCTGTGCGCCATACCCAAGCGCGGATCAACGAACCGTGTCCACCGAGACCACTTGAAAAGGTGGGTTTCGAGTACGGTTCATGTGTCCTCGCGGCTGAAAGCTAACTGTACCCAAAACACGCGAGTGGACTAGCTGTTCTGTTCTACATATCCGGGTATGGTGTCAATCTCAATCCTCTGAACTGCACGGCCACAGCTGATGAAGTAGGAAGGCGGGCGATAGGGACGTTCTTGACATTGTCTCCGAAAATAGCAATAATAGTAGGCGTAGCGCGAAGGTCGACGCCGTTGCATGGGCTTGGGATCTTGCGATTGGTGCGCTTTTCTACACTGGAGCTTCTTCTTCTTCTTCTTCTTCTTCTTCTTCTTCTTTGCTGTATCGGAGCGCGTGAAGATACGCAAGTGTACTCAGGTATTGAACAATATTACTAATGTGAACTCTGCCCAGCATAGGAGTGTGTGTGGGGGGGGGGGGGGGGGGGGGGGGGGGAGGACAGTATGATGCCATCCTCCCCAATGTGACAAACTACTGCTGTTGAATTATGATGTGATTAGGTGTATGATGATGATGATGATGATGATGATGATGATGACGATGATGATGATGATGATGATGATGATTAGGTCCTGTTATCAGGTGGGGCCCTCTTGAGGGACCCCTGGGCGCCTGCACAAGTGGCTCTGGGTGAGCGCCAAGGAACCACAATCAGCAGCCATTCAAAAAGGGCAGCGGCGGACCGCGTCGGGGGGGGGGGGGCGGGGGGGTGGGGGGGGGGGGGGGTGAAACAGCGGCGTCTTCGGGAGGCCTTTTGAAAGCCCGACGAGCGTTTGTTTTTTTCCGGCGAGGTTTCCGGCAGCTCCGACGACGGAAATAGAGCCGAGCGTGACGTTTCGTTGTTGTTGTTTTTAGGGCCGGGACTTTAACGCGTTAATTAAGATTAATTAATTACACAATAATTAACGCGTTGAAAAATGGACGCATTTTAATCGCACTTATTTTTGCACCGCGGAACGTTTCTCACTGGATGAGTTTCAGGCGGACCGATTGTACTGGAGCACCAACTAGCGTTCATGAGTTCAGACAACAACAAACCACAGTGAACATGAACGAAGTAGCTGATGAGACCGCTTTGGTTGGCCCCGTGGATGGGAAATGTTGTTACAAAAAACAGATGGAAGCGTCGATAAGAGCATGGTTGTGTGCAAGCTGTGCAACAAGGAATTCGCATATCACCGCAGCACATCGAGCCTCAAGTATAGTGTGGCCATTCGTCCAGCTTTAGGCCGGACTGTCCGGTTTTTCAATGCCCTGTCCGGCGTCCGGCGCAGCATCAAGCCAGACGCGTATTTGTCCTCCTTTTTGAGACACCCCCGCTGGTCATAGGTCCGCCCGCCGGTCATAGGTCCGGGGTGTGTTGTATCGTGCGCCCCCCCCCCCCCCCCGTCGTTGTCGGCCGTAGGTCCGAGGCGCGCACCCCTCTTCTCACTGGGGTGAGAAGACAGGGCCTAATTACCAATCGCCTGTCCCCTCTATAAAACCCGGTTTAAGGAACCACGGCTTTACGGCTTTACCATCCCGAATCGGCTCGCAGCGGAACTAATAAAAGCGGGGCGAGCCACGGCGGCACGGATATCCGAACCCGAGTCTGACTTGTCACAACTGTGTGGACTGTAAAAATTCATCCCCTCGTCGAAGAAGGGGACGGAGAAGAGACGCGCGCCATGCAGAGACTCTCCCTTTCCCTGCGATGTACTTTCGTACCGGGACGCGCTCATTCTCGCCTCTCCGTGCTCTCCATCCGCGGGAGCGCGGCGGTCGCGACCTCCAGAGTCGCCGTCGCCCTTCCCTGTCACTCCTCCTTGTTTCCTTCCTCGCTCTCCCTCACATCCCTCCTCCATCTAATCCATTCCCCCCCCCCCCACCCCCACCACCCAGCTCAGCCCCGGCACCCCCCCACTTCCAGGTCCTTCTACACAGATGCTTTCATTTCAGACCAATCTCTCAACCCCGACCCCCCCCGCCCACCTCAACCGCCCCCCCGCCCCCCCACTCACCATCAATTCTTGTTGTTAGCCAAGCTCTCTCACTATCCTTTGTCTGTTGTCTCTCTCTCTCTCTGTCTATTTCTCTCTTTTTTTTTCCTTTCTGTCATATATTTATATTTATTTATTTCCGCAGCACACCGGTACTAAAAATTGTACCCTACTTCATAAACGCTACATCTGACATTGCTTTTTATTGCAGCAACATATCGCCCATCCGAAAATGAATACGTATGGGGGGGGGGGGGGGGGGGGGGGGGGTGAACTACGAGCTTGGGAAGGAAGCCGGTCGCGTCGCATCTTTCTTGTCTCTCGGCGATCTCTCTCTCTCGCTATGCAAGTTACAATGGGTGATGTAATGTAACGTGTGAAGTTTTTCCGTATAAACCTTCAGGGAACCTTAATATAAAACCTTCAGAGGGAATAAAAAAAACAGCATTCGTGTGCAAATCTTGAAATTTATTACAACTACATCTTTGGCTTTTAGGGTCTCGTCAAACCGCACCTGCATGCATTACTTTGTTTGCATGCACTCTGCATGTTTACTTCACTGATCTTAAAACTGTAAGGATAAGGAAGTATTTAAACTGCTAATGCCACCAATTGCAACACAAATATTCCAGTTTCTTCACCATGTGAACATTTGTGATATCCAATCAAGATAGGATTTTCTTGTCATGCTGCTATATTATGAGCTATAGAGGTTATAACTAACATACACAATCCCCTTGTTTGTATTGAGATGAGGAAGATTATACTGCTACTTAGCTAATTCAGGCCATGTTGCAATCGATCTTATTTTGAATTAAAGAAGATCCTTGAGTGGACATTTGAGGTCATCCCCGTCCGGTCGCTTTCTGATGTGGTGTGCGGTGGATCTTGTTCACAAGGCCCGTTTGTCCACCTCCTCCTCCGGCTCCTCCGCCTCTTTCTCCAACCGAAACGCCACCTCCACCGGCCGCCTGCCTCCTCTCCACCGGCAGGGCTTGTACATGGCCACGTCACAACACAATGACCGCCTCCATTTTGGAAGCATTAGGAGCATTGTAATGTTAGTTATTGGGTTGGTAGTCATCGTTTTTTGGTCATTGTTTAGTCATCAATCGTGAAATTAATTGTCATTATGGGGAGACATTGTGTTTGAAACCGTCACAGCGTTTCTCAGGATAGACGTGGCAAAACCATGTCTTCATTAGCCGAGGTTTTGGTACATTTACGTTGGTTTAGGAATTTTACAGCACTACAACTCTCACATATGGTGAAGTATCGCCAACAAAAGATCCCATGATGCACTCTGATGTGCAAGCCCTATCTGAGGTTTCAGGTCCTCCATGGCGTCTTCCCCGCAGGCCTGCAGAAATACCATCAACGTTGCGTTGGAGAGGTTTATCTTTACGTTGACACCTGTCACAGGTATGGTCCAGTAGACGTAGAGGAACTGAATTTCCATCCATTTAGTTCATTTCTAACGTCGTACTCTCATTGGTCAGGTCGGGAATGAGTTCTGACCCCCGTGTTGTTTGTTTTTGTTCGAGAGAGCGAGAGCTATCTTTTCTCGGAGAGGTGTTAATTGACAGGCCGCCGGTTCCAGCGCAGATTGGTTTGCCCTCTGGTGACGTGGATCGGCCGATTCCACAGTCTGGCCTATTTAACTGCCGGGTTTCCCGGGGGTGTCTGCCAGGGAAAGGGGGAGTGCGGACAAAGATAGTATATAAGAAAAGATGACACATTCAAAGCGGCGGCGATGGGGTGTAAAAAAGGCAGTGGGGTCGATTTAGCGTCGAAATGTTCAGAGCGCCTTCAACTTGTAAGGGATGATCTGATATTTACCTCGAGTTCAATGTTTCAAGAAAATAATTGGACCAACACCTCTACACCTCTAAGTGGAGTGAATGGAGCCTGCGCCCGCTCTCTAGTCTCCTAAGGTCGGGGGGGGCCTGGTTAGTCTCCTTTTGAAACGTCTCTGGTGTTGATGTTGACAGCCGATCCTTGTGTTTGACATTACATGGATATATTTTGCCGTACATTATTTCACTGCATTGAGTATGACTAGTGTTGCAGGTGAATAATATGAAGGTGGAAAATAAATGCAATGTCTCTCTCTCTCTCTCCCTCACTCGCCCACACGAGCCATTGACACTGGGGGGGTCACGCGAGGGTGGCATGGACGGTGACTTAGCCGTCCAATCAGCGAGCGGCATTGCGGTGATTACACACGATCCTGACCAACCCAGACAGCCAGGGACAATTTGTTAAGTGTGTCCGGGATAGCGGTGTTGGTTGTCCTGTAATGCAGTGTACGTATACAGCCCAGAATAATGAACCCACCGTGTAATATTCTGAGGTGATAGCCTATGTTTATTTATGCTACAGCGTGGGTGATGTGTTTTTATATATATATATATATATATACGTGTGTTAAAGTGTGTTGCCATCCCCCGTGAATACCCCCGTAGCTTGTGCATTTTATTTTAATGTTGTGGTATGATTACATAGTTATAACTTTTATATGTATATATATTGTGTGTATAGATTAAGAATTAGGAATACAGTATAGTGCTGTACTGTAACAGGAGTTATGGAGGTATGATATTGTATTTATTAGTTTATTAGATGTGACTTGTTCATATGACTGATTTGTGCTGTCTGTGTTTATCCAACATGAAAACATTAGAGGCAGATTCTTTACGATGTCAATGTTTTTAATTTTTAATTTACCTGGTTATGAAACTGACCCCTTTAAATGTCCCTTTTGAAATGTGAGTTCCCTATGCTTGACTTTTAGTCTTTTTAGTTGTGTCTCCTTTTGTGTTTTCTGTCTGTAACTATGTGTTTTTTTTATGCTGCTGCCTGTCTTGGCTGGGTGTCTCTCGAAAAAGAGATTCTTAATCTCAATGGGACTTTCCTGGTTAAATAAAGCTTAAATACAAATAAAAATGAATAAATAATAAATAAATGCAGACAGCACTCCTTAGCTCCTTAGCGATATATGCTCCTCCAGCATATATCGCGTTTGCTCGTTGGTGGCGCGTGTCGTCGCGTGACGCGCGGGGATCGCCACAGGAGACCGACAGTGGGCTGCGTCCGCCGCGGTCGCCGTCCAAGGTGCTGAGGTTTGGCCGAGCGCGATGACTTCACGCGCTTTTCGACAAGCCGCTCGCTGACTGCATGGTTCAGGGAACCACCCCTGGCGAACATCCCAGATATGAAAAGTACTCGCACCGAATGAGATGAGATAAGAAACAAAATGTCAATGACATGGAAAACAAGACTCAACAAGACTGTCCGGTTCCTACATCTATCCTCTCTTTGCCTACAACTATAGAAGACACTGAAATGATACATCCTAATATATATATAGCCCAATTATAACTAAATATGAACATTAGCAGACGCTTTTATCCAAAACATCAGATTAGGACCGGTGAGCATAGATAACCTTGGTCTGTGTTAGTGATTACTGTTAACCTTGGTTTTGTCGCCAAACATTTTCTTTGGACATTTGGTAGATGATTCAGAGACTGTGTATCTGGCACAAAGCGGGAGGGCTGAATCACCATTTCTGTTTGCATAGTGTTTTCTCATGGTATGTTCAGCTTAGGGAGTTAGGTTTAGTAAATGTTTGTTTTTGTTTTGTTTGTTTCTTTTGATCACTTAGGGATTTAGGCAGGAGTCCCGTCGAGAGGACAGTTTGGGCTTTTTTTTGCTGTTTTGGCTTTTTCTTGCACCACACCGGCTTCACTGACTGTACATAACGCTCGCTGTGTACACCAACAAATTGTTCACTTTTGCACTCATTTACACTCTCTGCGTGTGGGTGTGGGGACCGGGGGGGGGGGGGGCAGGAAGAAAAGAACTCCTATAGTTATGTTACATCCTCCTACCCCTAGACCGCAAATCCCCTTATCCGGATCCTGAAAATACTTGTTCCTTTTTGTCGTTCATTGGCATGCATACAGGAACGTCCCATTGGTCTTTGTTATTAATTAATCCTGCGCTACTTCTGTCTTTGTAATACTGCCAATCATCTCTCTTAGAGTATATAGTGTACAGGTACATCATGATGACACGTATTTGTAAGTTCTGGGCTGACACAGGGAGAAAACAACCAAATCTAAACCCTTGAGCTACAGCCAAAATTGTACAGACAGAAACCAAAGGAACAGACGACAAGCAAGGGGCAGACGCCGGGGAACATAAACAGCGAGGACACAGGTGAATCAAATCTGTAGTCAGGTGGGAAGGATTTCACAGGGAGCATTGTTACAAGACACAAGCACCCCCCCCCCCCCCCCCCCCCCATCCGCATCACCCCCTGTAGACACGGCCCTGCAACCTTCAATAGGCCCTTTTCACAGAGGCGCCATTTTAGGACAAACACAAGTGTCGCTCATAACACTCATCGTGGGTCTGCCTGCTTTTCTGTAGACTTATCTCACTAGTTTAGACTACTACCTGTGCCCTGGTCCATAAAACCCATAAGGAGTGTTGTGAAAAAGGGCTTCTCCCCTGATTTCCTTCTTGTCTCCACCAGCAACACAGACAAAATTGCTTAATCTTTCTTTTAAAAAGCTATTTCCGGGGCATTGTTTTTGCCTTAACGGACAGGACAGTGAAGACGGACAGGTTGAAGTGGGTTGAGAACGAGATAGGAAATTGACGTGGAGCAAAATGGCCGCAGGCTGGAATCAAACCGTCGTCACTACGAGGTGTTTTTGCCTCGGTGGGTGACGGACAAACATAAACGCTGACGGACATACAAGCCACCCCAAATTCATTCCCTTCCAACACGGAGATAAATGACCCCTTAATCCTAAATCCTCTCTCCCGCCGTCTCCTCACCTCCCTCTCTCCTTCTCCCTACAAGTATCTCTCTCCTTCCTCCTTAATCTCTCGCTCTGCCTCCCTACATGTATCTTTCTCCTTCTCCCTACATCATTCTCTCTCTCTCTCCCCCCTTTCTCCCTACAGCCTACATCTCTCTCCTTCGTTCTTAATCGCTCTCCCTGCCTCCCTACATCTCTGTCTCTCTCTGACTGCCTACCTCTCTCTGTCCCCCTACATCACTCTTTCTCCTCCCTACATCTCTCTCTCTCTCTGTCCTCTCTCTGTCCTGTCCACCTACTCTTTGTAGAGCACTCTGTGAACCAATTTACTCTCTGTCCAAGTGGACCCTCCCAAACACTCTCCCCTCACACAGGTGGACCGGGTGTCTCACACACACACACACACACACACACACACACACACACACACACACACACACACACAGGCACACAGGGATATATTCATTCACACAGGTAAGGACACACACACACACACACACACGTTTCACTCACAAAATATCAAACAAAACATACAGAATATAAATAAAGAAAACCTTTTCCACGATTTGAGTGGCGTATTCCACAAATATTGTAGGAGAATAATACCCAATATGCTTTAGTGCTTAGCATTTGTAATAATTACTACTGCCGTTTCACACAGCATCAATGCCTCAACAACCCAAAACATTTTAAGCTGAATTAAATGTGCGCTTTATGCAAACCCATTTCGACTTGTGGGACGGAAGTGGGAAGCAATTTCCATCCTCGCCAACATGTTTGCTTGTTAATACTCATATTTAATATTCAATAATATTCAACTGTTTCTAGTGTGTGTGGTCTCTCTCGCACAGACTCTGTACTACACAAACAGACAACAGTACGTATAAATAGTCTTTGGTTATTATTATTGGAGACATACACACCCTGCACTACCCCTTTAATAACCTTTAAATATATTACACTGTGTTTCTACAAAGTGACACTTTGCGAGCCGAAACACACACTGGGTGCATGCTTTATCCGGATTTGAATTCATGAATTTGGTAATGAATTGTATTTTCTCCCGGTGAACATTGGTGGAAATAAATCAACATTGACTTATTGATTCATAGCTTAAATCGGTTATCCTCATCCACTGGATTATAAACATCCAAAATGAATTTTCCTTTCCTACGAAAGAGGAGATATTTGTGTTGTTCCAGCCTGGGCATTTTATCGACTGTTGTTTTTGCGGTGCCGCGCTAAGCCATGGCAGTGATGAGTTGCTCTCGGATATTAAAGGTAGACGACAAACCGCTGCTGCAGTGGTTCTCAAATTGTGAGTCGTGACCCGTAAGTGGGCCACAGGATTAATAACCTTAACGTTTTGAGTCAAAGTATCTCAGCGGTTTAGGGGGGGGGGGGGGGGGGGGGTTGGATTCGATGTATGCACTCAGAGTACTGTAACATCGGATACGAATATTGGAAAATGTAACGCCATTGTGAGAACATTTTACCTTTTTTTTTTTCTTCTTATAAGTATTGAGTACTCCTTCAGTTTTCAAACTGACTCCTGGAAGTTTAAGCTCTCGTCTGACGAAATATATCGGACATGTTTCATGGGATCAGTTCGACCCACTTTCCCGCCCTGGGAATGACCTCCTATGAGACTCCTGTCTTCACAATCACTGTCTCAGTTCTTGTTTTTTTCTCCAGTTCTCCCCTGTTGCGCATCCACAAAAAACCTGCCACATACTGCAGACGAGCCCTATTCATCCCCCGAATGAATACCACACACAGTATGGGGGAGCTCTCCTCGGGATTTTGGTAGCTATACAAGATGCCCCGTTACACGTTTCCACAACTCAGAAGAACAATGCAGCAATGCGGCGTCTGTGCATGCATCACAGGCCCCAGAACGAGGCCCCAAAGGCACAGTCATCCTGGAATATGCCCTGCGCCTTACGCTAAACGGGTAAAAATGAAGGGCCTGCGGAAAAGCTTTATGAGGAACGAGCCTCGTGTGGAAAAGGGAAGAAGGTAAAAAAAAATATGTCGCTGCAGCACGTCGGTCGTTAGTGGAACGCGAGTAGCGAGGACCGAACAAAGAGTGGAGTCGGATCTCAGATTTCGTCACTTCGACATAATCCCCAAACTGCCACCCAAGGGAACCCGACCCTTTTAAAGATGTGATCCCAGGATTGTGAATGAGCCCTGAGGACTTTCAGAAGCCATCCTTCCCAGCCAATGCGACGCAGCGGTTCAAACTGGGGTGGAGCGATGGCTCCATGGTTCCTCTTGACTAGGTTGCGGTGCCCCGCGGTGATATTGAAGAGCGGCCATGCCTGGTTCGGTTTCATAAAAGTCTGTTAAAAAGTATGTTCATGTTGTATCTGCTGCTAATTGGTCCGGCTGGTGTACAGCCAGTAGTCTAATGATTTCCAAATGCATGACTTTAAATGCGTTCAACTCTGCATTCAACTGCATTCTGTTAAACCAGGTCCGGTTACGAAGTGAAAATCATGGGGGTAAGGATAGTGTGGTGGTTGGGTTCGACTCGACATCGAACGATGTCCCCCTAACCCCCTCTAGCCTGCTCCTTAATGACCCTAATCCACATATCTAAAATTCACTGGAAGCTACTTTGGTTCAAAACATCTGATAAATAACTACATAGTGAATAATAAATGATGACGCTCCTTGGTATTGGAAAGACATCAGAGGAAAAACTGTTAAAAAATGTGAGAAAATAAACAAACTCCATGACACAGGGAAGCGGGAAAAAAAAGAAAAGAAAATGACAAGTCAAGCTTCCCCGGTGCAACAGACGCATCCGAAGCTGACATCTCCACCTGCCTACAGCGACGAATTTCCCCAAGCGCTCGACGACAAATGTATCGTACATTATATTATTATTTATTTTTAACGTTTCGCATTCCTCGCCCCGTGGTGTGTGTGTTGTCGCGTCATCAGTTTTGTGCCCCCTCTAAGCCTGTCAGCGTGAATAACACTCAATTAGCTCTTAATTCTGTTTACTCAGGGATTGCATTTTATTTATTAATTTACGTTCAAGTATTTTTTCTCCTTTTTCTGCCTTGTCATGGTGTGTCGATGACAAAAAGGTAATAACAATGGGATACAGGCAAGGTCATGAGAGAGAGAGAGAGAGAGAGAGTAAAACAGAATGAGGTAGAAGAGCAGATTTTAGGGTAGATATAAAGAGTATTACGTCAAATTGGCAGAAAAGGTAACAGTAAAAGTAAATTAAAATGGGCGGGAAGACACACTAAAAGTTGTAGATAGATATAAACCGAGTCAGGAACAGAAAGGTACACTGGCGCGAGCCCGAGGCCAAACACACACACGCTCACACACACACACACACACACACACACACACACACAGGGGCCATCATCATTACTAGCGATGGGAGAGGGGGGGGCAAGGGAAACAGCAACGTCCACACTCACCTCTACTTCGGCGATAAGCCCCTGCTTAGACATGTAACACACACACACACACACACACACACATTAGGGGCAGACCCCTGGGTGCCAACACATTGAAATGAAATGCATAAAAGAGGAACACACGTGCAATGTAGACATTCCACATTGCTCCAATGCACACACGTGCACGTTCACACACACACACACACACACACACACACACACACACATATGCACAGCGGCCGAAAGGGGAATTTCATGGGTAATGGTGATGTTATCACTTTCAGTGATTCACTGGCACGGTTTGTACCACGATTACTGACACAGACATAACACTCTCTCCCTCCTCCTTTCTCTCCCTCTCTCTCTGAATGTCTCATATGCGCGCACACACACACACACACACACACACACACACACTGGAACTACGCCCAGTCCTGGTGTGATGCAGATCCTTTTAAATATTTTAATCTTCTGTGTGTGTGTGTGTGTGTGTGTGTGTGTGTGTGTGTGTGTGTGTGTGTGTGTGTGCAAGTGTGTGTGTGTGTGTGTGTGAGTGTGTGCGAGTGTGTGTGTGTTTCTGCCTACGTGCCTGTGTCGGTGTTTTGACGGGCACTAAAGGAAAAAAAAAAAAAAAAAGAGAGAAAGAACGGGACACTCTCCGCCCACCAGAGTGATTCAGAGGCTAGGCTAGTGCGAGGCTAATGCATGTTTAATGGTCTACATGTCATATCATGCCGTTTCTCTTACAGCCACAGGTTTTTGATTTTTTTTCCCCGAGTGGTGAGTGTGTGAGTACCGCGCCAGCTGCCGCCGCTGTCTGCCTGTTGTCTCTCTCCCTTTGTTTGACTTTCACTTTCACTGTTGTCGTGCCCACAGGATGGCACAGTGGTTTTTGCGGTTCGAAAAAAGAGAGACGGGCCGGCGCGTTTTCGTCTTTTTTTCCCCTGCCTTTGAGAGGTGCAAGCATCCGAAACGGTGCGTGGGTAAGATTCGAGAGTTGTAAAGAGAGTTGCAAGAGGATGAGCGAGATTTTGAAACTAAACTTGGGAGAAAAACAACAAAACATGCCCTCCATCTCTGCTCCCTCCCTCCCTCCCTATGTTTCTCCGCCATGCACAAGTCTTGCATTTCACGCACCTGTGGTTGTCAGGCAAGATGGATTCCCCAAACCAATCAGTGAAGAGATGAGAGAGATAGAGATAGACTCAGTGTACTACCTACAGTAGGAGGTACTTATCTAGAGTCAGTGTATTACTACAGTAGAAGGTACTTATCTAGAGTCAGTGTACTACCTACAGTATGAGGTACTTATCTAGAGTCAGTGTATTACTACAGTAGAAGGTACTTATCTAGAGTCAGTGTACTACTACAGTAGAAGGTACTTATCTAGAGTCAGTGTATTACTACAGTATGAGGTACTTATCTAGAGTCAGTGTATTACTACAGTATGAGGTACTTATCTAGAGTCAGTGTATTACCTACAGTATGAGGTACTTATCTCATCATCATCAAACCTTTATTTATACTCGTAGGGCATTGAGGTTTCCCTCATTTACAATGACGACGAGTTTACAGGGTAAGGTTGTGCATTAATAAGAAAAACAATAGAAGGGACAGATAAGAATATTTGAATTTAAAAATATAATTTAAAAATATTATTTCAAATATATATATATATAAAATGTATAAAACAAGTATATATACATATATATGTAAAACAACAAAATCAAATAACATAAATCAAATAAGTAAATAAAACTGAAAACTAAAAACAGTTGCAATTTGATGAGCAGAGAGGCAACACCAATTGCTTAAAAACATTACCAGAAGGCAATATCTCTAGCTTTAGGGTTTGTTGCAGAGCGTTCCACGTACTAGGCGCGTCGAAAAGAAATGCAGCTTTGCCAAGCTCTGAGTCAGTGTATTACTACAGTAGGAGGTACTTAGAGTCAGTGTACTACCTACAGTAGAAGGTACTTATCTAGAGTCAGTGTATTACTACAGTAGGAGGTACTTATCTAGAGTCAGTGTACTACCTACAGTAGAAGGTACTTATCTAGAGTCAGTGTATTACTACAGTAGGAGGTACTTATCTAGAGTCAGTGTATTACTACAGTAGAAGGTACTTATCTAGAGTCAGTGTATTACTACAGTATGAGGTACTTATCTAGAGTCAGTGTACTACCTACAGTATGAGGTACTTATCTAGAGTCAGTGTATTACTACAGTATGAGGTACGTATCTAGAGTCAGTGTATTACCTACAGTAGAAGGCACTTATGTAGAGTCAGTGCATTACCTACAGTAGAAGGTACTTATCTAGAGTCAGTGTATTACTACAGTAGGAGGTACTTATCTAGAGTCAGTGTATTACTACAGTAGGAGGTACTTATCTAGAGTCAGTGTACTACCTACAGTATGAGGTATTTATCTAGAGTCAGTGCATTACCTACAGTAGAAGGTACTTTTATAGAGTCAGTGTATT
Organism: Merluccius polli; assembly: GCA_030340625.1. NCBI lineage: Eukaryota > Metazoa > Chordata > Actinopteri > Gadiformes > Merlucciidae > Merluccius > Merluccius polli. Next base: position 223,042 of record JAOPHQ010005696.1, read on the forward strand.
ACCTACAGTATGAGGTACTTATCTAGAGTCAGTGTATTACCTACAGTAGAAGGTACTTTTATAGAGTCAGTGTATTACCTACAGTATGAGGTACTTATCTAGAGTCAGTGTACTACCTACAGTAGAAGGTACTTATCTAGAGTCAGTGTACTACCTACAGTAGAAGGTACTTATCTAGAGTCAGTGTACTACCTACAGTAGAAGGTACTTATCTAGAGTCAGTGTACTACCTACAGTAGAAGTTGGCTGGTGCGCCCCCAGTTTGGAAAAGCCGACAGCTGGTACCAGCACAGACGCTAAGCAAAGTACTGCTGTGAACGGGGCCAGCGGCAAAAATAATTTTGGTGCCTTAAAAAAAGGCCCACCGGAAAAAAAATCAATATCAGTTTCAGTGTACGCTATATACGTAATATTCCCACCGCCTTACCTCGCCGTCAGAGAGCCCTTTCCTTTGTTACTAGATTTTCTCAACCGTAGGACTGCGGTATTCCTACGCATGAGTGCAAATGTGCCGCACACAGTATAGTATGCCGCCCGCAAGATCAGCTGTTTGGGAAGAAAGTGCCGCTTATGCGCACGAATACTGAAGTTTTACGGTGGAGAAAATGTAGTGCCAAAGGAAAGAGCTGTCCCACACTTAAACTGATATTGATTTTTTTTAGGTGGCTAAAATACGTTTTGCCACTGGCCCTGTTCACAGCGGTACATTGCTTTGCGTCTGTGCTTGGTAACAGCTGTCGGCTTTTGCAAACTGGGGGCAGAGGGAGTGTTGTATGTGGGTTGTATATATAGACGGGTAGGGGGGAGTGAGACCAAGGAGTGTTTTGTAGACATGCATCAGCCAGTGGATTTGAAGTCTGGTTTCGAAGGAGGGCCAGTTAACAGATGAGTACAATGTGCAGTGATGTGTCCTGTGAGGGGCAATGATAAAGGACGTCTAAATGATCACCGTAGTCAAACAAAGGGAGTACAGTCATCTGGAAACCAAGGAAAGCTTGGCGGATGCTGTGAAGGAGGAGCAATTCCTATATAGGAAGCCAAACCTGGCCTTGATCTTGGCCTGCAGCTTGGTCAAGTGCTCTGTGTGGCGCTCTATGAGTGCTGTCAATCCAAATTCCTATGTATTCATAGGAGTGTTTAAGGACAGCAACCGGGGAGGGGCCAGCAGAGTACAAAACAGTGTCATCGGCATAGAGGTGGATAGAGGCGTTCCCTACAGAGTAAGATATATTATTATTATTATTATTATTATTGTAGATGGTAAAAATAATGGGGGCTAGGATGGAGCCTTGTGGCACTCCGTTAGAGATGGGCAGGGGCTGTGATAGCAGATTGTCAGATGTTACAGACTGAGTATGACCGGAGAGATAGTTATCAAACCAAGCTTTCATTAGCCATCCCAGAATCAGAGCATGGTCTACAGTAGTCTTTCCCAAACTTTTCTTCTGGGGACCCACTTTATGTAAATGAAAAACGACGTTAGGCATTGCGAGAAGAGCATAATTATACATAAATTAACGTTCCTGAACCTTATCACTGCCATTTCCCGTTCACTTCATATTAGGCCTATTGTATTATAGACCTATTGAATTGATGAACCACACATTTCTTTGATAACTTCATGTTTTAGACACATTGTTGATAAATGCATTTAGTTTAGCATTTTAATCAGTAAAACAATTTAGGTCTACACATTTTAAATGCAATCATTATAAATTAGACAAAATAAATGCATTTAGTTAACAGGCTCTAATTTGTTCATGTCATTAGTACAACGAACATGAACATTTAGTCTGTAGCATCTTATAATAATTATCAGTGCACATTTAATATCAAAAACAGGCTCATTTATTTGTATTGGCTCGACACTTTTTGAAAAACATTTGCTGATCGCACAGCCAGACCACGTTAAGTATGTGAGCCCGGCGAGATTTAGGCTGAATTTGTGAGGGCAGCAATCCTGCAATCCTGAGTGCCTATGGGTAGAAACGGCACCACAAAAGATGTACTGCAGATGACAAAAATCAAAGATGTTGCAAATGTATTTGGCGACCCAATTAAAATCCTGCGCGACCCACCTGTGGGTTGCGAAACACTGGTCTTTGGGAAACACTGGTCTAGTGTCAAATGCTTTAGCAAGATCAATATATTGCAGCACAGCAGTGTTTGGCATCAAGGGCATTGGTAACATCATTAAGTACTTTGAGAGTCGCAGTTTCACCCCCATAGCCTGCACCCAGATTGCCTCCCAGACAATACATCAAATACATTCAGAAAACGCGTAAGCTGTTTACAAATGAGCCTCTCCAACACTTTCGCAATACAGATATCGGACGGCAGGAGTTGGGATCAGCAACTCCTAATGATTGCAGCACATTCACAGGGACATTGCTATTGCGTGCAGACGTTGGTTGGGTTAAAACGGTGTGTACTACTACTACTACTACTACTGCTACTACTATCCTGCCCCCCCTCCACCCCCCATATGAAAGAGCTTGCCGTGTTTGCCTCAACTTGTCAATACGGTACAAGGTGTCCATGCCCTGTGTTCACAAGCCCTGTTGACACATAGATCACTGCCGTTAGTCCCCGAGAACAACCTTCACACATGTCAGTGCCCCACCACCTTCACACAGTGCCCCACTCCTTCCTGTAAATAAATGGACACAAGAGCAGTGGAGCAGATCGGAGCTGAATCTCAAAGGCACAGGAATCTAGATAGTCGGATGGACGTCGTACGAGACCAGATTGTCTGTCTGTCTGACAGACAGACGGATAGTCCGACTGACCTAGAAAGACGCAGGTCTATCAGTCTAGATACAGATACAGATGTATTGATGGGTAGCTTCATAGACATAAAGGCATTTTGACAGAGACAATGATATACATGCAGATAGACAGAAAGACAGACAAATCTATAGATAGACAGACAGAACGAAAGAAATACAGACGGATAAACATACAAATCTATAGACAGACATAAAGAAATGTAGACACACAGACAAATCTATAGATAGACAGCCAGTTAAACAGACAGATCAAATAGACAAACAGCAATAAATAAACACAGATAGACAGACAAAAATACAGATGGATAAACAGACAGATCTATAGACAGACAGACAGAAAGACATAAATAAGGACAGTTAAACAGACGGATAAACGGACAGAGAGACAGACATGGCGGCCGCCCTCTCGGCGTGTGTTGCTATGTTAACTAATGTGAGGAGCTGTTGGACACAGCGACACGCTCGCGGGAGAGCAGACATAATCGGGAGGAGGCGGCAGATGGTGCGTGTAATGGGAACCTGTGACCTTCACTACAGTCACACTTCAGCATCGCAATGCACGTGCACACACATACACAAGCACACACACACACACACACACACACACACACACACACACACACACACACACACACACACACACACACACACACACACACACACATAAAAACGCACACAGTTGACACATAAGGGTATAAGTAACGTTTTACTCATTCACAGTGACAGGTCGACTTTGACTGCTTATGCTGAAAAAGATCAGCATAGCATTAGCTTAGCTATTCTTTGCTAGCACCCTTTAAAAACAGTGCTTCAACAGAAGATATAGAAACATAGATAACCATACTAAATGTAAGGGTAAGGAGCATAATCAGGAATAGCATCAAGACATTTCACTGGTCTCCAAGCCAAAAATTGTGCAAATAATTGTGCAATATAGTGTAAAAGATCACAAATAAAATAAGAAATGAAATAGAAATGCATAATTAAAAGGAGTAAGTCAAGTTCAGACCACAGAGTGGTCAGAGTTTATTAGCTGACTTTGAGATGGATATTAATATACTTTTTTTGACATTTTCCTGACAAGATATTCAGTAGTGGATACACCCTCTGTGATATATTATGGCTATTTTACATTTTTAGATCCTGTTGTGTCCAACACAACGGTTGGTTTCGGACATTGGGGATTGAACGCATAACCTTTTGATTTTGAGTGGAGCCCCTTAGCTACTCCGCTATTCTGCCCTTTTATTCAGCGTAAAACCCCAGAAAAGAGTCACATTTGTCTTAGGTATACAGGCAACGGTACAAGCGTGCAAAAATCCACATTCACAGAAATAAAAAAATAAAAAACCTGGCTATTGGTCTAGGACGCCGTTGTTTTGTTTGTGGATTTCAGATTTCAGCCACGTGAGCCCATCAAGGTCACCGCGAAAACCATTTTAAAATCCCGTCTTTGTACTTGCTTACCCACCACCGCACCCACCACCGAACGACCCTGCAACATTCGGGGCTATATGTTCTTTCAGATTAGAAAAGAAAAGTGTAGTCACTGCACACACACACTCACACGCACACAAACACACACTCACAAACACACACACACACACACTCACTTGCACATGCACACGCACACACACACACACACACACACACGGATGAAATCTACCTGCCCTTGGCATCGTAATGGCATAACAATGCGGCATCATCGAGACGAAAAGAGGTAGAGAGATAGCTAGATGGAGATAGAGAGGGGATAGATAGAGAGGGGATAGCATGGGGAGAGAGAAAGGGGGGGGGGGGGGGGGGGGGGGGGAGAGGAAGAGGGGAAGAGAGAAAGTGAGATAAACAGAGAGAGAGAAAGGAGCAGAGCAAGAGGGATGGAACTGAGTGATAGATGTACAGAGATGGAGATGGATAGATAGAGAGGTAACTAGAGAGGAGGGAGGGAGGAGGGGGGGGGGACTCATCTACCTTGCACATTATATCTCCCGCTTCAGTAGCCACACCTGGATGTTACTTATGTCTATTGTCAGTGAACAGAGAGAAGAGAGAAGGAAGAGAGAGGGAGATTCACCGAGTTAGTCACTCGCAGACCAGAATGAGATAAGGCGACTAACAGTGGGCAGAAGAGGGCAACTTTTACCTCAATAAAGTCCCCAGACTAAGAGAGAGATATTCCAAACAAGGATCTCCTTCCCTGCTAAAATCTCGAAGCATTAATATGAATATTTAATCTTTTTTTAATCTTTAAGATGTAATCTTCTTACCGAGGATGGGCCCTTAATGTGCTATTTTTCCGCATCCCAAAAGTCTAGTGTTTGTGCTGTGGACGTGTAGGACTTTGGATGAGACATGCTCATTAATCGGAGTCAATATTGAAATTGGAAATTATGCAAAATAGGTGTGTGTGTGTTTGTGTGTTTGCGTGTGTAAGATGAATGAGATGTTGTGGCGGAAGCTTGTCAGACGGATGAAGGAAAAAAAAAAAGGCGCTTTGATGTGTCGATGACAGTGAGTTGACCTCGAAGGTTGCGTCAATAACATCGCGTCAAACTGGCGAGGCTGTGACACAACGTCTCATTTACAATCCTAGCCCAATTACATGGTCATCAACATGTGATGGATGTTATTGACAAGCACACGCACATTCTCTCATCTCACATGGAACCCATATATATATATATATATATATATATATATATATATATATATATATATATATATATATATACATATATATATATATATATATATATATATAGCCCTGGCTAAATTAAAACCATTTAGAAAAATAAATAAGTAATAAATAAGTTAAGTTCATTTCAATATAATACATGTCATTGTGATTGAGATAATTAAATAAAATCTGTGTCAGTTCATATTTGATAGAAAATGTTAAACATATATATAGTTGATGATATATGTGAGAATGACATGTTCATTTGTTTACTACAGTGTATAGGCGTCCGATGTACTCATTTTGTCACCTATCGTTATTCTACCTGTCAGTCTGATGTCTGCTCGGTTTCCATGGTTATGAAAACGATCATCCAATCAAACAGGCTAAGGGGGTGGGACATCCGGGACTCACGGGGAACAACGACAGACATCCGGGTTACACACGAGGCGGGAACAACACGTGCAATGTTGCATTGGCTGTTGTGCTGAGTATTGCCTTTTTCCAGTGGTAAATGCAGAGTTTACCAGCGGAACAGGGTTAATACTAATAATGCCCAAGGTAAATGTTGTTTTGTATGTTTGTGGTAAATACGGACTGTTTTACTACTGTTTGTCATTATGAATGCTAACCGCGATTAGCGATTAGCACGTGCTAACATGCTACTAGTATTTTTATACACGTTTGAATGTAGTAGCCTAACGTTACTCTGTGTTTAATGTGTGTTACTATAGTATGCTGAACTCGGAATGGGCGCACAGAATTGCACATGAATGAGTGATTTAGAGCCGTGTGTGTATGCTCGCCAGAGATCCCGACCAGGACATCTTGGACCCTCCCTCTTCATTCATTCACACCATTCACCCCCTCATCGTCATTCCTGACAAGCAGCATACAAACTGACTGAGGACAGACTGTGAGTACAAACAGTTACCAATACATTGGATTGCGTTTTATTTTTGCTTGTTTAAGTGAAGTGGTCACCAGGTTTGAGACCCCACCGCTCACAAGCCACGTGTTTATGTGAGATTTGAAGTGTGTTGTATTCAGGGAATAGTGACACTGATATTGAGTTTTTCCTGTATTACATGTGAAATAATTGGCTGTGATTGATACGTTATCAATATAAAAGAAACCAGTTGGAGGAATTTATGTTTATTCTTAGTAGGATTTTACATTCTATTTAATTTTAAGTTATACTAAGTGGAGGCACCAAATATCATATTCACTTACCTTATCTTACTCAAAGGAAAAAAGAGTTTGTCATTAGTTACATTTAATTAGTATAGGTTAATACAGCACCACACACAAAAAACTAAAGAACCCAGAGCCCGCCCTAATATTGAAGGTGATTCCGAACAAGTAGTTCTTCATCAGTTCATAGGGTAGGGTGCTACATCATTTATTAATTCATTCAAACCTTTATTTATGCCTCGAAAAATCAATGAGGTTTCTCTCATTTGCAATTAGGGCTGCAGCTATCGAATATTTTAGTAATCGAGTACTCTACTGAAAATTACATCGATTAATCGAGTAATCGGATAAAACGCATTCATAAACGCAATTATGAATACACAAGAGAAAATAACATATTTCACTTAATAATGAATGACCAATTGGTTTCCTTTTTTAGAATCAACTGTTTTTATTTAGCAAGTATTTTCTGGTCTTGAAACATTACCAAAGAGGCAACTGCTAACATAAATAAGAATAAGTAAAAACACAAATAAAATAAAATTACTTTCAAGATAACAAAAATAAATAAAATTAAATTACTTTCAAGATATCAAAAATAAATAAAATTACATTACTTTCAAGTTATCAAAAACATAAGGCATTTATAAAAAAGAAAGAAGGCAAAATAAGCCTTTATGTTGTGCATAACATGCTCATAACAGCTCAGCTGCTTGCTCAGGGCCACAGAATGGTGCTTTACAGATAAATTTGTCCATCCGAGACTGTGATGATTTACTGGAAAAAGAAGATAAATAATAATTAGTTAATATTACTATGACTAAATGACCTAATACAGTAGGTTCATGGCTGTGCATTTTTGAATTTACACCAGCTGACTAGATATATTTTTTAAAGATTTTGAGTTTTTGCAGTGTCTTTTTGCAGTGTACAATTAAGACTACTGTATTGGAACACAATAACCACACACATAATCAATAGAGTGAGACACACTGTGACCAGCTACGTAGTAGTTGACTAAATTTTACAACTGCTTAATTAACTTTATTATGTTTTTATTTCCATTCTAGACTCATCAGCGCTGTCCTTTTAAATTTTAAATCAACCCTCTATGAAGTCATGTCGTCACGCTCGTAATAAACTAACCACAAACTTGACAGTAGTCAGTCATAATTAACAAAAACGTAGCCCTCTGCAAGGCAGGCGTTTATGTTCGTAAAATACATTAACGTTGATCAAACTGATTTGCTACGTTAATATTACCTTGTCTCCGGTCCTCCGCTCAATTCCGGGCGTTGAAGACGTGCTGTTGTGGTATGCAACATAGACATATATACATAGACGCCTCATAGACTGACGCTGCCCGTTAGAGCTGACGTAGCAGCGCGGCCGCCATCTTGGAAGGGGGCCCAGTGCGCCCCCAGTGCATTCATTTCTATGGAGGAAGGTGTATCCCCAACTACAATAATAAGCATAACTCCCCGAATTTTTACCGGATTTTCACACGGTTTGGTTTGTTACAAATGGCAGAGATTTATTTATGATACAGGACGAATATTTTTATTTATTTATTTTTTTTAAATAATAAGAATTATTGTTCAATCTTACTTGTTAAAGGTAATCCCACACGATCTGGTGTCAATACTGCGCCGTGAGCTGCACAACATACTGGCATAGCTTGTTCTCCCGTTGACTCCTATGCTAGACAAGAGTGAGGACTCCCTACCAATATGGCGGCGACGCTGGGTTACGTTCCAGCACGTCATGAGGCGTCTATGTATATATGTCTATGGTATGCAAGGGCCGTGACTGTGCGTTCACACCAGAAGCGTCAAAAACTGACAGCCAATCTGAATGTAGACACTCTCCGCTTGCGTGGGTCCCAGGGAACACCGGCACTTTGGTTCCTATTGGTTCCTACTGTAAAATGTCGACGGAAAAGTTAACCACGGCTTTGGCTGGGCACCCGGTGTTGTACGATCCAAGCCTTTTTTATTTCAGAGACAATACCGTAATAATCAGCTTAAATATCATGTTTACAAGCACACGCACGAAGCGGGCCGCCTATTAACGGCATGGACCAAGCGGTCTGGACCAGGAAGGAGACATTGAACACTTAATCGTATTTACCGTATAACTGCACACAACTTTATTTAAAAGCAATCAAATGGAAAACATGTGTTGGTATTGTGGTGTCCGGTGCGTGTGGACGTGCGGCTCCTCCGGCGGAGTGGTTCATGTTAATAGCGGAGTCCGGGAGGGTTCACCTTCACGGCGTAGTTACGAGGGATGTGCGACTATCGTTTATCCAATAAGCAAAACCGTCTCTGCAATATGGCCAAAGTGTGTGGGAGTTCACTCTTTGATATGGCTGTCTAAAAGCATACGGCTCCTTTAAATGCGTCTGCATAATTTAATTGTGCGTCTTGAGCGAACAAAAATATTCGCAGCGAATCTTTATGAGCGACCAAAGCGTCTTTGCAGCGCAATTCGCTTCTGGTGTGAACGCACAGTTACAACGAATACACGTCACGGTGTTCTCCTTTCTTTTCAGTCGGAAATGCTCCCACACTTTCGACATTTTCTGTCTTTTTTTTAATCGCCTTTTTCTTCTGTTTCATCGTCGCTATTTCTCCTCGCCTCTGCCATTTTCCCGCTCCCTCAGTTAAACACCTGTACGTCCGCTTCCTTCTCCTCCTCCTCCTCCTTTCTTCCCCGGTCTTCCCTTGCGTACGTGACGTAAGCACGTTGTGCCACATTGAAAGTAGTCCGTGCGGCCGCTTGAACTACAATTAAACTAACGATTCCTCGAGGCAGAAAAAAATCCTCTGACCATTTTTTGTATTCGAGGTACTCGAATTACTCGAGGAATCGTTTCAGCCCTATTTGCAATGATGTCGAAAAACAGGGAAAAAAATACAAATAGTTAAACAAATCAAAAGAGCACAATACTAAACAATTGCAGACTGAGGTGAAGTGGTTTGAGATCATTATTTTGAATTGTCCAGGTCTAACGAGTGTGTCAATGTTAACAGTGTGTTGCAGATCATTCCATGCATTTGGTGCACACAAACTAAAGGCAGAAGTTCAGAGTAAACCCGCAGGACTTGAAGCATAAGTTAGTTGAACGAGTTTGGTTGGGTCCTGGGGTCCAGTCCAGCATAGACAGTTATATAGGGTGGTGAAAGTCCTATAAGGGATTTATGGATGAAAAGATACAGGTGTTATGCCAGAGAGGACCAGCCAACGTTGTTATACAGAATGCAATGGTGAGTGTCATAGGGATCTCCGGTAATGAATCTGCGGGCAGAATGATAAACTGAATCTAGGGGTTTAAGAGTGGAAGCAGCAGCGTGTCTGACGATTATATCACCATAATCTACTAATCTAGGACTGAGGAATGCCTCAACGATATTTTCCTACAACTCAAACACAGACTGGATCTGTTTATGTACAAAAATCTGTTTTTGCTGCAATTTGGTGATGAGATTTTCAATATGAAGTTTAAATGTAAATGATTCATCAAGCCAAATACCTAGATATTTATACTCTCTGACTCGCTCAATATTCCTACCATTCAGTGTGGATAAGTGTAGACTGCTAAAATCGATAGCTCTCGCTCTAGAGAAAAGCATTACATTTGTTTTGCTTACATTAAGCACTAGTTTAAGACTGCTACATGCATTTTGAAGAGCATTAAATGAGAGTTGTAGGCTCTCAACAGCAAGTTGTACGGAGTCAGCAAAGCAATACAGAATAGTTATCCGCATAAAGATCCGAAACATTTTAGTCATTTAAAAAAGAGACCATATTATTTATATAAATTGAAACCAAGGCGCCCAAAACTGATCCTTGTGGAACACCTTTTGTTACTGGTATATACCGTTATAAAAAGTGAAAATGTATGAATGCACTTTTTTTCTGAATGTTGGTTCCAACAACAACAACAAAAGGCACCAGCAAAATCAACAGTTTACAACAAAACGCGATGTATCCCACAAAAGTGCCTTGTGGATTCAGTGCCACCATGTCAGTGCTGTCCAGAATGTCGTTTTCTATTTTCCTTTACGGTGTTGGTGGCAGTTGGTAAAAAAAAGTGTGTTTTTTGACCCGGGGAAGGAGACTTTGTGGCCGAAACCTAACAGTTACAAAAATGAGGGGCAGGGGTCAGGATCTGTGGTGTGTGTTTGTGTGTGTGTGTGAGAGAGATGAGAGAGAGCCTTTTCTTCTTCTAAACGTCAGACTGGGCGGTGAGGTACAAGGTACATTTGTCAGTAGAAAGTAAAACAAAAACATCGCTGTCTGTACAGTAAGGATGTCAATAAAACAAGTTTCTTAGTGCACTATAATTGCTATCCTTGCTGGTATACAGCATGGATAACTAGGGTAAGATGCTATACGATGCTAATTACTATTTAATTCCCAGGACATACGAACATACAATAAGTATTATTGTATGTTATAAGTATTATTTTTCTTTGGGGAGGGGGGGGGGGCAGCGGCGGCGGGGTTAGGCAGCGGTTCCTGGTATTTTTTGCTCGCTTGATTAGTCATCCGAGAGGGTTTTGATTTGATGTCCTGTTATGGCAGAGAGGAAATTGTATTTTTTTCCTATGGATCTGATACTGGAGGTGAGATTAGATTAAATGAGTGATTTGTAAACCCCCCCCACACACACACACACACACACTTGTTTGTTTGTTGTTGTTTTTCTCACGAAAACAGCGACGCTTACGCAGCAAAAAAAAAACGTCTGGGTCTTCTGGTGCTCTGACTCAGCATGTTTTTCGTTTTTTGGGGAGGGAGAGACGGGAGGCTGTTTACCTCCCAGTTCTCCCAGGCACTAGAAACCCGTCTTCCTACTCCACCACTAAGCCCCCCCCCCCCCCCCCCCCACCCAATCTCCTGCCTTAGGTGGGGTATGGCAGTTTGTAAGTAACAGACACCCCAGACTCCCGCTTTACAACACAGCTCCTTTGTCTGGGAGCTCCTCAAACTAGCTGGTGAAGTTGTCTGTGCACTACACCAGCGTAGGTAGGTTTTTTTTTTTTAGCTATAGGCCACCATGTAATCCATTTCTGCACACTGTCAAGTCATTGACAGTGCAGGTTTATTTCATTACAACTCTTTTGTCCTTTTAGATGTTCTCTAGGAACCGATGTAGACTACAAGAGCTACAACCATGGACATATGCCACATGCCATTCGGCATATTAAAAAAGTGAGTCCAGGCATTCATTGCCAGTGCAAGCTGTTTGTGTTTAGATAGAGAAGAGGCACAAGCATAAAAAAACCCAGGGCCATGCCAGTAGTGAGCCATTTCATATTTTGTCCATTTTATATTTACTATCCCTCTTTTTTTGTGTGCTGCTGCTGCTGCCTTAGCTGCGGCAAGAACATTGGCAGCATATGCTACCAAAGTAACTCTTCCAGTCAGTCTTCAAGCCCTGTGCAACGTGAATGGTTTAATATTTGCTCTAAGTAAGGCCAATTCCATTACTTATTACAGATATATTTGACTGAGAAAAAGAAATGTACTGCTTTAATCGTCTGGGATGTAAATGTGTTGATAAGAAGACTATGACTGGGAAAGGGGACTGCTCGCGCTCACACTCACACTTCTAAAAGTCCTTTGGGGCCGTGCTTGGAAAGAGCTCCAGATTGACTGCTAATGTCTCTCGCCCAGGGAGAGGGACTTGTGAAGACCATTTCGGTCTTGAAGCAGGTGTGAAAAAAAACAAACCATTTATCCGCGCTACAATTGGTCAATTAGTGGCAAATAGCGTGTCAAACGTCTCTGTCTCTACTCCTTTGTGGGGGAGGCGGGAGTGTTGTTGGGAGATGAAAGGTAGTGAAAGGAAAAACTGAACTAAGAGCTCATTTAGAGCACGCTAGGATTTATTTGAATTACCCGATCGAAGGAGACTTCTACTTTTATTTTTTTGGTACTACTGAGCCACAAGACAATGACATCATCACCTGTCTGTTCTCATTCCCGGTCTGCAGTCCCGAGGTGAACGACGACGGCAGGAGAATGTAATTATGCACAAGATCGATAGTCACGCATCGGGGGGTCACACAATGGTCGCCGTCGTTCGTCGTGCGCAGATGGAGCTCATTCCCGAGACGTTTTGTTTTAATTTCAAAGGCGGCACTGTGCAACCTTGAGGGAAAGCAGCAACGTAAATGGCATATTCACGCGTCGCTCGTAGAACAATGCTTTGAAAGACAATGGGTACACGATAGGGATCGATCGTTTCAGGTGACTATACAGACTTCTTTATTAATTCGGCAGTTTGTCTACACGTATGAGACACTTGCTGTGTAAGTAATTCATGAAAGGTTTTTATTATTTTGTGAAAACTTGGTTGCTCTTCATCCTCGACTGCCCCGTTTCGGTGTGGTGTGCCACTAGTTTCAGTTCTAGGCCCATGTTTACTGTTGAACTATGTTACTAATTTCACTAATGTGACCCTACGGATGACATTGTCTTTGTGCTGTATTTTCAGAATAGAAATTACTTTCAATAGACAATTTCTGTTTCTCTTCTTTCTAAACCAAGGGGGAGAAAAAAAGCAATATTGATGGCTAGACTTTCAATTCACTGAGGCCACTCAGGAAATGTAAAGGGTCTCTCCAGCATTTCTTTTCCTGCAACAATCTTTTCCGAAAATACACTCCAAGCGGCTGTCTTCACCATGATGATGGGGCTTCTGATAAATGCTTGTCAGTTTTTAAGTGACATTGCCATTTTCAAAATCCCACTCTGGTATACCCAGGCAAATGTTACCTTTGAGAACCCAAAAAAGAAATATCAAATACTACAGTGGAGCCATTTTCAGTTGTCATTTTGACACATAGGAACAGGGGAAGACAAAAAAACCTAACAAACAAAAAAAGTAGCAGAACGGGAGCTGGCAAGAGGAAGTAGTGAAGTGAAACGTGAGTTGCCACAGAGTTACCCGACCCAGATCCACACAGTGTGTATATGTTGGTTCAATGTACTCAATAAACTTCTGAAAACTATCAAAGGCGAACAGTCTGAAATGGTTTTATTTTTTGCCTTAAAGGGGCTGTAGACAACTTTTCCCTTCCTAGCATTTCAAAGCGGTAATATTTTTGCGCCGCTGTCGCAAAGACAAACCGGATCGCTTTCCGTTTCGTCAGAGCCTAGCGACCGCAAACAACACAAGACGCTTTGGAAATAAGAAAGCATGTTCACTGAGGTCGTAAAGTGAAATTGGCATAATTTTACATTATTTTTGGGAACCGGCAAAAGCTATTGTATTGATGTGTATTGCATAGTAATACCATAGCTGGAGTATTGCTATCGGCAGCAGGGGTTGGCGTGGGTGGATCGGGGAGTAGAAGAAAACATTAGGAGGAAAACGATGAGTTTATTCATTAACTTAGCCTGTAATGGAGACATGAAAGCAGATACAAATTATTTAGTACGTTTTAAAAAAAGCGAACTGGGTTGGTAGCCTGACTGGATCGCCTGGCGAGTCGTGGCATGAGGTTTATTCAGGTAGTATACTCAATGCAAAAACATAGCATACGCAGATATAAGTAGTGTCATCAGATTGGCTTTACCTCGGTTGTTCCACCGCCCGCCGTTTCCACTACTGGGGATAGCAAATGGGGAACATGTTAACATGATGGGTTGTTGACCTCCCCCACACACCATCCAACCACAGACAGATGAAAGCATCAATAGACAGACATAGTTCACTAAGCAAAAAAAGTATATTTTGATTTCTTTTCATGGAAACTTTCAAATCACAGCTGTTGGCGTTAAGCTCAAATGATCTCATTCTAGTTCTAATTTGTTATTCGCGTCTAGAGCAACGTCGACCACAAATCGCGAATGATGGTCGATTTTGGAAAAAAACACGTAGGTGTAACTGAGCCATTGACCGGCAGCACTGAGTGCTTTTATTTTTGTATTCCTCACAAGGTTTAAATCACAGTAATCAAACGGCTCTTCTGCACGTCCTGCCAGTCGAGTGGTAAAACATTGGCTATCTTTGAAAATACTCGACGGATTTACTTGCCGAAGGGACCTCACCATATTCTATACCTGCAAGGAATTGTGGGTGGAAATGGGCACATTTTTTGGAGTGGGTGGTAATGACATCTTTTTCGGAGTGGGCGGTAATGACTGATAATACGAATGGGGATCAAAGGCTATTGAACACACACTTAAACATGCATACACATCCTCATATCCTAATGCATTGGCCACCACACACTGTGTGCATTTTTTTTTTTCCTCTGGAAAACGCTTACAGGCGGTTCTTGTATTCTGACATTTGCGTGAACTCGACGTTAGCCGTGTAGGATGTCGTCTTTGTCAGCCTTGAAAGAAACAGTAAACTGTTAATGTATTATACTGATTATACATTGTTTTGCTGGGCAACTACACTTACCATACACACTTTTACACTAACACTTGAAATCACTTGTTCAAGGATGTTGGTCTTGGCGATGGTGAGGCCTTCAACATTAAGCTGAAGTAGTGCTAACGCAAGCGCTGCGGTCTCTTGACGTTGTAAAGACATTGGTTTTGCTTGGGAGCAATGCAACCTTGCAGGTGCTCTTAGCTACTTGTAGGGGAGGCCATGTAGAGGCTGTCTTCTTCTCCCCCTTGGAATCACTTCAACATTACAATATGAAACTGCTTCCATGGCGATAGACTGGTGCCCGATAGTGTAGTGGATATAGGGTGTTCCCAGCCAAAAGGTACTGGGTTCACTGTAAGTCACTTTGGATCAAAGCGTCTGCTAAATGACCAGTAGGTATGAGGATAGACTTGCTTTTATACAACTCGCTAGAAAACCAATAGTGGTACTACCTCAGAGAGCAGTAATACTAGAGACATTTCAAAAGGAGACTAACCAGGTACATCTCACTTCCTGAAATCCTTCTCACTTCCTGTACACTAAATCGATGTTTTTATGTTAGATGTTAGATCCAGCGGGAAAAAAAAGTTTGTTTGAGGCTCGTCCAGCGATCTCACAGCATTAATGATAGTGCCAGTGTAAAGGTCCCGCCCACTTAGGAGACCAGAACTGTGCCATTTTCACCCCATTGGCGCTGCTTTGAATGTGTTATCTTTTCATATACTCTTCGGCAATACTGCTATCAGGGAAACAGGAGAATCCTCTGAAAGGACTAAATGTTGAACACGACCCAATGGATCTCAGCTAACCACCTAGTCTCTATTGTGGCACATAATCCTTTCCGACAATAAACAAACACTACGCAACCCCCTGAGTGCAGACGTCCGTAAGGGTCTTTTGTGTCGTTGATCCTTTGGCCAAGTTGCCTTAAAATATCTTAATCAGTAAGGACAGCCACTTTTTGGAGCCAGCCTGCTCCCCCAGCACACATCTATTTATTTAACCCTGATTCCGGTGATCCTTTTAATGTAATGTTGCTTCTATTGTGTTTTTTTTACGTAAATGTGTTTTCATGTGTTGTTTTTAAATGTATTCTTTTTTTGGTAGCAGACTTCTGCACATGCAAGCAAAAAGTAGACAATAAAGTATTGTATATTCTACTCCGATACTACTAATAGCGCTACAGTTGTAGAAACCGGTGACTCATCAAGGCCCATTTCTGGGTCGATTTTCACAACACCACGGCGTCACTTCACACAAATGGTTAAACGTGAACCGAGCACCTGGACTCAAACGCCGGGGCTGATTTTATTATTCTTCCCCTACGTCATAATCCACCTCAAAGAAAGCTCCCTTATTGATGGTTTTATCGCACGTCTCAAGGCTAATATCAAGACAGGCACGTGGTGACCTCCGCGGCGAAGGGAAAAGCGGAGGAGGCGGCGGGGGAAGAAGAAAAACGTAGAAGAAAATAAGCTCTGGTTGAGCTTCTAAAGAGTCACCCTTGCTCGCGCTCTGTGGGTTTTGAAAAGCGCCAAAATGGGGGATTTTTTTTTGTGAGATGAAATGAAGCCTAAGGTCAGCTGTGCGACTGTCGACGTAGCGCCACCTCGACAAACGTCTCTCTCGCTCTCTCTGTCTCACTCACCCTCCGCAACTCTCTGCCCGTGTGTTTGTGTGTGTGTGTGTGTGGAGCCGGTTGCCATGGTGACGTGCTGTTGGGAGGGATCAGTCTGCAGGCGGATAAATAATGCAGACTAAGGCTGGCGCAGTGACAGCACTGCAGCACGCTGTTGCACAGCTCAGCAGGGCTCGCTGCTGGATACACACACACACACACACACACACACACACACACACACACACACACACACACACACACACACACACACAGGTAGATACATACATACACATGGATAGACACACACACACACACGCATGATAGATACACATACATGCATAGACGTGTGTGTGTGTGTGTGTGTGTGTGTGTGTGTGTGTGTGTGTGTGTGTGTGTGTGTATATATATATATATATATATATATATATATATATATATATATATACACACACATATAATTGCATACACAAATGCATGGACAAAGACATACCTCATACACACACACACACACACACACACACACACACACACAAGTGTCACACAGCACACAGCGTCATTTGCACATGTTGAAGTACACACTCACACCCATGTGCAAAGTCACGTACAAACCCACGCACACAACCACGCACACGCACATGCATACCCCCACAGGCAAGCATGTGCATACACATGAAACACATTCACAGATGCGCACACACCCACACACACAAACAGGCACATGTGCAAGGCAGAACCACAATGATTGTGATTCCACAGAGCCAACACATCATGCCATCTCTCCTCTCGCTCTCACTTCATACAAAGCCCAAGGACTTCATCCATCTTTCTATCTGTATCTGTGTGTATATATGTGTGTGTATATATATATATATTACATCCAACATATTTGTCCTTACATCAAAGGAAAGTAATTAACCATATAACTTTAAATTCTAACCCAGCTCTCTGCACCTGTAATCGTGTTTCCTTCCCATGTATTCTTTTATCGATTCAAGGAAAGGTTACAAGACCAGAGGAGCTTGACAGGTGAAGTCTTAATGGAAGGGGATGTCAAAAACCTGTGTGGATGCGGCACAGGTGGGTGACATTGTGTGTGTGTGTGTGTGTGTGTGTGTGTGTGTGTGTGTGTGTGTGTGTGTGTGTGTGTGTGTGTGTGTGTGTGTGTGTGTGTGTGTGTGTGTGTGTGTGTGTGTGTGTGTGTGTGGGGGGGGGGGGGGTGTAAGGTACACATCAGAAATACAAAAAAAAAGTCTACATCTGTTCCATAAAAATCAGTCAGTGAAAAAAAAAAAAACCCTGCTTGTTTGACAAACGCGAGGGGAGAGAGTGTCGGTCATACTGCCTGACAGTCAGGTTGAACCCCTGGGATTTAACCTGAACATAAATACGCTACGACGCTCCTGCCGGTTTTAAAGGCCCCCTATTTTACCATCACAGGTGTGATGTTGATTCGCCATTGCGAGCCAGTCCAAATCAAAGTCAAAATCGAGTGACATTTGGGCGGACGCTCCCACTTGTGATGTCACTAGAGGGTATGTTTTGACTTTGATTTTGACTGGCTTGTGACGGCGAATCCACACCACACCAGGTGGTAAAACATTGGGGGAAGGCCTCTATGTCACAAGTTTAGTGAGGAATCGGGTCCGGGGGGGCGGGTCGACTACTAAAACGCGGTTAAACTCAACTCCGCTGTCGTCTTCGCTGAAAAAACAAAAACAAATGTACATGCTGCTTAGAATAGATGTGTGTTTTTCTCTTCTTTTTCTTCAGTGGCCTGGTTTCGTGTGATATGTAACGTCTATTTTTCGACGCGTCATATCAAAAGCGCCGGGGCCGGATTATGGTGATTGAAGTGGACCAGAATTTACGCTCCAGTTTTCAGCATCAAAGAAACCGCTATCCCATAATAGACCACGGCACGCTAACAAGTGGAGTTCGATTCATGAAGGCAATGAAGATGAAATGATTCAATGCCACAAACATATTTAGACACACACACACACACACATACACACACAAGTCTGGTTACATCAAGTCTAGATGACACTGACGAAAATAGTGTGTTTTGTTTTAAATCAAGTTTTTGTTGCTTTTGTCCACATGACTTTGGGAGAATGATTAGGGGAGTGTAAATATATTAATACATTTACGTCTCAAGAAGCTGATGTTTGGTATAGATAGAAAAACACGGTAACACTTTAGATTAGGAACCACATATTCACCAGTAACAAGTTGCTAAGATCGTAATTTATATACAACTTCCTTACTTACTATCAATAAGCAGTCATTAGGAGGTTATTGAGGAAAAACTCTAACATTAAAGTTAATGGCCTATTAGCTGTAGAATATGGTCATGCAGAATAATGCATTAAGTGCTTTATAATGACTAATAAAGAGCCAATATGCATGCTTATAAGCAACTAGTTAATGGTGAATATGTGGTCCCTAATCTAAAGTGTACGCCCAAGTGCATTCTGACTTCACACTGCGGTAGTCGGGTTTGTTTGTTGTTCAAATTTGTATTTACTTCATAACTTTTTAACTCCCCACTTGCAAAATAAAAGGTAAGAGAGGGCTTTATACCATCAACATTTTCCTCCTATCTGTTTTAGTTTTTGAAGCCAGTTTCATTCAGTATTCAGTTTGACGCTCCGAGCCGCCAGTTCATCTTTAACTTCTGCTGCAATGAAAAGGAAGGAAATCTGTTTAATAAGCAAAAGAAATAAATAGTGCATTTTTCAACACATCCAAAGAACCGTTAACAGCACGTTGAAGAAAGCAATTTATTTTTCCATACTCGATATGAAAATAGATCTAATGGGGGAGAAAAAAAACAACATATATCCTAGGTGGAATAATGTATTACCTTGAAGAGGAGAAAAAGTAATTCCGACTTAATATCCGACTGAAGTGGCACCTTTGGAAATCAATGGGAAAAAGGATAAATGATAAAATGATAAAGGTGACAGTTGGAGTTGTGGGTGAAATCAAAACAGGACAGAAAACGATAATGTAAGTATATATATATATATATCTTTTTTTTTTAAATCAACGTTTCCGGAAAGTCTTGGAGTCGTTCGTAAGCACAGCTTTGTGTTATGGTTTTATTTCACCGTTTAGAGGAAATGGAAGAACGATGCGGTAGGAAATAAACCGCTCAACTTGTGCATCTAAGAGGGAATGTATTTGTCGTACCATCAGGGTAATGATGATGATGATGATGGTGGTGACGGAGTCGGCTCTCCAGCAATCATCACTCGGTAAATATTCTGTGCAAAACATGCGAATCAGTCCATGGACATTAACCCCAAAAAAAGAAGCGAGAAACGGTTGAAAAAAGAAAACGCCTGCGTTAATATTGCACGGCAATAGATTATGTAGGCTTTGTCTGAGGTCCAGGGCGAGGGGTCGTGGCAACTCCTATAAGACGCTTTTATTATGGACCTTCTTCATAACCTTGTAACCAAATACACCAGCATAGCCGCGAGAAGGTAATAAAACTGTGGCGAAGGCGAAAGCGGTGCTCGTTTGAAAGAAATAACGGGGAAAAAAAGAAAGGGCGAAAAGTGCAATAAGCTGCAATTATCCGAGAGACCTGCAATACCGGTCAAAGTAAACCAGATTTTCTCCCTGCCTCCGAATGCTGTTTGCTACTCATAATATTGAGGTGAGAATATTGGACGAATCGAACGCCACGACCAAAAGAAAACCCCCAGAAACAGCTCTTCAAAAATAAAAAAATACTAAATAAAAAACTGCCACTTTTCGGTCGGCCCATTTGTTCCCAGTCGGGGGGAGGGGGGGGGGGGGGGGGGGGCGAAGGCTGTCGCATGGCCGAACTCGGTGGACAGGAAGCGGTTAATCTCCGCCTCGCTTCTCCCTCCGCCACCCGGCCCCCGCCAGACAGACAGACAGACAGACAGACGGCTCTCGCTGGCGTTGTGAACAGATGGTCGTGGGAGGTACCTCAGGCTCTCAAGGTGCTCTCGACGGATCACCGACAACAACCCCCGCGCACACACCCTTCTCCACCGCCCCCTCGCCGTCTCTCAGGGTCCTCCATCACTTTCTCATTTTCTCAGAAAGAGAGGGAGCCAGTCTAGATGACCGCAATATTCGTTCATTGCATATATATATATAGTGCTTTTCTATAGGCGCTCGAAGTGATTTACATAGTGAGAGTGTGTGTGTGTGTGTGTGTGTGTGTATTTGTGCGTGTGTGTTTTGTGATCAAATCAATAGGACATCTGTAATTAAAAAAGTATTGGTAACTTTGTATCGGGGTCACGCATAGTTTACTTTCAGGATGATTGTGAGATTGTTCAACTAATGAGTCCAAGTCATTAAAATGAGGTTAAAAACAAATCACCATGAAGTGTTCTGGGTGTTGTTTCTGTGTGCCTTTTAAACGTCTCTGCTTTAGTTGTAATTTTGACAATTTGTACTTGTTATTTTAGCAACTACTTTATGTATTTCCCCATCCCAATTGGCTCCTTTTTCACTCCTCGCTGTCCCTGGAAAAAGGGGACGAATTGTAGCTGTTCCTTTTCAACGTTTTCTCTCCTTTTTCCCCACTTGGGTGTTTTAGCGATGGGCATTCAGTCAGATCATTTGGCTCGGCTCACCAATAAGAGCGGGCTCCCAAACGGCTCTTTGTTCATTAATGTTTTCCTACAAAATCAGACAGAATTGTCAACTCCATTTCCATCTTCAGTCTGACATCGCCTCTGCTCTAACTGATTTCCGTGGGTGAGGGGGATTCGATTTTCCCCAACCGATCACTAGAGACCAACGTATAACACCGCCTAAATCGTAATGTTTAAGTCGACACTGATGTGTAGCCGTGCCGATATACTGCGTTTGCCAGGGTTTTAAGAGTGGAGCTGGGCAAATGAACAGATAGCAGCGTCTCCCTTGTCTAGAGCGCTCGCCATTGTTGGTATTACTCCTCTTTGGTTTTGGCACACAGCTTGACAATGGCGTCTTGCCTGTGGCACTGATTGGCTAATCGTTAGTCCCCCTGCAGCGTTTATTGGATAATCGTTTTTTTCAAACCGAGAAACCGCTGTCATAATGCTAGGCGATAGTCAAGTCAACTCGGTGGAGTGGGTGGATTCAAAGGTGTGGACCCAGGCAAGTTAATATCGTTTGTTTAGTGCCCATTTAATGTGATGATGAATTATATAGTAGTTGCTTCTTCGTTCTACGATGTGCTGGGTGGTATTTAATTTGGTTGGATGAAATTATACATGTCGTGGCATAAGGCTGCAGTAATTAAAACGTGACCTACGTCGGTCACTCTGATTGTTAGTCATTCCTAATAACAGTGGTTAATGCAGAATTTATCTAAATCTATTTTTGAAATTGGGTTTTGTGAAAAGCAATTGGCTACCGAGCCACTGACTTTCACTTTACTGCGACTGTGCTAAAGAGCTACGCAAATTGTAAACTTATGTAAACTTTGACTTTGAAACTTGACTTTACTTTGAAAATCGAGGATAACAAAAGAAAGTCCAGGACGAGATAACGTCTGAAGGGGAACTGAGGACATGCACAATATATACTTTGTTTTAGTTTATCTTTCTCCTAATCACTTAAAACACTTAACTTGTCATTTCTCTCATTTACCCCTACCTGAACTCTATTCTTCTTCTCCCATTGTGATGTTTATTGTTATTTTATTGTTTCCCTTATTAAGCATTTTGAATTGCAATTTTCCAAAAAAGTTGTTATATAAGTAACGCTTGCTTCGATTTGATGGTGAAGTACGTATAAACGTTTCGTGTTTGTTTTCCTTGACACATTCACACATCTACCTTACAGTGTTCTTGTTACATTGTAATAACACACAATTACACATGTGCTATGCAATGTAACATGTACTTGATATGTAATAACGTAATCGAATGTTTCCTAACCCATATGCGATTTTCGCCTATTGTGGAAGTACTAACCTTGACCCCTAACCCTAAGCTCCCTGTAGTGACATGCTGTTGCGTAACGTTATTACATATGCGACATTACATTGCTTATTACACAATACTTACTACTGTAGTTACACTGTAAAAGGGCGCTAATGTAAAGTGCAGCCTTGTTTCTCCTCTATAATAAATCCTGCCTGCCTGTGGGGCTTTTGCACTCAAAACAAGTCTAGCTCCCATGGGCGCGTATGTGTTGCATTCAAACCCTACTGGATACTTCTACGCATCTCATTTCAAAACCAAAAACAAAACAATGATAATACAGAATATATAACGCGCACACAGGAGCTACGCTTTTGTCTTCGAAGGATTAATGAGAGCCTTTGAAGACACCGGGGCTTTAAGAATACACGGGTCTAGCGTTGCAGAGCCATGGTGTCCAACGTCTGTGGCAAACCTGAGCCCAGTTATTGACACTCAAAGTGGGGAGGAATCGTCTTGGAAAGAGGGGGTGGGTGGTGGTGGCGGCGGTGGTGGTGGGCTACCACTCTTTGGAAGCATGAAAGGGAATATACAGCTCCATTATTACTTAATTACTTTGATGTATGTGTGGGGTGGTGCTCGTGCACAGTGGTTAGGCAGTTCTCTTATATAAATGTAATTATTATTGATGTCGACGTTGTTGGTGTGTGTGTGTCTGAGTGCGTGTGTTTTCTGTCGATGTGCGAAGAAAGCCTGATGCGTATATCTTTCATTGGAGACCTTGCTGCTCACGCCGCCAGACTACAGTGGCATGGCAGCACATTAATTCACATAATTCTCACACACACACACACACACACTGCTGTGACCCAACCCTTGATTACCACTATAATACTTCTAATAGCACAATACAACAAAACAACAGTCCAGAGAAAAAAGGAAATATGCGGCTATCTTCCTGTGTTAGGTGTTTATTCAAAATAGCATTTTAACCTGACCACATGACGATACTTTGTTGACTGACCTGAACCACACATACACGCACGCCTGTGTGGTTATATTTCCTATCGGTTGAGTTAGGCTTATTTAAGCCAATTTAAATTGTAATAGCAATTACACGCTAATATGCTTAATAGCTGGGCTGCGCCACACGGAGACATAATGAATGAAACAGAGCTAGCTTTATATATATATATATATATATATATATATATATATATATATATATATATATATATATATAGTATACACACATACAGGAATATTACCTTCCTATGTGTTTAAGATTGTATTAGTCACATGCCTATACAAGTAAGGACTGTGAAATGTTTGTGACGGAGACTCCATGTAAAGCCTGAAAGTATTACAAGTTTATTTTTTGAACATATAAAATATTATATTTAAGTGATAAAGCTGTCGTGTTCATCAACATCACTCGCTGGGGTTCACTGATTGGTCCACCGACTGTTGGACCTTGTCGGAGCCAAGCTGCCTAACCTCGTCCCCACTGCCGATATCCGTCTCTGTTGGATGTTTTGCATATTGTTTTGTCAAATTATTCGTCGAAAAACTCCATATTTATTCTCCTTGTCTTTGTTCTTATTATTCTTCTGCTCCGGGGACTGTTAATCAGCGTACACAGCTTGTAGGAAGTAATGGAAATTGCGTTACGATAGACCGGAATAACGACAAAATTCATAACCGTTTCTCTTAAGGTGACCAAATTTCTGAAATGAAAAACGGGTACATTTGTAGTTTAGCGATCCCTATATTTTTTCTAAATTAAAAAAATATTTACATTTTGCCTATTATCCAGCTTGGTGGGGTTGAGGGTGGCATCTCTGCTATTCGCAGACGATGTCGTCCTCTTTGCCCTCATCAGACTGTGCTCTCCGGCAGTGTGACGCGGTGGGGATGAGAGAGTCAGCAGCTCCAAATCCGAGGCCATGGTATTCTCTCGGAAAAAGGTGGCCTTTCCCGCCTGGGTGGGGAGGGAGCAACTGGCCCAAGTGGAGGAGTTTGAGAGGGAGCGTGAGATTGACAGACGGATGGGTGCGTCGGCAGTAATGCAGGCACTCTACCGGACCGTTGTGGCTAAGAGGGAGCTGAGCCGAGAGGCGAAGCTCTCAACTTACTGGCCAATCTACGTTCCCCACCCTCACCTATGGTCATGGACTCTGGGTCATGACCGAAAAGAATAAGGTCCCGGATACAGGCGGCCGAAATGAGGAGGACCTCGGAGTAGAACCGCTGCTCTTCCGGATCGAGAGGAGCCAGTTGAGGTGGTTTGGTGCACCTGGCAAGGATGCCCCATGGCCGCCTCCCTTTGGAGGTGTACCAGGCACGGCCATCTGGGAGAAGACCACCGGGGCCGACCCAGGAGCCGCTGGAGGGATTATATCCCCCAGTTGGCTTGGGGGAATGCCTCGGAGTCCCCAGGAAGCGCTGGAGGAAGTTGCCCGGTAAAAGGTCCGTCTGGTCCGCCCTGTTAAGCATGCTGCCTCCGCGACCCAGATATGCGGCAAGAAAATGGATGGATGGTTTGGCTATTATCCTCCTGGTATATGTAGTACTGTAGTAACAGATTGGGCCCAATGGTTTACTGTGACGTTTTAAGCTTTGGTAAACCAACCAAAAACAATTCAAAGTAGGATACTCAAATAGTTCTATATTGTATTGATAGCCTATCTATTGTTTATGATTGGTCATGCCTGCTTATAGTATAAAGCCGATAGATCGCGTCACAGCCTATCAGACTAACTACCAACTGTCTCAAAATTAATATTCATGACAAAGCTACAACCGTTGCCATTTCAGAATCTATTCACATTTATATATTCCTATTGTGGAGTCTGTGTGGTTGGTAGCTGGTTTACAGCCTCACCTGGCCCGAGTCTGACTGATTGGACTCTGGGTCTGGGTGGGGCTGCACACCTGTGGTGCATGAGAGCAATCATGGCACCCAGGATAAACCAGCTATCAACACACACACTCAAGAAGAGCCACTGTCGTGGCAGCATGTACCATCTGCTCAGCTTGTACCATCTTGCCATCTCCAATAAGTGGACAGAGGACTGTCCCTTTTAAAAAAAAGGGGCCTACTAGCTGCCCGTGTTGGGCAGGTTCCCGTCTTAAATCCCGAGGCAAAATTGGAGGTGAGCTCGCGAGATTTAGGCTGGCTTCACAAGGCTAACTTCTGAGGGTTAACTCCCACTCAAACCTCCCTCTTGCGACCTTGTGTGGGGGGGTGCTGGAGACCCGGGCAGATTTCGGCCCCCAAACACGACTCCCTCGGCCCCAACAAAGTCCTTGGAAGTTAAACCACCTGAAATGGTATTCCACCCCCTGACACTTTTTTTTATTTATTTTTTATAAATGCTTAGATTGTGAGACCTTGGTTTAGAGTTTTTTTTGGCTTTTGTTTTAAGCTAAGTGCTGCTTTGCTAAACAAGTTTATAATTAATCCCGAAGGAGGGACAGCGAATGGTTAAGAACGACCAGCCCACCGTCAAAATGGAGTTAATGTATCGCATATGAAACTTTAATCATATTAAAGTGTGCTTTATCCTGTGCATGCACTATGCAAATGCCTTATTGTGTGTGTGTGTGGGCGATTCATCCTGCATGGACATCTGCATATGCATTATTTCATGTGTGTGTGTTTGTGTGTGCATGCATGGCTGTACCTGCACATACGTGCATGAGAATGTGCACATAATGCATAATGTGATTCCCATGCACGTGCGTGAATGTGTGTGTTTGCGCGCGCGAGTGTCCGCTGACACCCAGTTGATGAGCTTCACGGCCTCTGTCTTTTTTGTTCATTTTCATCCACATCTGGGTCACATGACTGGTCAGATACGGTATAGCGGGTTGTTGAGCAGAAAATAGTTTCATAGTTTAGATTTTTATTAGGGATGCACCGATGCATCGGCCGAACATCGGCATCGGCCGATGTTCGGCTTGTTAACTGCCGTCGGCCATCGGCAAGAAAAGATGACATTCACCGATGGCAGTGGCCGATGTTTATGTTGTTGTAAATGTCACACGAGGGCGCCCGCACACTTTTCTCAAGTCAGGTAGGCTAGAAGAAGATGGCGATCGTGTGGGAATACTTTAGTCTCGGAGAAAGATCCGCATTATGCAGTTTGCAATGCGTGTAAAACTGATATTTCAAGAGGTGGGACTGACAGAAAGTCATTTAACACATCAAATGTCATTGAACATTTGAAAAGCAGGCACGCGGCGGTGTACAGCGATTACCTGCAAGCTGACCACAAACGGAAAAATGAAGCCGCCAAGAAAGCGAAAACAGCCACTGCCGGCAAAACTCAGACTTCAATTGACACGGCGTTTGACCGAGTCAAACAACTGGCTACAGACAAGCAAAACAAATAACGAACAAGGTGATGGAGTTCATCGCTCTAGATGACCAACCTTTCTCCGTAGTGGAGGACGTGGGGTTTCGGAGTCTGATGAAGGTCATGGAGCCACGCTATACGCTGCCCAGCTGACGTCACTTCGCTGAGGTCTGTCTCCCCGAAATCCACAACATTGTGGCCACACACATTCATGAGCTACTGGCCCGTGACATCACCGCCATCAGTTTTACCACTGATATATGGAGTTCAGATGTGAGCCCCGTGAGCATGCTTAGCCTCACGGTGCAGTGGATTGACAAGGACTTCAACCTGATAAAAGCAGTGTTACACTCCCAGGAGTTCACAGGTACCCACTCAGCAGCTGCCATCTCAGAGGCATTTGAGAAAATGTTCCAGATGTGGAACATTGACAAAACCAGAGTGCATGCTGTGGTAAGGGATAATGCTAGGAATATGACGAAAGCTATGATGGACAGTGGTCTGGCTAGTTTTGGCTGCATGGCACATACTCTGCAACTTGCGGTCCACGATGGTGTTTTTAGCCAGCGCAGTGTCACAGATGTTGTAGTCTTTAAACACTCACCCCTCGCCTATTCGCGTCTTCAGGCTGTGCAGATCCAGTTGGGGATGAAACCAAAAAGGCTACAGCAGGATATTTCCACTCGTTGGAATAGTACCTTTTACATGTTGGAGAGCATGCTTGAACAAAAGCGCGCACTTGCTACATATGCCGCAGACTACGACCTCCCCGCCACTCTGTGCACATCAGTGGCAATTAATTGAAAACTTTGTAACACTCCTCTCCCCGTTTGAACAATTGACCAGAGAAGTTAGTTCATGAGAGCCGTGAGACGTCTTCTGAGCAAGCAGACTGACACCGACCACGGCGTTAAAACAACAAAGACCACATTATTAGAGGCTGTAAATAAACGCTTCGATCAAATCGAGTGTGATCCCATGTTCTGTATTGCTACCTTGTTGGATGCCAGATACAAAGATCGCTACTTCGATGAGGATGTTAAACAGCGCGCACAAGCAATACTTCATGCGCACCTGTTGCCTGCTGCCGGTGCCGAGGATGAGACGTGCGATGGAGAGAGCGCACACCTACAGCGCAAGAGGCAACGACCCAGCGGAGCAGGACCCTCCCTGCATGATATGTTCGAGGAGATTCTGGAGGAGAATGGACCAGAGAGGCCAAGTACCTCTGTATCCCAACAACTTGATATTTCCTTGGCAGAGGCCCCCATTCCCAGAGGTGAGACTGCACTCGGCTATTGGAGAAATAATCACCTGCGTTTTCCACAACTGGCACAAATGGCACGCAAATACCTTTGTGCACCATGCACAAGCACAAAGTGAGCGGCTGTTCAGCTCTGTGTCTCATATCTTGGATGAAAAGAGAAATAGACTTTGTGACAAGGCAGAGATACTTATCGTTGTAAAGAAAAACATGCATCTTACTAAGAAGTAGGTGAGAGATACAGCAGTTGATTGTATGTAAGAGGAGGCCCACTGTATGGGACTGTTTTTCCTGGGAGGCCGATTTTGTTTCATAAACATGCCCCATGTTCCAGCCCATAAGTTCTGAAACACTGTAATGTTTTATTCTGTATGAAAAATACACAAGGTGAAAGATAGCCCTATTTATTTATGTTTGTATTTATTAATAACATATTTTATTTATTTTCCAATTGTTTTTACATTTACACTTGATATATTTTATTTTTGTATTTTGACAAATATCTTTTTACTGGGCAATGTAGGTTCTGAAAAAAAAGATTCTCATTGTGTGAGTTTGTGTTTATCAGGCTAACACCACTCAAATAATTTTGTTGGGCAATGTAAGTACTGAAAAAATATTTTCATTGATTAGTTAACAGTCTAAGAGGGCTTTTGAAAATTATTTTTCAGAAAAGAACATTAAAGGTTGTTTTTGTTCCATAAATTTGTCTAAGTGAATTTGTGCTCATTAAATAATAGTTTGATGAAGAGCTGAAATACTTTTAAAATAGTTCAGTAATGTTTCTGTGGCACCAAAGACGGAATAAATAACAAAACATCGGCATCGGCCAAGTTGTTATTTTAAACATTGGTATCGGCATCGGCCCAGAATTTCACAATCGGTGCATCCCTAATTTTTATTTTAGATATTTTGTCATCACACGGGGGGAAAATATTGATCTTTTAACTTTTTTTAAACAACTATATGTTGATATTTGGTATATACATGGACCTGAAAGTGAGTCTATATTTCAGAGAGAGAGATGTCATTTTTCCAAAGCCGACCAATGGAGAACGCAAAAATCCCTTTCCGTTCGGGAAATGGTCCGACATTTCCGTGATTGTTTTGCCGAAATGGAGTTGATGTTGCACACCTAGGGCTGTCACGGTTGAGGAATTCCCCCTGCGGTGAGTCAGGGCGGCCCAATATCGCGGTGTGCGATATTATTGCACCATCTTTTTTTTTTTTTTTTTATCTATCTATCTAGCAAATTCGTTTGTTAATTACTAAATTACTAAACTCATTGCAATATTTCCTCTGAAACATGGCGCCTACACATTTAAAAACGGTTATAAAAAAAGACATGGCAATTTTATAACACTTTTTATTTTATTGAATGCAGATTATTAACAGCACCTGTTAGGCGTTTATGTCTGTCACTGTCTCTGCTGTACTTGCCGACTCGAGCAAAGGCTTCGCCGACTCCAAGCTGTCGGCTGGCTCCGGCATGAGCTGCTCCGCGACTCTGTGTGGCAGGAGGCGGCGGTAGCCGCGCCGCGGTAGCTGGATGGTAGCTTGCTAGGTGAGCCCTTAAATTCGTTGTGTTTCCTCGTTTTACTTGAACCGTTTTGCCGCAGATTTTACAGATTGCCTCATTTAAATTGGCTGGCTCCCCCTTTTCATTTGGCTGAAAGCCGAAATGCTCCCAAAGAGGCGAAGTAATATTTTGTTTTGATACCAGCGCAACCGCCATCGTGGTGAGATCAGGTCAATTGCGGTGATGGCGGTGGCCCAGAAAGCAGCGCGGTGGGATTCTTAATATCGCGATATTTCATTTTTGTGGTTACCGCGACAGCCCTATGCACACCACCATTGTTTCACAACACACATATGAAGCGGTACTCTCTTATAGTACAGCATAGCCGAGCATGACGGTTCAGTTGGACGGTTTGTGATTCAGAATGTAGACCTGTGCTGTGTCTCAATTTGCGTACTTCCATACTTAGACTACAGTTGGGTTGACAGTATGGTAAAATGCAGTGCGCTATGAGTATCCGGATGGTGTACTCAAAAACGGTCAAAAAGTTGAGTGTGGCACGCTGGACACTTCTCACCCTCAATGGTCGGCACCACCAACATTTGTAAAAATGGCTGTTAAAATTTAAAAAAAAACGTTCATACATTTTTATTGATTTTTAAAGGAGCTATATGTAAGAAATGTACTCAAAGTAATCATAAAATGACCCTAATATGTCAATAGACATTGAGGAATCATGTTAATTTCAAGTATTTATGTCAGACATAATAGTAGTCCAGCCAGAATATTTAATTTCAAACGCAATATTTCTGTGCCGTAAAACTGTTTTGTTTACATTTTGTGTTTTGGTCTGTTGCTCCACCTTCTGCCTAGCGTCCAATCGCGAAGTCCGTACTGTGTCGCCATCCGGGTTGCCAGATAGGCTGAGCTGCAGCCATTTACTGTATAAGGAAGGCTGCAGCTACAAATGTTTCGGGTCAGAAATGTCTGACGTTACTAAATGCATTCGTGAACATGTTTGAACATGTTCGTGAACATGAAGCCCCGGTGACGGTTTGGGAGTGCGATAATAAAACTGCGGTCAGAGCTGGCGTGTGTGTCCGTTGGGGGCTGCTCTATTCGGACACATTACTATGAAGCCCCGGTGACGGTGATGCAGTTGGGCAATATTATCAGGGATCTATGCAAGGCAAGTGTATTTGTACAGCACATTTCATACACAGAGGCAATTCTATGTTCTTTACCTAAATAAAAGCAAAGAACAGTATGTAAAACACTTCATGGTTGCTCCTTCTAGTAGACGCAGTGTTGTGTTGAGTAATCCGCGAACGGGAAACTGGCAACCGCGCTGTACAGTATTTACAACGTGGTTGCAATAACAGTTTTGGCCAGAGAGGACGCAATCCTACATATAGTTCCTTTAATAAAGTCAAGTGAGCTATTTTGGCGGTCAAATGTACGCACTGCGCAAGTACATAGCGTACACCGTGGAAGTGTA
Source organism: Merluccius polli (assembly GCA_030340625.1). NCBI lineage: Eukaryota > Metazoa > Chordata > Actinopteri > Gadiformes > Merlucciidae > Merluccius > Merluccius polli. The sequence goes on from JAOPHQ010005696.1 coordinate 254,269, forward strand.
CTAAATGAAGTAAGTTGAGACCGCACCACTGGATTACTCCGTACACGAGTGTATGTTTAAGCCCAAAGGATCCTACTATTCAACGATTTGTATTGTTTTGTGTTGTTTTGTATTACATTGACCGTTCACTGCAGTGAATTGCGTAACACTATGCGAGCAGAACAAGGACAAAACCGCACAACGAAAACCTTGAATTTCAGAGAGAGAAACGCGCGTGTGTGCGTCTTTGCACCTGTATTTAGTGGCCAATCGCCCTCACATATGTGCCTCCCTGAATGTGCTTGTTTGTGTACGTGTGTGCATATGCACATGTGATGTCTGTGTATGTGCACAGACATGCGCATAATGTATGTGTATTCCATATGTGAAATATGTGTGTCTGTGTGTGTTTGTGTGTACATGTACATAATATGCATGCTTGTGCACATGGGGAACTGTGTGTGTACATGTGCAATGTGTGTATATATGCATCTGTGTGTGTGTGTGTGTGTGCACATGTGCCATATGCGTGTGTTTGTGTGTGAGTGCATGCACAGAATCTGCTGAAGGCAACTGCAGCTTTCTTGTGGACTACGGCACCTCTGGGACGCCGTGTTCGGTCCGTGTACGCTCTCTGCTACCGCGCACACTTTACTAACCCCTAGAAGCACAGGAATCTCATTTCCCACCCTCACTATTTTCTCTCTCTCTCTCTCTCTCTCTCTCTCTCTCTCTCTCTCTCTCTCTCTCTCTCTCTCGCTTTCGCTCTCTCTGTGAACCACTGGCAATCTTTTTTTGTTTTCCTTTTTATCCCCCCTGTACGGTTGAAACTTTCAAATGCTTCACAGGCGAAGACGTTCGTTAAGTCATTTTGAGGTAGGTGTCAGGATATTGTAGTGGCGTTGGTTCAAGCGGTAACCCCTACCTGCTCCTTTAATGACATGAATCTGAATTGTTTAATGCGACGTCTTTGGATAAATGGAGCATTTGTTTTTTTTTGTTTAACCATGACATCGTTCATTTCCAGTTGCAAAATTAATTTATGAGTATATATATAATATCCTGTCGTTTCATGTCAAAGTCAAGACAAAAACCACCACCGAACGTAAACGTTCATTTATTCACCACATAGTTTTAAAACATTAAAGAAATACAACAGATATGTTGGTAAAAGCTAAACCTCATCTACATACATTTTGTCTGGTGTGCTTACGTCATTCCCTGGCGCTTGGAGGTGACGGCCAACGTCTCGCTGAGCAGTGATGTGCACTTCTTCTGGAATCTTCTACCCACGTTTTGTGTATTGTCGGGGAAGTGTGTGTGTGCCTTGGTGTGTGTGTGTGTGTGTGTGTGTACGTTGATGTGTGCCAGGTTTCTGCTGTGCCAATCTGTAGCTACTAACCGCACAGCCTGGGCTTGCCCGACCATCAATCACACGCACACACACACACACACGCACACAGGCACACACATACACAGGCGTGCACACACTGGAACACGCACACACACAGGCACACACATACACACAGGCAGACGCACACACACAGGCACACACACACACACACACACACACAAACTAGCTGTGGTCTTAAAAGGCAGCAGCTGTGGTGTCCATTGAATAGGCCGTTGAATAGCAACAGCCAGCCATTACACTATAAGCTAATACAGTGCGTAATACAGGCCGCAGCGGGATTCTGCGCCGCCATTATAATCATAGAAATGAGTCATTAGAATAATAATTGGTGAATTTAGTAGAGGCTCTTATCCAAAGCAATTTCAACTTTTTTTTTTAAAGATGTCATTAAGGAGCAGGTATGGGGAGCATTAGGGACATCTTGCTCTAGGAAGCCTATAGGTAAGTAGGGCTGGGACGATATGCTTATCTCCCGACTCGATGCTATCACAAATACTTGAGTGCCGATTCGATGTGTATTGCGATTTTTAAGTGTTGCGTTTTCTACAAGTGTTGCGATTCCATATTACCATTTATGGTGATTTCTGACACTAGTCCACACGCTGCCATGGCATGCCTGGTTTGGCCGTAACGTTGGGATCCCGCTCGCTCAGTTCACGCACGCCGACTATCAATTAGGTTCGCTGCTTCCATCGCGAGATGCGGTGCCGGATCAATGGAAGACATGCAGCTATGGACGGCACAAGCAAGGCTAAAAAACCCAACGGACTCAGCGGGAATCGATAACCGCATTCCCTATGATATCTGTTTCAACCTTTTTATGTATTCTTTGCTAAGTCAACTCCATGAGCTACTATATATTTACTTTTATTATTTATTAGTATATTCATTTTTCATTGCTGTGAATACTTTTAGATTTTTTTGGATAGATGGATTGGACGGATGGATGGATGGTTGATAGATGGATGGATGATTGATGGAGAGATAGATGAATGGCTGTATGATACTAAACAGGATCAGGAGCGCCATCGACCCTCACCTGAGGGTGAACCAAAATGGCTTTCGCGAAGGGAGAACCACCACAGACCAGATCCTGGCACTAAGGAGAATGATCGAGGAGGTGAAGAAGGATAACCTGACAGCTGTACTGTGCTTTATCGACTTCAAAAAGGCATTTGATTCGATCCACAGAGGCACGATGGTGAAGATCCTTAAGGCCTACGGTGTTCCTCCCAACCTACTCCGGGCTATTGAGACCATGCACGCAGGAACAAGGTCCAAGGTGGTTACCCCAGATGGCAACACTGAGGAGTTTGATATCCTGGCTGGAGTAATGCAAGGGGACACACTAGCCCCCTTCCTCTTCATCTTAGTCCTGGATTACGCGCTCAGTAAAGCCATTAGTGGGCGGGAGCAGGACCTCGGCTTCACCCTAACCCCAAGGAGGTCAAAGCGACACCCTGCAGTTGTCCTGACAGACCTGGACTACGCGGATGACATCAGCCTGCTCTCCAACAACGTGGAGCAAGCACAGGAACTCCTGAATAGAGTGGAGCTAGAGTGCGCCAAGGTTGGCCTTAGGCTAAACGCCAAGAAAACAGAGGTCATCACCTACAACATCTCACCGGAGCATCAACCGCTGACAACAACTGGTGGCGTTGTGCTGAAGGAAGTCGAGGACTTCAAGTATCTGGGCTCATGGGTTAACTCAACCGAGCAGGACCTAAAGGTGAGGAAGGCACTCGCATGGAGGGCCCTGAACGGCATGACCTGTGTGTGGAACTCCAACCTCCCCCGTCAAATCAAGCTCAGCTTTTTCTTTGCAACGGTAGAGTCTGTTCTCCTCTACGGCAGCGAATGCTGGTCCCTGAAGCCAATCTTGCAGAAGTCTCTAGACGGGTGCTACACCAGAATGCTGCGTGCAGTACTAAACATCAGCAAGAGTACACATGTTACTAACAGTAACCTGTATGAAGGATTACCAAGGGTTAGCGAGAAAGTAGCTTCCAGGAGAATGAGACTGGCGGGACACTGCCAAAGACACCAAGAGCTGCCAGCCAGCAAACTGGTACTATGGGAACCAAACCATGGGCATCGGTCTCGAGGACGTCCTACTCTAACCTACGTGGATGTACTCAAGAAGGATGCAGGAGCGCAAAGTACCATTGAACTGGCCAGATGTATGGAAAACCGGGATGACTGGAAGCAACGATGGAGGGCTCGTTTGAGGACGACCTAGAGAGATGAGTGGATGGTTGGATGAATGATGGTTGGATGAATGAATGGTTGGTGGATGGATGTATAGATGGATAAGATATGATGTATAAGATAAGATATGCGACATGGGTGCCACAGCAGCAAGTACAGGGCAGTACTGGAATAAACATTTATAAAAATGGCAAACAATAAATGACAAAAAATATAGAAAATGTGTATATATACACACAGAGAAGTAGGGTGGTGTCGGATGGACGGATTGATCGCCACCAAGTCCACCTACCCATTAGACATACTGTATGTGAACAAACCAGTGTTATTTTCTCCTCTGTAGGGCTTGTACATCAGAATGCATCATGGGATGTTTTGCTGGCGATACTCATATTGCCATATTGAGAGGACTCAAGAGAATTGTAGTACTGTAAAATCCTAAATCTACGTAAATATACCGTAAACTAGGCTAATGAAAACTTGAAAACTGTTTTGCCACATCTCGCATGAGAAACACTGGCGGTTTCAAACACAACAATGTCGCCCCATAATGACACATTTCTCAATTAATGACTAAACAATGAAAAAAAAAATATGACTACCAACACAATAACGAACATTGCAATGCTCCTATGCTTCCAAAATGGCGGTGGTCATTGTGATGTGACGTTGTGATGTACAAGCCCTATAGGGTATATACATGTAATTTCTAACCTATCACCATTCTACGATATGCAGACGATGTTCAAATCCTGGATGTTTAAACAAGTGTGCTGTATAAGCTCTCTCTCGCTCGCTCTCACACACACACACACACACACACACACACACACTTGTGTACATGGAAAGACAGTCGCAGGTGTGAGCGGTGATATCGATGGGATGAAGTCTTCTGCGTCACCGTTGGGGAGGTAGCGCAAATTAAACCTCAGCTCGGGTAAAAATAACACAGCACTCCCATAACAACCCCCCCCCCCACCTCTCCCCTTCTCCTCCTCGCTTCTCATATCTCTCTGTGACAAGGGGCTTTAGTCACCTAGCGGCCATCTTTGGTGCCATCATCACCATGTCCTCTGCTATTGTTCAGGGCTTCTGGGAAGCGTATTGTTTCCATCGAGAACATTGCGTGGCCATGATGGTTCGTGTTTTCTTTCCTTCTTTAACCTTCATATGGTCATCTCCAGCTTTGTCTAGGTGTAACAAAAGAAAAAAACACGAATGAGAGAGAAACAAGAACCAGGAGAGCATGGAGTAGTGGAGATTTGTATGTGATGTTTATGAGAAAGCGTTGAGTTTCATTCGAACAGCTGCGCTCGCTCCCTTTACCCCGTCATTTTTCTCCTTTTCTTTTTGTTCTTTTGAATCGATCAAACAGGCGATAGATAAAGAAGCGACTAAATATAGCAGGTGGACCGAGACGGAGCAACAAAGACGGACGTGAGAGAAAATAATAAAAGCATCGAGGCAATCGTACGCAGGCCGACACAACGGCGACAAAACAATAAGTAACTGAAGCAAAGGGCGTCCAATTCAAGTTAAGTTCGCCAATGTTATTTGTAGCGTTGTGGCAGGACCGTATATTATTTATAATCCGGACCGGATTACAAATTCACCGCGACAACGACGCATTTCATGTTTTTTTTTTAAAATAAATTGATTCAATTGATGAATTCACATTGTAATTAATAACAATACATTTCAGGTTAAAGTCTGGCCATGTGAGCTAACTAGATGGAATGCACATTGTTGTACGTACTTTTGTACAAGAATGTAGATATTTTGTAGATATTTAGTGAGTTCACACACACACACACACACACAGTCGGAGGCCTTAGTCATTTTACATTTACATTTAGGGCATTTAGTACTTTTGCTAAATGCCCTTGCTTTTAGACACCTTTGTCCTCAGTGACATACAATAAGTATAATATATCATATCATAAATCAATACACAGCAAGGATGTCAACAGAACACGTTTCTGAGTGCACCATAATTGCTAGGTTGAGCTACCCTTGCTGGTTTACAGCATGGATAGCTCAGGTAAGATGCTGTAAGATGCCAAGTACTGTTAAATTGGACAGGACATACAATAAGCGCGTGAGATGTTTTTATGGGGGGTAGGTAGAGGAGGGGGTCAACGTCTATGGAGGAACAACGGGCTAATGTCCCGCTGTCCCTTGCTGTCTAAGCGAGGCGGTATCCTTTGGAGGACGTGCTTTTGTATGAAGTTACCTTTAAAGGAGTCTGGTTTGAGACGGACATCGAAGGCAGCAATGCGTCACAACGTCACGATGTCGCCAAAATACCGACAGTCGACTTCCGTCAGTTACAACGGTTAAACTATCACCTGTCGGTCATTGCAAAAGTAAAGTCAGGACAAATGTCTTAAATAAGCAATATGTATCTTAATAGAATGGATATCCATTGACTAAAATTTCTTGGTGGAAAAGAAAATGTGTTACTTTTTCGTTACGTTAAAGTAAATATAACTTATATTTACCATTGTTTTTCTTCTTGTTGTAACAGTTGCGCAGGCGCACAGGATTGTGGCACAGGATTATTGTGCGCCGCATTACACGCTCATTTACAGTTAGCTAACTCACAAAGACAGAATGTTTTGCTGTGGGTGGTTTTGTGTGCGTTTCAAACTTGCACGAGAGCACGAACGCCCATGCTAGTGACGCGGCAGTGTCCGGCGTCCTTTGCACCTTGCGATATCAGAAAGGTCGCCTCCCCCATGGGGTTTGAACCCAGGACCTTCTTGCTGTGAGGCAGCAGTGCTAAACACTGTGCCACCGTGCCGTTTAGTCTTAAGTTGTAGTTGAATATTTATTTTTCCGTTACTTCTGGACCATGACGGTGGGCCAGCCTTTAATTTCCTTGGACTGAGTTACTGACTGGAATATGTTGAATATAGTGTTTACCAAAATGTTATATATGAATATATGTTCATATATGTTTTCAGTAGGTTGTGGCGGTGCATTACAACATATTTGTTTTAATTTATTTGTATTTATTATTTGTATATATTGAATATATGTTCAGGAGTTTTCAGTAGGTTGTGGCGGTGCATTACAACATATTTGTTTTAATTTATTTGTATTTATTATTTGTATATATTGAATACTGGTATATGTTTAGTAGTTTTCAGTAGGTTGTGAAAGTGCACTAACGTTACAAAATAATAAATGTATGTATGTATTACTTATTGTATTTAGTTAATTTTTTTTACATGTTTTTTTTCCAGTTAAATTATATATAAAGTTCAAGAAAATCCCCTGATAAGTAGACGTTTTTTTGTAAAACATCAATAAATACATATTCAATGTCCAATGTCAATGAGTAACAGTGAGTTACGTTAAATAATTGTGATCTCAATATTGACCAACATAATCGTGATTAGGATTTTTGCCATAATGGCGCAGCCCTGATGATGAAGAATCGCTAAAACACTGATCTATCCCTGGTCCTATTAAGCCTCGACAATTGAAACAGCAGGTGGCAATGAGAGATTGAGGAAAAACATCTGGAGATTTAGCAGGAAGTCTGCGGTTAGCAGCAAATGGATCGTAACTTGGTAGTGTAAAAATGAAGGTCTTTATCTAGGGCTTCTGGGTTCTGGGCAGGGCCGGATCAGTAACTCCAGGGGCCCCTGGCCACTGTCAGTCCAGAGGCCTGCCGGGGGGGGGGGGGGCGTGACACACCCCGGACCTACGACCGACGGGGGGGGGGGGGGGGGGGCACGCGCGATCGTAATCCACCCTGGACCTACGACCGACAGCGGGGGTGCGCGCGATCGTGACACCCCGGACCTACAACCGACGGGGGGGGGGGGGGGGGGGGCAGGCCAGCTCGGGGCCCCAAGATGTCGTGGGCCCCTGGGCAATTGCCCAGTTGCCCATATGGTTAATCCGGCCTTGGTTCTGGGGTGTATTTCTTCGACAAATGCCATCTTCTCAATGGCGAATAAACGACTCTGTGGCGTCCACACTCACAACATACTGTAAACGGGATCATATGCTAAACACACAAACGCCAGTGAGTGTGAGCCACTCACGGCGACAACCGGCTAGGAGTTAAAGCGCTGCGTTCAAGGTCGCACAGGGTTAGCCCGCGATGCCAGCCAGATCCTCTGTTTTCCCAGTGGTACACGCTGAGCGATAGCCACTAGCCTAAATTAGGGTGACCAGACGTCCCCGTTTTCCGAGGACAGACGCTGTTTCTGGTGGCCTGTCCCCAGCTGGAGCCGTCCCTAGAAATGTCCCCGTTTTTAAAAAATAGGATTTTTTAAAAAGATATTTATAGATTTTGAAATAGCAAAGGTTCTCGCTTGCTTATGAATATTTATTTTCGAGACAGTTGGTAATTAGTCTCATGTCTATCAGATTGTAAGGACCTTGTTACACAGGGGGTTTATCTATCGACTTTATATCATAATTAGGCACGACCGATCATAAACAATAGATAGGCTATTAATACAATATAGAACGATTCACTATTCATGTAGCCTACTTTGACTTATTTTTAGCCGGTTTAAAACACATCATAGTAAACCGATGGGCATGTACTGCCCAATCTTTTACTGCAGTGCTACATTTACCATGATAATAGGCAAAATGCAAGTATTTCCCTTTTTTTTAATTTCAGAAATAATATCAGATATTTTGTTGATATATGGCAAACTACAAATGTCCCCGTTTTGCAATTTAAAAAATCTGGTCACCTTAGCATAAATCGGTTCAAAGACATAGCATCTGGTGTCACGAATGCTGAATAATACATATGACCACGAGCCAACATGCAGATATGCAAATCTTGTGGCTCATTTTCCTTTGTGGCATATTTAATCTGCATTAGGAATACCCTACCACATATGTCAACGTCGGCCACATTTGTTTCAAGTATACTTTGCGGAAAAATTGGTAAAAAATATTTCTCCTCAGCAAAATCAGTCTGCAGCCATGGCATGCATAACTAAATAGTTTCATTTGTTTTCTTTTTCTTAAGCTCCTCGTAACAGTGCGGCTCTTGTCATTTGACAATGAACAGCGCTTATTCATGATTAAAAACACCTTTTTTGAGAAAAGTCTTGCTGCGATAGTTTTCGCTAGCCCACGAGGAAGCCACAAGAAATACACATCATTTATTCAAACACTACCTCAGTCCTTATGGTTTTGCTCCTGCGGTCTCTGAAATTGTCATTGTATGTCTGACTTTTTCAGACCAACTGGATGTGTGCACATCACACACACACACACACGCACACACGCTTATTCTTGCCATCACATCATTGCCCGGCGGTACGAAACACTGAATGTTACCGAAAGAGAAATGACTTTGTTCTCTCATTGTCACACATTGCAATGGTGTGAATGTAAAGAGAATATTATATTAAATTAGCTTATTTTTATTCAGGTAGGCTCAGACACACACACACACACACACACACACACACACACACACACACACACGCACAAACGCTCACAGGCTCGGCAAGCTACCATATTGCCGGTGACAACAGGCTTCAACACAAGAATAGCATAGTGTGCCACCATGTGAACAGGAAGGGGAAAAAAAAAAGATCTTAATGGTGCTAAAGGACCGTATCGGTGCGGGGGACCGGAGAAACCATCGTCTCTCTCCTGGATTCACTTGTTGGTGGTCCGAAAAAATAGTAAATGGCCATACAAGCACTTCACACAATGTCTTATCGCGAAGACCTACCTAGTGCTACCGCTGCTGTTTAGGTCTGTGGCAGCAGGTGGGTGAACTCACACTAAACGCTCCCTGGCAGAATTGGCACAGAAAGTCATTTTGACAAATGATATTGGTAACGGATATTTTAGTGAATTTTTATTTTCATGAGGGTTTAATCACCCGACCGGTGTGTTGTCCTTTCAGGACATGGCATGTACATCAAAAGTGGTGTGGGTGTCTAAACACAAAAATGGACATTTTCCAAAAGACATTTTAGACAAATGAATGTCAAATAAAAAGCAAATTGTTTTTATTGTTAGTATGTGTTAGTGTGTGAAAATATACAGTAGGTTGCCAAATGATTGTAAAAAAAATTGTAAGGGTAATTACACACATGTACACACACACATGTACACACACACACACACACACACACACACACACACACTTGTTGATCCAGGTACTTATGCACTTCGAAAACAAAACACTTCTCGCTGCTGTTGAAACAAAAAATGGCCGTGCCAACGCTTCGACCACATGGCCGGGCCGCCTGCATTCGCAGACACGTGCGTATGACAAACACACACACTTTGTGTGTCTTCATGAGCATATTGCAGTTCTGGGCGAGCGACATTACAGAGCCATTAGACAGATGAGAGGGTCAGAGTGTCACAGCTTGAATTATAGCGCTGTTTTGGAGGAGGGAGCCAATAGATCATAATATTAATGATAATAACTAATACTATAATGATGATAGTAATACTACTACTACGACTACTACGACTATTACTACTACTACTACTACTACTACTAATAATAATAATAACGAGTAAAATAATGTATTAAAAAAGTAATAATTATGTTTTTTTAATTTTATTTTTTTAAGTATATTATGAATACAAACCTCGTGTTGCTTGCTGTTGGTTTTTATTTTAATTTGCGGCACGTGTGTGAGACCGTGTTAGCTGTTGGATTATTGGCTGAACGTGTATTGCCTACATCTATATTCAATGTTTGTTTTTGGATTATGTAATGCATGTGGTTTTATATTAGTGGGAAGTGCATGAGTGTATGTGGCAATGGTTCGGAATACAAAGACTTTATAATGGAGGCGAAGCCTTTGAACAGGAGAACAGAAACACATACACACAAACTAAAGACACACACACACACACACACACACACACACACACACACACACACACACACACACACACACAAACTAAAGACATGCACACACACAAACTAAAGACATGCACACACACGCGCACACACACACACACACACACAAACTAAAGACATGCACACGCACACACACCCAAACTAAAGACATGCACATACACACACACACAATAGCAAAAGACATCCAAACATACAGTACACAGACATACACAGGCTCACATGCGCATGTGCACCAACATGCATACACACATACGCTTTCCACACGCACACACACAAACTAAAGACATGCGCGTAGGCACACACACACACAAACAAACTAAAGACATGCAGACAAATGCACACAGACGCATGGACATGTGGGCATTTGCAGCAGGATAAGCAAAATCTGTAATTTACTCTGAAACGACCGACATCAGCCCCCGGATATGATGCCAAGGCCGCGCGTAACATCCGCTTCCTGAACGTCAAGCGCGATGGCTGCTAATTTTCCTCCTGTCGTTGTCCTCTCTCTCTCTGTCTCCCTGTCGCTGCTGTGTGTGTCTCTCTCTCTCTGTCTCCCTGTCTCTGTCTCCCTGTCGCTGCTGTGTGTGTCTCTCTCTCTGTCGCTCTCTCTCTCTGTCGCTGCTGTGTCTGTCTGTCTGTCTGTCTTTCTCTCTCTCTCTCTCTCTCTCTCTTCTGGTGGCTAGTAGCCATGTAAGCACCCTGTCCGCCGTTTAAGTGAGGCTAGCAAATTAACCGTTTGGTCAATCCCACTGTCAATCCACATGTTAAGAGTCCAATTCCTTACGAGTTTTTTGAGCCATCACGCGTGGCCGTAAACCCTCTGTATGTGTCGCTATGGTCACCTAAACATGACATGGTTGCACCCAAACCGGCTCTGCTCCGCTGAGCTCCTCTACGCTCCTCAAAACCGGACAGATGACGAAAACGAATCGGAGGCGCCGTTAATCTCGGGGCCCACAGCAATTGCGTTCTCAGCGGGCCGGCGCCGTCTTGAATATGATATGAATCACGGGGCGTGTTTGTGCACTATTTTGGAGAAATATTAATTGGAAGGTGTCTGGTCCGCTATATAGGCCTAACGTTGCTATTAATAAGTTTCCACATAATAACCGTTGAGCCCGTTTAAAGATAGAAAAACTTTCCTCACCGCATGCTGCCTCGCATGTCATCCGTCTCATTATCTTTCGAGATTTCGCTCTTCTGACGGATTCAACCTTGGTCTCGGTGCAGATGGGTCTCCATGCTGTGTGGCGAGACGGGCCCCCTGAATTTGCACCCAAAATGCTGTCAAAACCTTCATTTCGCACAGGACTAATATTATCACATGATCTGTGTTTGGGGAAATATGGTAGGTAATTAGCGGTGGACATTTTTCACTTTACAAATTACGGACATGGCAGGTTCGCATGGGATTAAGATCACAAACGACCTCCGCAATTATCCCAAATTACTAGAGGTGCCCCCCAGGTAATACTAGTCCCAAGGTTGCGAGGTTTTTTTTTGTGCCTCTTTTCAGGTCCAGTATTATGCAGGCTGCCCTGGCCATGATAAATGAAAGCTTTGACAGCGTTTTGGTTGCAAATTGAGTAGGCTCATCTCGCTACACAGAATAGAGACCCATTCGCAGAGAGGGCAAGCTCAAATCCATCAGAAGAGCCAAATCTTGAAAGATGATGAGACGGATGACATGCGAGGCAGCATGCGGTAAGAAACCTTTTTTCCATCTTTCAACAGGCTAAACAGTTATTATGTGGAAAGGTATTAATAGCAACGTTAGGCCTACATAGCAGACCAGACTCTTTCCAATTAATATTTCTCCAAAATAGTGCACAAACAAACCAGATGGTATATCATATTCAAGACGGCACCGGCCCGCTGATCCCCCCCGAGAATGATGGCGCCTCCGATTCGTTTTTTTTCCGTCATCTGTCCAGTTTTTGAGGTAGCGGAGAGAAGAGGAGCAGAGGCGGTCTGGCGAAATCAAAGTTTTTTTTGTAGAAGATTTGTGTAGATCACCATAGCAACGTGTACAGAGGGCTTACGACCAAGCATGATAGCGCGCGAGGACGACAGGAGGAAAGTTAGCGGCCATTGCGCTTTGTCGTTCAGGGAGCGAATGTTACGCAGAGCCTTGACATCATAGCCGCCGGATAATGTCAGTCGTCAGAGTAAAATACGGACCTCGCTTATCCTGTGGGGTGGGGGGGGTAATTTTTCTAAATCACATGAGGTCCCCTGGTAATACTAGTCCCGTGTGAATAGGGCTAAGGACATGCACAACAAAAAACAGGCGCGCGCACACACACACACACACACACACACACCATAGCCAAGAGATGCACACAAAAACAGACTTACACACATGCTACACATTTCACATGCCCTCTCCACAGTCACACACACACACACTCCACCATGACCTCTCCGAGCCGGGAACACTTCTCTTCCGAGCTCAATGTCACTCTGTCGTCTCGAGACGGGGGAGGGTGGGTGGCGTCTGTGGGTGGGTGGGTGGGGGGCTTTGAAGCCGCTGCATCCCTGATGAGATTAGGCTGGGGTAGAGAAGAAGAGGAAAAGGGGAAAGGAGGGAAGGAGAGGAGGAGTAAGAAAAGAGGCTCAGACACAGCAGTGATGTCATCAGCAGGAGAAGAGAGTGAGGAAGGAGGTACTCAGTCCTGTTAAGTTAATATAGTTTCACCTTCATCGTGTTGTCATCCCCCTCACTGCCAGACCTCTGTCTCTGACCCCCCCCCCCCCCCCCCACACACACACACACACTGTTCTTGAGGAGTTAATCAGGAAGCAATTGAGGGGTTGGGATTGGCATTTATGTATCAGTCAAACATTATCCTCCACAGACCAACTGGTCTGTGTGTCAATCTCACCCCGGTAGCACATCCCGCCTGTTCATCAACCTAGAGAGGGCACAGGCAGTTTGTGATTGGCTTATTCAAATAATGGTAACCCAATAGGAAATACGTGGGGGGGTTGTACCTTGTTGTATAACCTAGAGCAGTGGTTCTCAAACTCTTTTTTATTAATGTACCCCCCTCTAAGATATATTCAGCCAAGTTGTTAGGGGACTGAAAGCCAGAAAACCAGGAACGCAGGTAGAATAAACAAAACAGGGGTTTTAGTTCACCACAATTATACGAAACAGGTAGTGGAGACGATTAACCATGATCATAACCAAGGTCAAAATAACATAAAAATGAATGCATGTGCGCAACATAAAACATACCAGCAGACTAACAAATAGGAACTGGAACTAAAACGATCAAGGTGACTGAATCAACTAAACCCTCACGTGAACATCCTGCCTAGTCTGGGATGAACCTAGTCTATTGTGTTGATAATGCGTCCCCCTTACAGTTGTTAATTACGCAGCAAGATACTCATCTGTATTTACCCCATTTGGCTCCCGGTCAGAGGGGGGTCAACTGACAACCCTGTGGAAAGTAGACCTGTCTAGACACTCTAGTCTCTTTATCTCTATTCTACTTACATATGGTTAATTAAGTTAAAGCTACCTTTAAAGTTAATCATTGCATACTCCGAGTGGATTCTACAATCATAAATTGTGGTGTCATAGTCAATTGGTTGAATGAATATTTACTCATATTTTGTTACAGGTACAATTGTCTTCTTTTAATTGTTACTTTACTCAATATTGGTATGTGTTATATGTAAACTATCTCAAATCAGTTTTTTAGTTTGTAGTTAATTTTATCTCACAAGGACATGTGCTGCAGAAGTGTAATAGTATGCCCAGCTGGTGTGGAGCTGTGAAAGGGTCACAGGGGAGGAGCCTAAATCTTTAGGTTCGAATAGGTAAACAATGTATAGGTTGTTGTGATTGGGTGATTAATGCATGGAGGAGGAAACCACAAAGGTAGCCTATATAACCTGAAGTCTGAATCATAATACCGGTTCTTTGTCAAACAAACTCGGCTATATTTCTGCTTGCTCTTGAGTACAAATAAAGTCTTTATCTTTCATGCTCCAGATCTCCCGAACTCTCTTATTGTGTCAAGTTAAGTGTTAAATGTTGTACGAGTTTTTTCCACAACATTTCTTACATAAGCCTTTCCATTTCCCCCTACGTGTAACATTAAACAGACTCTCCCAATTAGTCTAATTATGCACCTGTATTTAAACCCAGCTACTGTAGGGCTCTGGTTCTTTGGCCCAAGACCGCATGCCTCCCCAAAGCAGAGGTAAACTCAAATAAAGATAAAAGTAAAATATGAAACCAAAGCTATGTGTTATCATTATCTGAACTGGATTGTGTATGTGCATTATGCATGTTAAAATAAATCAAAGTAAACCATGTGTGCCTGGAAGCCCAGCCCTCACACAATTATCCCTTTAAAGTTAAAGTGATATGCTCTTATTGGAATTAGTTAATAAAATACTAATACTAGTATTATTCAGATGTACTTACTTACTTGTATTAGGGTGGTATTCAGATTCAATTCATGTTATAAAGGTGTAAATATTTTACAATGGTTCATAACCAATATTAAAACCTCCGATAGCCCGCCCTTGTCATGTCAACTGTTGTATCTGGGAAATGAAGAGAATAAATCACTTTGGAACAAAGGACTCAGAAACTACACCTCGAAGTGAATCTTCTTCAGTATTTGGTGAAGAAACTGGGGTGTGCTTCGTTCAAAATGATGTTGTTGGCAGATGTTATTACATCGCCGTGTTTGTACCGTAACTCTTATGGGTGTTTAGCAGTCCTGGTTAAGTGTTTCAGATGATATTGCATTGATCATCAGTTGCCTATTATGTTGTGTTTATACCCTTGAATTCCCGGTTAGTTTTAAGTGTTAGTTTTATTGTCCCGCCACCACCTGGCGGTGGAGCCTCGTAATTGTTAGATTACTTTTGTTTTTTTAAATCCATTGATGCACACAGTTACCGAAGTCCAGTGCAGCTGATTTGTTGTGCTTGTCTTGCCTCCACCTGGTGGTACATTTCACTTTTAGAAGATGTACTTGAACAATCATTTTATCCACCACCAGACTAACTAGATACTTATAGGATAGAGTAACACATTCAAAATGGCCAACATATGATATGATTCTCAAATCCCTGTGGGCCACCCACCCTGACCCTCACACCGTGGTCATACATGATGCATTAATGCATGGTAAATCCATCAAGACCTGTCACGGGAAATGTGACACACCATGGCCACAAGAGGGCTCGTGGGACTCCAACAGCCTACAGTGCATTAGAGTGATCTTGACAGCCCGCGAATCAAATATATTCAAGATTGGACAAGCCAACCATCGGCAGTGCATCTGACATTGGCTAGCACAAGCCGAGAAAAGGTGGCTACTAAAGAAGATGCTGCAGATGGAAGATAAGAAGGTCTCAAACGTTAAGGACGACAACACCCGTCGACCAAGACACATGCCCCATTTGCACTCCTAGAAAAGGTAGAAAACGCACATCCAGGGATACATCAAGAACCGCTTAATCATGCTGGAAGAGACCTACAAGGCAAATGACAGTGTTGCAACCATGCCGAACAACAGCCCCACCCCAACATTGTAGACGGACTCGATCGATTTCAGGGAGGATGCAAAGGCATGGAGAAAAGATTTCCCGACCCCTCAGGGCCAACAATACCAATTTCACCCGCCGCCCCAATAGGAACAAGAAGAAGACCTACAAGCTACCGTACGAAGAAAGCAAGACCCATATACTTGGAGACAGATGACGACAGCGGAGAAGACGGTGAAGAAGAAGACCACTCTTCAAGTGGTGGCACTGGTTACCTTACCTTGCAAGCAGCAGCAGCTGGCAGCTGGATTTCATGAGGTCACAATCAAACGAGAATCCATCTTGCCAGGCTTCAAGTTATGTGCTTGTGGCCGAGCCACAATGGTTTGGACCAATCGGCGTCCTCTGAGGGACTACTGGTAGCTATGGGCATGGTTAAGGTGTGACAACAGCGAGAAGCGACTGTTTGGCAGCTCATAAAGAGGTTAGCGTAGATGCTGCTATAGCATGAGTTGTATCCTAACTGGAGAGTATTTATTCAATGGAAGAAGAGCAAAGAACAACACTAAAGACTTTTCTCAATGGAAAATATGTTTTCGCTCTCCTACTCAGTCATATGGTTTGTTGATCTGATTGGTTCAAGTTAGCCCATGATAGATGGTGAAAGATGGTTCCTCCAGTCACCTGCCAAGTATTTTTTTTACAAACAGTTTCCAAGGACGACTTCCCAGACAGTTCTGTGTAAAGAACTGTCTGGTGCGTCAGATTACTGCTTATCCTCTCCAACGGCCATCCAAACACAAAACAACTGTTAAAAAGCACCGACTCGGAAGACGCCATGGGAAGGATACAAATTGACCAACAAAATAAACAACAACTTGCGGGCAAAGGTCTGAAACAAAGAATGTTCAAAAGATCAAGCCAAGAGGAAAGCCTGGACAGTAACCAATCCGGAAATGACGACATGCAAGAAAGCCAACAAATCGTTATAAGGCACCAGTATCAACCAAAGAGTGGGACGTAAGAAAAGAGATGAGATAAAAAAATGGCCACTAAAAAATGAACAGCTCCGTTAAGATTGTAAAATATGTAAATGTATACGTATAAATTAAAGCCCGACTGACATATTGGTTGGTGGATAATATGGGCGGATATTTGTTTTCCAGAGTTATATCAATATCGGTGGAAATTCCAGGGCAGATAATAGCACATAAGAAACAACGTAATTTAAGGCTTAAATGGGACGTTTCACCAATTTTCGATATTTTAATGGTCTCCAAGTTGTCTAACCACAGCATAAAAATGAAAAAATGCTGCTTGTTAATGCACTCTGTGGGTCAAAATACGCCTATTGTAATTCCCTGAAATGTCCCGGTAAATGGCTACAAGCACTTTGTCAGTGCTCTGAGCTGGAGGCTTTCTTTATGATACATTCGGTGATATGGCAGGAAAATAACTAACCATATGTGTATTGATACAAAGCTTGTAGTTTTTATTCATTACTTTATTATTATTGAAATGCAAATATCGACATGCACATACTTTAACGTCATATGTTGGGCTCCATTACAGCTAACCACTGTTTTACAACACTAATAGTTACATGTGAAATGTGATGGCAGCCGCTTTAGCAACTCGATATCCTGAACAACCGAGCACTGAATAATGAGACAGCATGATCTTATATCTGCATATAGTCCACAGGTCTAAAAAATATAATAGAAAATATGAAACTCTCAACAAAAGTAGCCGCTCTCCCACCCGGATGTAAATAAGTTCCCATTGGCCGACTCGACGCACGCTTGCGGCGCAATGCACCATGGACGTGGATAGCTTGGGAGACTGCGATGACACTTTGAGTTAATAAAAACGTGGCTGTGTCGGTGGGATGTCGCTTCAATACCACCAGATAATCTGCCTGAAAACGTATCGGCGTTCTCCCCAAACAATGTAATAGTGGCTGCTGTAAAGGCGCCACCGCTGGCGGTGAACCCTATTCAAAATAGGGTTGTCGCGAGCGGACATTCAGTGGACGTCACATTTTTTTCCCCATTTCATTTCTGAAGCGGTTCAATTGGTTAAAACACATGATTTTTTGAATAACCCTTCAAAAAGTAAAACTACTAATATCGTGGGTAGGCTAAGTGCTGTGTGGTGGAAGTCAGTGGCTTTTGGATCCACTCTCGGTTACGGCAGAGCTTCAGGGTAAGCGGCTCGCGCGTCAGACGAGCCACAGCAAGTGTAAAACATGTAACAGTGCGATTTTCGGAAGGGGGCTCAGCTATGCGTGGCGATACCTGCCACAAATATGGAGACTCGTAGCGCCATATGCTCTATCGCTATACATATATACATGACCCTGCTACACGTGTATAGACAGACATGGTAATGGGATAAATACAAGATATAAACGTGGCCGATACGGTGAGCTTGTACAAACAAGGCCGCATAGATATGTGTACACACACACACACACACACACACACACACACACACACACACACACACACACACACACACACACACACACACACACACACAGAGCTTATTTACAATAGCCACTCATACAGCGCAAAATCAAATGTGTGTGCTCACTCACACACACTGGCGAAAAACACACATTCTGGTGTGTGACTACACACACACACACACACATACAGTAATGTATTGTTTTCCGAGTGTTTAATCCTGGCTGTGCGATGGTATCAGAGGTCTATCTGTGGTATCCATTACCCCGATGCCCACAATCCTTCTGGGTTACTTTTTATCTTTCCCCTGTGATCTGTACATCTACCTCTCCTCTAGCCTTTCATCCCCCTCTCTCTCTCTCTCTCTCTCTCTCTCTCTCTTACCTCTCTCTCCCTTTGTTCCCCATCTCTCTCTCTCTCTCTCTCTCTCTCTACATCCCCCTCTCTCTCCCTTAGTTCCTCATCTCTATCTCTCCATCGCTCTCTGCTTCTCTCCATCTCTCTCCCTCTCCTTATATCTTTTTCCCTCCACTCATCAATCTCTCTCCATCTCGCTCTCCTCTACATTCGACAACAGGCCATATCTTTCCCATATCTATTTTCCCCCTCTACTTCTCTACTCTCTCTCTCTCTCTACTTCTCCCTCTATGTCGCACTCTCTCTTTACTCTGCAACAAATCCCATTCTCTCCCCTGCTCCACTTTTGGATTTCCACACACACACACACACACACACACACACACACACACACACACACACACACACACACACACACACACACACACTTTCTATCTCTCCTGCTTTCCCTGTATCATTCTCTATCTCCCTATCCCGCTTTCCCTGTATTACTATCTCTCTATCCTGCTTTCCCTCCATCTCCATCTCTCTCCATGTTAATTGTATTAATCGAAACTAACCTTTTAGACATCAGTGGGTAATAAATGACTGCAGTCTCTCTCTCTCTCTCTCTGAGCCTCTACCCTCTCTCTCTCTGAGCCTCTACCCTCTCTTCTCTATAGCTCTCTCCCTCTCGCTCTTTTAGTTAAACTAAAAAACGCGTCCGCAGATAGGACCAGAAAAAAACGGAGGGAGGGAGTCAGAGGTGGAGAACGTGAGTGAGAGACAGAGGAGAGAGAGACAGAGGGAGAGAGAAAGGGGAACAAAAAGCAATTAAGTCTAGGGGAGAATAGGAAGAAGTGTGTGTGTGTGTGTATGTGTGTGGGAGTGAGGGAGAGGGGGGGGGTGGACTGAAGGAACCCACTTAATAAATCAGGACGAGTGACTGACCCGCCAGTCTCTAGGCCCTCCTTATTGGTCACTAAGGATCAGCCAGTATTAGTCAATGTGTGTGTGTGTGTGTGTGTGTGTTGTCTGGGTCAATAACACACGGACGCCGGGCCATAGAGAGAGAAAGAGAAAGACAGACAGACAGACAGAGGGACAGACAGCCAAAGACAAAGAGAGAGGGTGAGAGAAAAAAAGAGAGAGAGACAAAGAGAGAAAGATAGAGAGAGGGGGACAGACGGAGATAGAGAGAGAGGCAGACAGAAATACAGAGTGAGAGCGAGATTTATCTAAAAACAAAACAAACTAAATCAAAAAACATTTTAAAAAAAAATAAAATAAAAAGTTGGTCAATCAATACAAACAAGAAAATAAATTAACCAAAACAAAAACAGAAAAATAATCAATCGTCCCTTCAGGCCAACCCATCTCCGAACACCAGTTCTTCTTCTTCTTCTTCCTCCACCTCACACGGCCCTCCCTCATAACACCACCTGCTGTTGAAACTTTCAAAGTCTTTCACTTCTTTGTGGAATCTATAATCAAGGTCCTTGACCCCAAACTACTGATCAAAAACACTCCTATATCGACATCAAGGTTGCTTTCAACCTTTCTTTCGCAGCTTACGTAGACGGCCGTCTTTGCCTGCACAATTTACCAGCTGTAAAAGATGACATTTGTGACTACTTAATTTAAAAAAAATAAAAAATAAAAACTTGCTTTGTAAAAGACTCCCCAAAAGACATGAAAAGCTTCTCTAATAAAGGGAACAGGCAGGAGAGACTGGAGTCATTTCTAAGAAAAACGTGAAGAATGACTTCTCTTTGTGGACAAAAAGGACAAATATTAGACACAGTGTGGCTTAAAAGCCAGATAAAAGCGTTGACAGACACTATTCCACATAAAAAGTCTCCATTGTTCAGCATATACTTACTTGACCAACGGCGGTTTGTACAGTGCCCTTCACTCCGGCCTGACACCCTCCTTCAGGCCAAAGTGAGCCCTTCAAGTACCGCCAGCCCAACCATTTAATTGTGCCCCTTTTAAAACCTTTACACAATAATTACACTATTAATTTTATTTACATTTTAAATCTCAAAAGACAGCTTTTCCTGTGTTTGAAAAAGGATCCTGGTCATGATAAAACATCCTCAGAAGAACACCAACATCACCAAAATCGCCTTAAAACGAAATAAGCCAGGGGTTTCCGTGTGTCTTCGTGCCTTAAAAGTCTTTTAATAAACTCCAGCCAGAAATGGTCTCTCCCGCTGGCCAGATGCATGCAGGTCCAGGTCCAGGTCCATGTGGAAGGGACAGGAGGCTCTGGGGAGTTTATCCCAGAATGTATGATCCACCAAAACAGCCTGCACCTTGGCCAGGTTTAGCTCACCTGCAATTGTGATACCCTGCAGCTACACTTTCACCAACTGCCAAAGCTTTGCTCTTTCCCCAGTTGACCCTTGCAGAAGAGAGCGAGCCGAAGTCATTTAGAGAGAGAGAGGGAGAGAGACAGAGAGAGAGATAGCAGCAGGTTTAATGAAAGAGGAAGCACAGGGGCGGCCATTATTACAGACATGTGTTTGTGTGTGTGTGAATGCGCGCGCACATGGACTATGTTCTAATGTTGTTTGTTCCTGTATCAATAATTTAACCTGTGTGTGTGCCAATATTAAAATGAAATAATATTGTGTATGTGTTGTCTGTTTGTTTGTTTGTATATGTGTGTGTATGGGAGTCTGTGAGTGTGTGTGTCTGTGTGTGAGACACACAAAATGGCCCCGGCGGCCACTATTATCTACACAGATGACAGCAGCTGGGTAGAAAGAGCATGATAAAAGGTAGAGAGAGAGAGAGAGATTGAATAACAAGTGGTCATAAATCAACATCAGTTAGGCCATATTAAAAGGTCTAAGAGCTTACACACACACACACACAAGACAGCTAGATACTTTGCTAGTCCTATTTTGGGGTCCTTTCTTCGTAGGTCAAAGGTCAAGCCCCCTGTTTTCACATTAGAGCAATTGGTTACAGTAGGGCTGGGCAGTCATTTAATAGTATTGTTTATCGTCTTTGAATGGTATCATGAAATGAAGACATCGACTTATCATGATGCACATTTTCATTTTTTTAGTATAAAGAAAATAACAATGACAAGATATGCCCTTAAAATGGTCAAATATGAGGTTTGAAACGTCACAGAGAAAGGAAAACTAGTTTTAGTCCGATACTATACTTTACATCAGAGGTCACTAACAGGCGGACCGCGGTCCGGGTCCGGACCCAGACGCCGTCCTATGCGGACCCAGACCTATAATCAATAAACTATTGAGGGATTCTACATTATGACGGGGCGCTTCTATTTTAACCAGCGCAGCTTTTCTAGTCTTTACGGCATTTGGTTAGCGGACCTTACAGACCAATTGCATGTGAGTTAAGTATCCCACGTGACGCTGCTCAGCCAATCAAATTTATGGGGGGGCGATCGTAAGCCACCCCGGACCTACGACCGACGGGGGGGCAGGTAGACACCGCTAGACACACGGGACTCATACCGGTGATCGCGGCTTTAGTTCCCCGTGTCTGATCGCTGTAATTCGGAGCGTGAATATCTGTTGAATATCTAATATCTTTCTAACTTTAAAAAACACTTTAGTATTTTTAAGCCGATAGTCGCACATCCCTCGTAACTACGCCGTGAAGGTGAACCCTCCCGGACTCCGCTATTAACATGAACCGCTCCGCAGGAGGAGCCGTACGTCCACACGCACCGGACACCACAATACAAACACACATGTTTTACATTTGATTTTAAATAAAGTTGTCTGCAGTTATACGGTTAAATACGA
Organism: Merluccius polli; assembly: GCA_030340625.1. Classification (NCBI taxonomy): domain Eukaryota; kingdom Metazoa; phylum Chordata; class Actinopteri; order Gadiformes; family Merlucciidae; genus Merluccius; species Merluccius polli. Next base: position 276,868 of record JAOPHQ010005696.1, read on the forward strand.
TTATTAAAACCCTAATTATGACAGTCCTGGACCGGCCCAAAAATGTGCATCGGCTCACCCGGTACGCCCGATGGCCAGTCCACCCCTGCTTGTCCCGTTAGTTAAAAATAGTAATCCAATTGTGAAATCCGTGTTGTAATCGGCAGCATACAAGCTAGTTATATTGAAAAGTAAATAAAGATTCAGACGTGCTGCGTGATGATGTGTTCAGGTTGGCTCAGTAAAACGACTATTAGGTTATCATGATGCGTTCAAGTGTAATGTAAAGAAAAGGGAAATTGAGATTTTGGCGAGAAACATGAGTAATACAGTTGTATAGTATATTAAAAATCTGGAGGATCATGAAAGGCAGACATGTTAATTTTTCTGCAAAAAAACCCCTGTTAAATTATGAGATTATATTTTATTTCCTTTTGTGTGACCCATATACATTATGACTTATTTTTCATTTGGTGCTGCTGATATATTCTTTCTATTGTTAGTTGTATGTCATTTCGAAGTGGCCTATTACATTAGCCATGTTTATTGAAGGCTAGAAACGTTTTTGTTATGCTCACTTGTTAAGCAATACCAGTTCTGTTGAAAACAAATTGTCGCGTCGTCTTTCCACCAAATAATAGAAAAGTATCGATAGTGGTATCGATAAAGACTCGGATCGATAAGGAGTATCGATAAAGGTATCGATATCAATAAATATTAACGATCCCCATCCCTAGAGACGAGTGAGCGCGAGACAGGGAGAGATGACGGAGAGACGAGTGAACGGGAGACAGGGAGAGAAGACGAGTGAACGGGAGACAGGGAGAGACAGTACACATGTATACTTCAATGATTAGTGACAATAAATATTTTTGAATTGTGAATTTGACTTTCTTTAATTTAACAGTCAGTTGCAGATGTTGATACAACTATAAGGCTATATATATATATATATATATATATATATATATATATATATATATATATATATATATATATCCGGACCTTCGCTTGAGGAAATTTTCTCTCACTGGACCTCTTGAAATTTTAGTTGAATACCCCTGCTTTACATTTTCATATACTTACAATATAATGACCCTCAGTTAGACTGTTTCGAATGTTATTTTGAATTCATCGATATTATGTAAAATGACCCATAATTATCGTGATAATACATTTTTTAATATCACCCAGCTCTATAGTTCTATACGTGGATCAATGACTGCAAGCAGGCTGTGGGTACCAAAACCACTTCAGTCATTTTCTCCTCCTCCACCTCCATCCACCACCTCCTCACCCCACCCCCACCTCCACTTTCTCCTCCTCCTCCACCTCTAGTTGCTAACTCTCTTGACAATTGGGGACGACGACGACGGGAAAAAATAAACCGCCCCGAAAAATGTTGTCGTTTTTATTTTATTGTATTTTATTGTTTCATTTTTTGCCGTGTCATGTCTGCATCATTGGATTGCGCTCCTTTCATCCTTTTATTGACCAGCTGCCCTTTCTTTACGACTGCACAACATAAACGCTACTTGACATTTGAAAGGGAGGGTGGGGGGGGGGGGGTCCCGACACATAATAATAATCCACTGTCTGCTTTTTTATGAGGCATTTGGTTTATACCGTGCGTGGAAACGGCCACGATGTTTTGGTCCGTGGAGCGTTTAGACAAACAGACGAGATAATGCAGATGGATGGATGGATGGATGCGATAATAAGATGGATGGATTTGGAGATAGATGGATGAATCAATAGAGGGGTGGATAAGTAGATAGGTGATGGATTGATGGGTAGATGGATGTATGGATGGATGGATTAAATATTGCCGATAAATATTGACACATATGCAAGACTGAAGGTGAAAGAAAGAAAGAACAAATTATAGTAATGAGAGCGAGAGAGAGAGAGAGAGAGAAATAAGGCACCAAAAAAAAAGGAAACACTAAGTGGATATCTGCGCACCTGTCCACACACACACACACACACACACACACACACTCACTAAACCCTATGAGTGTATGAAACGTCAGCCCGGCAGTCGTCTCGAAGCGAAGCGAGCACCGAGCCGCTTTCCTGCTTGGTGTCGACATATTATCGTCTCCAGGCAGAGGGGATTGTGGGGGATCGGGGGGGGGGGGGGGGGGGGGATTACCTCGGCAACCACCGCCTGCCTGCCATTATCCCAAAGCCCTCATATTCACTGCTCCCCTCAGCTTCCCACCCTCCCATCACCTACCACCCATCACCCACCCACTCAGCGATACACAGCTGTGCAGGAGTCACCGGCCTTGGCAAGCGATACCCTTCTGGCCACCCTCCCTCTCTCCCCCCCCGACCTCCACCCACCCACACACACTCACACTGACACACAAACACTCACACTTCAAATTCGAGAGGTGTGAATAAACCCATCAGAGCGATGGCTTGCTTAATCCACACGCTGTGTGTGTGTGTGTCACTCCAATCCGTGCGTACACACACACACCACACATTGAAATACACAAAAGACGTATTAGTTCAGTTTGCAGGTATCCATGTGAAAAAAGAAACACAGACACACACATATGCTTAGAGACCTTACATGTTATATATGTTATACATTGTTTCAACTATAATGGACAACAAGACTTTTTCAATTGGCAGGAAAGTGAAGTGAAGTACATTCTGACAAATGTACTTATTGTAAGTGGCTTTGAACAAAATAATCTGCTAAATGTCCTAAATGTAAATGTAATTGAGGTTTCCGGTCCTACCTTTTCAATGTATATCATGAATATATGAACGTACAAACGTGTGACCTATTGGGTGTGCTCTGAAGCTGCTTTCCACAAAAAACATTTTGGACAATCATGTTGCGCAATACATGGGGCTGCTTTCTCATTTTAACAAAAGATTGGTGTTAACACATAACAAAACAAAAATTTATTTTGTATTTGTGTTCATGGTCAAATTGACCAAAGCAGTATTTTAAAAAAATAATAATTTTGGACTCCCAATCGACAGTGAACTTGTGTAATGTCGACGAACTAAATTAACCCAGCGACGTTGACAAGCATTTGCTATTTTGACCTTTTCCAAAACAAAAAAAAACCAAGCCAAACGCGTTCAGGACCGTCAAAGGAAAAGTCGTGATGTGGGTACTCATTCACCTGCTTCCAGTGAAGAAGGACGTTATTATAATACAAATACAAAAAAACACGGGCCGGACACTGAAAAGACATTATTTAGGCAGGCGCCCTCGGGGGAACGAAAACCTCTCCAACATTCATACCCATTTTCTTGCTTTTCCTTTTCGTGTCAAGAAGGGGAAATGAATGTTGTCTGTATCGAGAGAATTACTATGAAGTGCAAAAAACATGCGGGCAAGATGAGACAAAAAAACACATTACCGGGTGGCGAGGGGAAAAAATACAACCGAAATACAACCAAAACAGCATTCAAACAGACACACATGGGGCAAAGAAAAACCGTAAAAATGATTTTTTTTAAAACAACAAAAACAACAAAAAATGAGATACACTGAGAATACATAGCACACAAACACAACATTAATCTCGAAACGAGGAGAGCAAATTACACAAAACGCTCAAACCTAAACACAAGGTCTTTCACATCAATCCAAGCGAAGACACGTCAGTTACGAAGAGAGAAATCGCATTAATCCCGTCGGGGCGGGGGGGGGGGGGAAACCACTGACAGGACAGGAGTGATATCTGGATCTCAGCAGAATAGTCAATTATGCTGCGAGATCTGGCGGATGTCATCCGTGTTATTTGTGCACTGGGAGATACACAGAGAAAAGCTAATCAAAAACTACCTACGCTGTTGTCACAGTCAGCGCAGTTGGACATGAAAAGAGCTGCTTCAAGCTGCTTCACCCTGAAATGAAAAATTGACTCCTGTTCGCTCGTTTCCACATTCGTTTTATTCGCTGTGCCGATGTTGCTCTTTCAACATCTGAATCAAATCTCATCAACATAACTTTCGCTACAGTCGAAGTTACTTCTGGTGGTGGCGACGGCAACTTGTGTTAACGTTCAACTAATATCATCCCAACTAGCCGTCATCTGAAGCCTGCTACAAGCTAACACACGGCTAGCGCACAATATACTCACTGTACTTTGTCACATTATGGATGCTGTAAAAGTCATTTTAAGTCTAATATTTCTTCAAGGGAAAAGAAAAAAAAAACGCTTCTCACGTCTCCAGTGATTCAAGGTACATAACCTCTTGTATTTTGGCCTCTTGTGTGTGTCCAGTTTGTGATATCCCATCATCTCTATCATTGTCGTTGTCAAGTGGCATCACCACGTCCCTCCCCTGATCCACACCGACACACACACACACACACGCATACTCCCGGTTCAATTTCCTTGTCGGATTACCGTTCTCAGGTGGACAGCTAGCCAATATTTGTTTGGCTGTCTGGACTTTGTATGCCGCCGGATCGCAGCACCGTCATTCTCAATTACCGGACTGGACTTGCTGCTCCCTGACACCTCATCCTGGATGGTCCCAACGCCACTTTTGAGAGTTTGGACCTCCAAGAATATGAGAATGCACCCACTGGTATCCTGATTATCAGCTCCTGTGGACAAAACAAAGCCCCCATTTTTCCTTTTTTGTGAACCCCCAAGCTTAAAGGTCAAACTGTGCCTTTTGGACAAGACGTTGTGGTAGATAGCTGGGGGGGGGGGGGTTTGACTCCCAGCCGAAAGGTACCAGGTTGGATCTGAGGATACCAGTAGGCATCCTCGAGCAAGATAACCCCTCTACCACCTGCTCCTTAAAGGTATCTTCTGCGATCCTAGTCCGATACACTTTTTTTGGGGGTCAAATTCAAGCTAATACCTCCTCACGGTCCGCTAGCTGTCCGTTCTGGTGTTTACACACAGCCCAGGCCCGCTGTCAATGGGAAACAAACAAAGTGGCTCGGACCGAGCCATTCCAGCCAATCGGCAGCGGGGGCGTTGGGCCTCGTGCACAGTGGCGGGAGAGTGAGCGAGAGTGACGTTACCTCTGCGTCTGCCAAATGACTAAATAGTAGCGTAAATAAGTAGGGTCTACTATAGTACAAAAACAACACTGAATAGTATTATTGCTGTTTCGGTCAAACGACTTCAGCTCAATGTCTACATTCACACGTCCGATGTTCCAGTGGGGTACCGCACATTGTTAGCCATCCGTCTGTTAGAAATGGATGGATAGATAAGATGGATGGATGGACAGACGGACACATACATAGATAGATAGATAGTCTCTCCATCAATCACCCACCAAACGTTCCTCTATAGCCACATGACTCGATGGTTTCAGTCAACAAAAACTGTTTCCTCTCAAGCCGGACCGCTGGCTTAGACTACACAACAGCGTTGCAACATGACAGAGAAACATTTAAAAGTGGTGAAGAGAGACCGGGTTCATTTCACGGTGCGAGACGGTGTGGAAACGTTGGGAAGATGAATCATGATCTCATCGTTTTTTTAAAACGGGTGTTGTCACGCTTTTAACGTGCGCATCGGAAAAGACTACTTTGTCAAAAACGACGACTGGCGACTGCTGCCTAATTCGACCAACATCACTAAACACATCGTTTCCTCTGGAAGGCACACCTTGTATAGGGATTGTACATCATGATGTCACATCTCAATGATTGCCGCCATTTTGGGAGCATAGGAGCATTGACATGTTAGTTATTATGTTGTGTTTGAAACTGCCACGGCGTTTCTCATGCGAGACGTGGCAAAGCAAAAACTCCCATTATGCATTCTGACATACAAGCCCCATATGCTAGGAGTGTGTGTGTGTGTGTGTGTGTGTGCACGCACACACACGTGTTTACGCGGGTGCGCATTTGTGTCGGGGAGCGTGACGCATGTATATTTCACTGAAACGCTACTGAGCATGTGTGGGACCCCACCATGCTGCTAAAGTTGCCAACGCTGCCAAACGTTTGGAATGCGTTTGCGTTACGTTGACAGTCGGGAGAGGGGGTGATGAAAGATGTGTGTGTGTGTGTCCAGACACACACATAAGTAGATTAGAAGACATTGACAGGCGCAAGGCATCACCAATCAAAGCATGCGGTATAGGAGGGGGCGGTGAGAGAGAGAGAGAGAGAGAGACAGAGACAGAGAGAGTAAAGAGGAGGAGATGAAGTGGAGAAGCTGTAACTCAGAGAGCAAGGGGGGGGGGTGCAGGTGAAGGTGAGGAGGAGGGCATCGAGAAGCAGCAGGGAAGAACAGGAGAAGGAGGAGGAGAGGAGAAGGAAAGAAGCTTGCAAAGGTCAGGAGAGAGAGAAAAAGGGAGCGGAGGGGGAATAAAATCCATATGATTTTCTCTATATTTGCATGAGAAAAAGTGTGTGTGTGTGTGTGTTGGAGAGGGGGGGGCGGCTACTTTCCATTCAGGGCACTTAAAGGGGGCATGGGGTGGAGGGGGGGGTGGGGGTGAGGGAGGAAGGGTGTGTTAGGTCAAAGTTGTGTGGAGAGGAGAGAGAGTGCGAGAGAGAGAGAGAGGATGAAAAGGAGAAACAGTGAGCCCGACGAAGGCGGCATCGCCTTCGTCGGGCTCACTGTTTGGGGGCTGGTGCAGGAAAAGGAGAAATGAGGTGGAGAAGGGCGAGGAGAGGGGGGGGGGGGGGGTGGGTGCGCTGTGGAAAGACAAGCCAAGCAAGCACTTTCCTGTCCATTTTTCATCAGGAGCGCTAAATTAGGCCAGACCCATCTCTCTCTCTCTCTCTCTCTCTCTCTCGCTCTCTTTTCCTCCATCTTCTCCCTCTCGACCCCCCGTCTTCCCCTCTCCGCAGGAAGCATCTGCTTTTTATCCCTCCATTTCTGAAGCCCCTCCTCCCCTCATATCACCACTACCCCCCACATCCCCCCCCCTCCCCATTCCCTACCCACCACCATCCCTGTACCAACCACCACCCAAGGCTACCTATAGCATGCTGGCTAACACTGAAATCCCCTCTCAGCACCTCTGATTTATACGTCGGTGGGCGGTGTCCATCATGTCACATCTCACAGGGGGATGGGGTGAGTGGTCTTGTATTCTGTGCGTGTGTGTGTGTGTGTGTGTGTGTGTGTGTGTGCGTGTGTGTGTGCGCCTCTCCACCCCATCTTTATTTATATAATATTATTTCTGTGCCTGGACCCCTTTACTGTCCCTCTGTAGCTCGTTCTGTCTCCCTTGCTGTCTTTATTATTATCTATATCTCTCTCTCTCTCTTTATGTCTTTTCTCCCCCTTCTTCTCTCTCTCTCCCTTGCTCCGTCTCTCTCCATTTCTTTTATATTTCTCTCCCTCACTATGTCTTCCTTGCTGTCTCTCTCTCTCTGTATTATTTATTGTATCTCTTTCTCCCTCCCACCCACCCACTCTCTCTCTCTCCCCCTCTCTCTCTCTCCCCAGCTTCGTCTCTCCATTTATTTTCTCCTTTCTCTCTCTCACTCCCTCTCCTTTACCCCGCCTCTATCTTGCTTTATTATTCATTTCTCTCTCTCTCTCTCTCTCTCTCTCTCTCCCCTTTGCTCTCTCTCTGTCGTTATTAGTCCCCTTTCTCACTCTCCTTCATATTTATTTTCACCCCCTTTGTCCATCACTCTCTTTATTCCTCATTTTCTCTCGTCTCTTACAACACTTTTTTCCTTCTCTATGTTATTGCTTTTTTTTTTGTTCCCAGGCAGCGCCATCTGCTCCGCCGCTTGAACTGCCGTTCCCGTTCGCCGACCGTGGGCCGTGTAATTCTCTGGCTCCCCGGGTTTCTGTCGTCGGTTCTGCCCCCGTTAATTGACTACCGCAATTAACTCGACGGAATAACGCAATGGTTGGCGCTTTTGAGACGATTTTAATCATTTATACCGCGGTCTCCGGCTCCATTTTTTTTTCCGATTTAAAAAAAAAAAAAAAGGTTGCCCCCCCCCCCCCCCCCCCCCCCCGAAAAAAACAAGAGATGTCTTCTCTTCGGATGTGAGAGTTTGGCGTACGGTATTGGCTTTTTGCGGTTCTCATTCTCTGCGAAACAGACTACACTTTCCCGGACTAAATATACCCTTCGGGTTTCACTCAATCTTTTGGGAGCCTCTTTGCTTTTTATTTTTTATTTTTTCACTCACTTCATATTTGAGAAGTCGAGAGTGGAGCGACCGCGGCTCTTTGAGGGAACATCTGTCTGATAGACAGGTAATAGGTGCTCCTGGCATGCCGCGGCAAGGCTATATATGCTACACACACACACACACACACACACACGCCAATATCCTTCTGCTGTATCACCAGATGCACACGTTGACTGCTGCTGTAGGCGGTCAGGTGCAGTAGCTGAATGGAGGCTGCTGCCTCTGAACCAGGATCTGCTAGAGACCTGCTTCACTTTCCTAGCAGCCATATTGGTTAGTGGGGTGGGGAGTTGTGTTGCCTAAACCTAACCAGGTAGTTGTGTTGCCTAAACCTAACCGAATAGTTGTGTCGCCTAAACCTAACCGAGTAGTTGTGTTGCCTAAACCTAACCAGGTAGTTGTGTTGCCTAAACCTAACCAAGTAGTTGTGTTGCCTAAACCTAACCAGGTAGTTGTGCTGCCTAAACCTAATCAAGTAGTTGTGTTGCCCAAACCTAACCATTTTTTTGTGTTGCCTAAACCTAACCAAGTAGTTGTGTTGCCTAAACTTCACCAAGTAGTTGTGTTGCCTAATCCTAACCAAGTTTGTGTTACCTAAACCTAACCGAGTAGTTGTGTTGCCTAAACCTAATCAAATAGCTGTGTTGCCTAAACTTGACCAAGTAGTTGTGTTGCCTAAAACTGCGACTGAAATTAAAATATTAAAACAAATTATAATAATGAAAATAATAAGTCAACTAAATCTAAAAATAATACCGGACACAAACCCCGGTCTCCTGGGTGAAAGTCCTGTGGGACCCATTCATCCACCACAACCTCCCTTTCCCATGTACTTTGGGCTCTTTATACGACATCACCTGACTTTCTAAAGCCCTTCCTGGCAGAAAGCCCTCAAGGCAAGCGTCTCCCGTGTGTGGGAGACCTTTGAGACTCTTTGGAGACCATGACAACTCAATGCTTTCCTTTTTATTTCTGCCCTTCATGTCCCCACCCAGGTAGTGCTTACAATGGGTTTCCATTGAGCTGTCATGGTCAGGCGCGGCGTTGTGAGTTGGTCTATTCAGGCCGGGGCCCGTCCTAAATGACTGGGAGAACATATCTTTTCTCAACCTTTATTTTTAATGATTAAAATGTACATTTAAATACACAATAAAGACACAAAAACATTTGTAAGCTAGGGCTACAGCTAAATTAATGTATTGTTATGGCACAACAGGCATCAATTTATAAATACCTTAAGAGTTAGAATGCAGCGCTACAAAAGCATAGACTGTTTCCATTGAGACAAGCTTATGAATTGACGCCGCTCTCTCTTTTGTTAAAAGTCAATCTAGCTCACCCAGCAGTCGATCTCTCTCTCTCCCTGCAATCAACAACTTAAATAACTAACAATCAAGCCAGATCATCCAAACAAGACGGTTTCTCCTTAAATATAATTAAAACGTCAGTATTGTAAATGATGTAATGGATGTATTGGTCGACACAATCCACAGCAAAACATAAATGATAAATGGGATACTATGCTTCATTTTCACATGATTTGAGCAATATACCCACGTGTGCCGTTTTAATAAATACAAACTGTCGCGGGTAAATAATAAGCTATCTCGGCATTGAAAATGTTTTAGAAAAAGATGTGATAATCAACCAGATGCAGTCATTCCTGTTTTAGCGAGACTACCAGTTGGAAAAACGTCAAAGGAAAGCAAACAGTATTACCTTCTGTAATTAAAAGGCCCAGCCAAAATTACTTTGGCCCATCCAAAATTTTAAACCTGGCCCCATGCCTGGGTTTCCCCAAAGATCCTGGAAGGTTTCCCCACCCAACTAAACCAACATGGCCGCCAGGTCAATGTAGTAAGCCACATAAAACACAAAAACAACAGAAGGTACGATTCAGTGGAAGTGTGATCACACCAAGAACTAGAATACATAATACAATACCATAAGTACATCCAGACACAATCCAACACATAAAAAGGTATGAGAATGGTCAATTTGGCCTCATGTGGACATATGTATCCACCCATTCAAACTGCGCACTTCAGCTACTTGGCTAACGCTGCGCACTGCAGCTACTTGGCTAATCTCATTATCAAACGCTGTCCAAGACTGTCAGCATGGGAAAGGAGCCTCAATCAAGGGCCTCTCGGGGGGCCTCATTCTTGACGTCTTCGCAGAGGGAAATGTTCTCAACACAACGTACAACCAGCAAGGCAATTACCTCGAAAAAGGCTTCCTGCGTTGATACGGGTGGAGGCCCTTGTCCCGCTACTTCCAGCTAACACCAACAACAACTAGCTAATGAGACAGGGAGGTAAACACGGCTAATTAGATAAACAGCAAATTGGCGGTTGTTGCTAATGCTAATAGCGTTTGTCAAAGTCAGACTAGGCTAAACGCTGCCGTCAACAGTGGTAGGTTCGTAAATGAACGGAAGGTGAATGGATGGTATACACGCTTCCTTCCATCGGTAATGAATGTGATTGCCTCTGCGCAACAGGGCTGGCATCAATCAGGAAGAGCAGCGATACAAAAATCACACCTTCCTTATCCAGGCGGCTATATAAATAGGATTTCTTTTTTTTTTTAAAGTGCATAGTGCATAATTGCTTAAATGAATCGAGTGATGCGCAGAGCGACAGTGAGAGAGAGGGCGAGGGAGAGATAGAGAGCAATTTGATGTTCCCCAGACGACCTCATCTTCTGTGACACGACACGACCAATTAAGAGTAATGAATGAGAGAGTAAGTGAGTGAATGATAAGAGTGTCGAATGACGAACAGGTTACACTTGTTTTTTTTTTGTGCTAGCCTTGGTCACTGCCTTCTTGAGTATGACAACTTGTATCTTGGATCCAGCAGACCAACTGCAGCCACATTTCCACCAAGAGGTACCCAGCACTTTTATTCCCAGGAACTACTTTTCAGGAACTAAAAGGTTCCTTCAGCCCATTGTTGTCTGCGTTTCAACCGCAGTCTAAAGACTGTAGATCAGGCAAATTAAATAAGAGTTACGGCAAGCGGGGGGGGGGGGGGGGGGGGGTAATGGTTTAGGGTATGTACATATTTCATGTTTAAACAAGGCCAAAAGATACCAAAAAGCTCTACCTACTAATAATAACAGGTTGGCAATTTAATAAACATGAATAGAACAATTAGCAATGTTTTTCTCGATCCATCACTCACAACAGCGCCTGTGTGATTTCTTTTCGGGTTCTGCTGTGCAATTTTAGCAAAACTTTGCATAATGTTCAAACCACCTAGTTGCTTTGTGATAATAGTAAGTAGGCCTACTGATCGCGGGTGCAAGCGGCCGAAATGAGCTTCCTCCGCAGGGTGGCTGGGCTCTCCCTTAGAGATAGGGTGAGAAGCTCGGTCATCCGGGAGGAGCTCGGAGTAGACCCGCTACTCCTCCGCGTTGAGAGGAGCCAGATGAGGTGGCTCGGGCATCTAGTTAGGATGCCTCCTGGACGCCTCCCTGGTGAGGTGTTCAGGGCACGTCCCACTGATAGGAGACCCCAGGGAAGACCCAGGACACGCTGGAATTTTTATTATGAAAAAATTATAATAAGAAAAACTGACACATTGGGATAAATAGGAGCAGACCCCTTATATATTTCAGAGAATTTCCCCATTTAACAATTTTACACATTTGAGTAAGAAACAACACAAAATTCACAGACAACACTTTGTGAGAGCCAAACAGAATGGGTTTCAGCTGAAAAAAGTGATTTGGGTTTTATTTACCCTATAAATACTGGCACTACAAATACAACTAAATGAAGTTGTTTAGTAGCTGTTTGACAAAGTTTTCTCCAAAATTGAAAATATGTAAACCTGATCTCACGGGAGCCTTCGGGCAACGTGAATGTTTTTAAAAGATTTAGCCTTGAAAAAACGTCCAAAAACACTATCTTCATACACATGAATTATTAATTTTTATGTAATTACATACAAAATACATCGCCTGCTTCGGTTTTCAACTGTCGTTTATTCCCGGTTGGTTTTCCTTTTTTTGTGTAACTCAATAGAAAGTGCTGAAGCTGAATTTCCATCGACTCCCATCATAACAAGTCAAGCTTTGAGGTGAGAAAATGTGCCACGTTCGCTCAGAGCGCTGGCAGTCGCGTGTCACTCACGTGGAGACTTCACGTGTGCATGAATGATGTGTATGCGTGACATGCACTGGAGACATTAGCCATGCGAAGGTCGTGACTTTGACCCCTCTGCTTGAAAGAGTTTGACAGCCAAGCCACGTGTCCCACTGTTGTAGTCCTGTAGTGTGTAATAACAAACTACTGTGAAATACATGTGGGGTTAGGATAATGAAGTGGTCAGGGGTGTTTGACTCCCATGTCTGAAGGTTCTGGGATTCAAACCCTAAAGTCTGCAGCCTACCTCCAGGCATCCTTGAGCAAGATGAGCCCTAACCCTTACCTGCTCCGTAATGATGTGCATCTACACATTCACTGTCAAGTCACTTTAGATAAATCGACTTACTTCATGATTTAATCATTTATAAATATAATAATTATATTTGTGTCGCATTTTCCAGATGCTCAAAGGCACTTAACATTACAAAGACAAAATCTTACTTACATATACATACATAATCTGCAAGCATGGGTAAACTAGTGGAAAAGGGAAGGATAGTGTAGTGGCTGTGGTGTTTGACTCCAAGCCGAAAGGATCTGGGTTTGATTCCCCCAATGTCCCGCAGCCTAACGTGAAGTCGTCCTAACTGCACCCCCTACCTGACCTGTATCTGAATTCAGGTTCCAAAATTACATTTTAGAATTTGACTTTTTACCTGCCAGAGTGGAAATATATAATGGCCAAAAGGTCAAATCTATCGACCATTGGCTGGTGGCAGGTGTTAACTTTCCGAATTCACTGTCTCTGACTTTGAATGAAAGTGTCTGCTAATGCTTTTTTTTTAAAAATTGTGTGCTGCACAATAGTGAGCAAACCAAAGTCATATCGCTCTTCAACACTGAAGGCTAATATTTTCTACAAATCTCACACATCTGGTGTTTTGAAATATCCCCATAAATAAGGTCATGGTATTTTATAAATGTAATTAAGAGTTGTTTTTTCTTTTTATTTAACTTAATCTTTTTAAGATTTATTTTTTTTGTGCTGCTAACACCAGTGTCACTTTTTGCACACATTTGAGCATGAATCTGTCACCGTGACAGCCCAGTACAAGTCGATGCCAGTTATGACATTTTACTGGTGTCTCACCATGAAGAGTGTGAGGCCACTTTGTGAGTCATCGATGAAAAAGTTTTCAGTCTGACACTCTGAGTATTGAATATATGTTTTAAATCAGACCCAAGACATGTACAAAATACACGCAAGTCTTCAAGTGTAAGGAAGGTTTTATCGAGGATGAATGGACAATGCATAGTTTAGGTAGTTTAGTTTATTAAACAGCGACCATGCATTAGCTGGGCCAGAGTTATTTGCATCTGTGGTCCCTAGGCAGGAAAACATTTTAAAGCAATACAAACAGTTTCGACATGCAAAATACAAAATTTACATAGCATAACTCAATGTTATGTATATTTTGCAAAAGCTCATAGCAAGGATTAAGCTCATTTTGACTTAAAAAAAATCACTCACATATAATTTCCTCCACGTTCCTTCATTTTGGAAGACGGTGCACAAACTGTACTTTATATTTTTGTATATATATATTTTTTTAAACTACCAGTTCCTGTAAATGAAATTTAGCAGGATGAAAAGGTGCAGCGACCTATTCAAAATATGCATGTGTGTCCTTAGTCAGGCATTTCAACACGCCAATCACGTCAAAGTGTTCCCGTTCTGGCGTTCAGTCAGACTCTTCATTTTCTCTTCCTTGTCATGCCGTTGGCCCTTTTTCTCCCCGACACAGCTAGACGGCCATGCGCATGCGCACGCCCTCGGAGGCAGAGGCATGTATAATAGAGCTGTATTGTCGGCGCGTGAATGGATCCATCAGAGCTTTTCCGCCGAATACGCAGGTGTGGTAGGCCTGGTGCACCTGGTGAAAATAACCTAATAATGAGAGAATTCATCTACACCCCTATTCACCGGCAGCGTCGCAATTTGCTCCCCCCCCCGAAAGCCTAAGTGGCAAGTTAATTAAAAAATGTGTTTTTTTTAAAAATGACGGTGTAAGACGACATGTGTGGAATTGGAATCGAAAACACACGTTGAGAAGGGAATTGAAAAGTGCGGCAAACTTCGTCCCAAAAGCTGGAAGCGGGGTGTTTGCTGGCACCGGCGCCTCTAGAGAATCATCCATTTATGTAATGACGGGAGTTTGGTGGTGCGCGCACCCTTTTAGGTTTATTAGCCCATGGGTGCTAACGGTGGTGGAGGAGGAGGGGGTCTGTGTGGTAGGTGCGGGGCTTAATTACTTGGGTTCCCCGTGGGTATGATAGCAGCTTTAATGCTGTTTTGCCGGTGGGTGGGAGGGAGAGGGGGTTTAGCTTAGCGGTGGCGGCATCCCACCGTGTAGCTCTTGTAGCAACCCGCCGTTGACTGAGGTGACATGTCATGTTGCTGTTCATCTCTCTCTCTCTCTCTCTCCCCTCGTTCCATCATTTCTTTCCTCACTCATCTATCGCTCTCCCTTTCTTTTGCTCTATCACTCTTTTTTCCTTGCTCTATCTCTCCTTCCTTGCTCTCTCTCTTTCCTTGCTCTATCACACTCTCTCTCTTCTCTCTAGCATTGTATTTCCTTGCTCACTTTCTCCATTTCTCTCTGTCTGTCGCTCTCTCTCTCTCTCCTCTCCATCTTTCTCTTTATTCATCCATCTCTCTCTAACTCTCACTCTCCTCGCTCTCTATCTCTCTTTCTTCGTCTATCTCTAGCTCTTTCTCCATCTCTATCGCTCCTTCCTCTATCTCGCTCTCTTCATTCATCTATCTCTCCTCTCTCTAGCCCTCTCCCTCCTCGCTGTCTCTTTATTAATCTCTCTCTCTGTCTCCTGGGTCTCCTCATTTTGGCCGTCCTCCCACCTCCTCCAGCCCCGAGTTTAGTTTGCCTCGAGTGGCGAAACATTCATCAGCACATTTGATAAACGCTGATAAAACCTTTTATGTTTTACAGCTGAAAGACAGTACACACATAGGGTGTGCAATCCTTCGCTTTATCTTCAGAGACTTGGCAACAGTGATTTGGCAGAACAATGAATCAACAATAAGGCAACTAGTTGGGGCAGGATAGTGTAGTGTCTAGGGTGTTTGATTCCCAGCTGAAAGGTACTGGGTTCAATCTCGTAACGTCCACAGACAAAACTGTAGGCATCCTTGAGCTAAGATGTCTCGATGATGGATGATCTCTACCTGTTCTTTAACGATATGTATCTAAATTCAAGTCCCTAATGGATAAAAGTGTTTAGCCAAATATGGATAAATAGGAAATATGGTAATTCACTTAAAACAACCGTATTTGCATAAAAAGTTTAACTTTCGTCCAACTTTTGTTATTTTACGCACCGCAAGCCCTATTACCTCTAAACAATTTATGCATATTTCACCATTGAATTCAACATTCAGTCATTTAGAAGACACTGTAGATGCAAAAACAATGATTCAAATACATGTCATTAGTGGGGGGGTTAGGGGCATCTTATCTCAAGATGCCTACGGTAGCCGGGAGTCCAACTATCCAACTCTAACCATAGCCGTCAACATTGGGATTTTAAAATAAGGGACATTTTCTGGTACCCCTTACATTTTGACAAGGGTGCACACAGTGGATCCTAAAATCAGGTATGACTCCAACCGCTAGACTATCCTGCCCCTCTTTTACAGACTCCTCTCCCGTCCCATTACATGAGCACTCAAATGTGGGTACTTTGGAGGATCGCAAGGGGTACTAGGAACATTTCTAATAATGTCTTATGAACAATTGCGAAAAACAATGCCACCTTAATACAATTAGTTTGAATCTGAACGCCACATTAAGTCAATCCGAGTACAAACGTAGAAGTAAATCTTCAACAATCATGTAATGTTCATGTTTACACCAGATAACACGCACATACATAACTTTTAATAATTGTCATTTTTTTCAGCTTTGTGCTGGGGGAAAGGTGTACTTGGCTGAATAAAATATCTTGGGGGGGGGGTAAAAAATAGTTTCGCGCTACACGAGCGCCATCAGTATTCTGACAAGTACCTTCCCCCCCGTGAGCTCGTCACGCCGTTATGTTTCCCATTATACAAGGAACGTTACATTTCAACGGTAGACGTGGATGTGTAATTTGTCCTTTTCTTCGGCAGGCAGACTGGAGGACTTAGGGGAGCGTGTATAAAAATCCACCAGGGTGATGCTATGGAGCTAAGCTGGGGTGGGGGGGGGGAATACACATACACAACTACTGTTCCCTTTCCACAGTGTGCGTGTGTATGTGTGTGTGTGTATGTGTGTGTGTGTGTGGCCTTTGTTCTCTTCACAGGAGTGGAGAGGAGTTTCAGCTGTGAAATGGGAATGCAAATCACATTGGGTAGTAGTGTGTATAGTGTGTGTGCGTGTGGGTGGGGGGGGGGGGGGGGGGGGGGGGTGAACTGGCAAATGTTCGATTCACTTCGATGTCACCGACCCAGAGAGAGAGAGAGAGACAGAGACAGAGAGAGACACAGAGACAGAGAGAGACACACACACACACAGTGGGAAAAAAAATGCCCTGTGTTTGTCATCATTGTAACAATGCCCGTAATGTGTTGGATGAAAAAAATACAAATTCTTTCCATTTTCTAATATCAGTTCTTTCCCTCCCACCTGAAATTGTGTATGGATAAGAAACACACGATTTTATTAAGGACGACAGCATAGTAATGTTGTGCTTACACATCCAGGGGAACGACTGAAACGTTGATGGGTTATGTCATTTAAATTGAGATATTTGCCAAATATTTGCGTGTGCTCCCCTGTTGTTCCTTTATTGTATGGTGCATACTAGATATTACATTTTATACTAGATATTATATTTCAACAGGTACAATTTGTGCCTTTTCCCAAACCGATGTGTTGCTCAAGTGCACCCTGTGGTAAAAACAACATTTTGTAAACTATAGGTGCAGGAGAAGATTCAAAAAATGTTATTGTCTATATTGTCACATAATGATAGAGAATTGTCTTGCAAACAACATAAACACATACACCCATGAAGGACGCCCATAAAACTGTTAAAACACAAACCGTTGCGTGCAAAGCTGCATTCGCATACCTGCTATTGAACCGTCAAAAATAAATGTGTTTCTGTGCCGAAGCCATGCCCAATTGCCTCATTAAAGTGATGCTTAATCAATTCTTTTGAGATTAGCATCCTTTAAGGTCACACGCATTCACATTATTCATAGGAATACTATTCCATCTAACTGTACTGTGGCCTTTTGATTAAAAAGGAAATCGAAAATAGTTAAGAATTCATCAAACACCGAATAAAAAAACAACTTCATCAACATTAAAAAAAAAATGCTTTCTGGGAAAGACGATACGAGGTGTAGATGTGCATCAAAGGGAACATGAGAATTTCGACGCAATTTATTTTATTTTTCACACTCTTGAAATGTGTCTTGGCTTGTCTATATCTTGGCTTCAAGCACAGTGGGGTTCACACTGGCTTTCACAAGGTATTGTATTTTTTTTATTTTGCCTTGAAACTCGCACTCGCTTGCGCTGTTTCATTTTCTATCAATGTTGTGGCTGTAACACCTGAATTCACCTGGATTAATAAGTGTTACCTTATTTTAAAGTGGCAATCTCAGAGATTTCCATGTAATTCTCTTTAGCGACACCTATGGCGATAAGCGGTAATTGAAGGTGTGTCGCCACTGACACCCAGTATGTAACATTCATAATACTGCAAATGCAAGGGCTTTCATCTGTGGGCCATAGGCTCAATCACCATTGTGTTACCTTATTTTGCAATAGATAGTGACTTAACAGTCATTACATGAACATCTTCGAGATTGCCACGTTAAGTAACAGAGATACTTTCAATAAGAAAGCAATACATGTAAAAATGCCTATTGTATGTATGCCTATTTTTACGTATGCCTATTTTTGACATGTTAATGTTGCAAACGTGTCTGTGATGACATATTTGCAAGTAACACCTACATTTATGCTTACATTTAGTCATTTAGCACGATCCAAGGCGACTTACAAGTGATGCTGAGAACAATCAAAGACATACAATCAAAATTGGAGGAACTACAATTTCTTCTCTACCACTTAAATAATTTACTTTTGTCCAGAGAGGGCAAGTCTGGTGAAGAATCAGCCACAGACCACAACGCTGACACACAAGCTACCCCCGCGTTACAAGAAAACACCACGTCTGTCCAATCGCCAAAGGAAATCCCGCTGTGGGTGGAGAGAAACAAAAAAACCCACAGAAAAAAACAAGTCGAACATTTCAACCGCAACGGAAGAATCAGAATGAACTGAAATTGAACCCGATCCTTTAAGTGTATGTGTGTGTGTGTGTGTGTGAGAGGGATAATCCCGGCTACCAGCTGTGTTTAGTCATCCAAATACTAGTTTGGAAAAAATTATTTTGTTGGTCACTGCATGCTAAAAGAACGCCATCACTTGCTGAGGACAATACAAAGGAGGAGTCGGGAGTGATCGAGTGACTCTAGCGCCAACACACACACACACAGGGTTTTTTTTGTGCTAAATCGTCTGCTTGTGGTCTGATTAGAGAAAACAAACACCGCTGGCACTGAGTGACTGGGAGAGACAGACACACACATAAACAAGCACACACACACACATTGGGAGGTTTAACTGAAGGCGGCTGCTTGGAAAAGTCTGTGTGTGTGTGTGTGTGTGTGTGCGTGTGTGTGTATGTGTGCTTGTTTGTTGACAAAACAAAACCCTCACAAAATTAGACTCGCTAAGTTTGGTAGCTGAGCTTTGGTGAATAACTGATGTATGTTTGTGTATATGTGTGTGTGTGTTTTTTAATGTGTGTGTGTGTACATGTGTGTGAAACTGGCAGAGATAAAGTAGGTTTAGTGAAGTCCTTCCGGCTCCTTGTTTCCTCCCTTTCACCGGCAATTTGGGAAAGATGATATACATATGTGAATCTCATCGACAATGAAAACGCTTGAAATGGAATTGTGAATGACCGCACCATTTGCCAGAATACGGTTCGATTCTTGAAATAAGCTCAGTTGAGTTATTTTGATTCCTGATTGGTCGAAGAGGATCGCCATCAGGTTTTCTTGGCTCTTGATAGGTCGAGTCTCCTGTCCTGTCTTAGTCCAGAGCCCGGTCTCGAGTCCTCCACTTTATACATGACCCGTTCATGTAAATGGGTGCGGTTTGCTGACCTTAAGCCGTTCTATTCCAGTACCTGTGTTCCCGCACACGTGTGAAAAGCATGTCCTGTGCATGTGAGAGTGTATGTGCGTGTAGTTGTCGAGTTTCGACATGCGTGTGTGTGTATGATAACGTGTGTATGTCGGCATACATTTAGTGTGTGTCTCTATTGTGTGTGTATAAGATATTGGATGGATATTGGTTGTGTGAATGTCAGCATATGTTTACTGTGTCGGTTTGTGTGTGTGTGTGTGTCACACGGTAATGTAACTCTTTCTCTCGTCTTTTTCTTTCTGTGATTTGCATAAAAGCATTTCCCAAGGTTGCCGATCTCCTTGAGCAAAAAAAGTAAGACATGTTGGACTGTCACTGGAAAACAACAGAATAAGCAACACAACCTACAAACCGCATCTGTCCACATTCTTCAACACACATCCTTGGTATGACAGCAGATCTCTTCATCACACACACACAAACACATATTTTTTATTTCAGCCTTTTTCCACGACTTGGCGCGGGTGTATTTCGATCATTCTTGATCTCGACAGCCCTGCGAACACAGTGCATGTGTCTGTGTCTATGCTCATGCACGGCCCCCATAAGTGAATGAGGGTAAGCGTGCACGACGATCATTAAGGTTGATGTAGTGCGCTATTTTAAACAAAAAAAAAAAGAAACTGAGCAAGGATCTCGGTATCAGAAGGAAAAAAAAACAAGCACCTTGGGGTGCTGACGGCGCTCCGGTCTTTTAGCTGACTCCTGAGTTTCCCGGCGCAAACCGTCTTTTTTGCTGTGCGTTAAGACAGATCTACAGTACACCCCCACCTCCTTCTCCTCTGGCCTATTTGTTAGTGACCAGGACCCGAGGTAAAGACACAAGGACACACACACACTGAAGAAATGAGCTGTGTAAATGACGAAGATGCTAACAGGATCGATCGTTGTGAATCCACTGGAAGCTAAGTGTTAGTGCTTTAGCATTTTGGTGCATCCTCATCCCACCTATATTAGTACTACTAAACAATAATAATACTCATCATAGTCACTAGATTTACAGATTTACAAAGTGTAATTTGGCGAACGAAAAAAATAATACAGAAAAATGACACAAACATGACATACAAGGAAGGGATGAAAAATTAACACAGTGTCAAACAAATTAGAAAGGAAGGAAGGAAAGATGGGAGGAAGGGAAGGAGCAAGGAAGGACGCTTGTCATGATTAATCAGTGGGAGTCAACCCCTCATGGTTTTCAGAAAGATATGTTGGCCAAGGTCAAGATCAGTTTTTGCCGACACAGCATCTGGTATATTCCAGTCTCACAGTGAGATTCTTCACAGTGAAATTAAATTACATGAACTATTTTGTTAAAATGTACTTACTGTTGGGGCACTTATCATTTGGTACAGCTTTGTTTTTGTTTTTTGCAGTCCTAGCTAGCTAGCCAACTAGCCTAGTTGCCAAATACAAAAACCTTATAGTGCCCTATGTGGACTTCTGTACACTTAAGACTTTGAGGCAAAAAAAATAGCCAATTCTGAATCTTAAAGCAAAACCAAACCTTAAAAATCCCCAAATCTTGAAATGCAAAGTTGGAAAAGTCAGATAAGATGTACATCAAGGGCGCTATCTTACAACCGGCGCAGCTTTTGTTTCCCCCATCTCCTGACATCATTATAACATTTATGGCATTGTGCGGCCATTCTGGTGATGCCAGAAGACGAGGACATGCTCACCGCTACATCCTCCCATGCCTGCTTCACCTCAGGTATCTTAGCCTGCTTCACCGCAGGTATCTTAGCCTGCTTCACCTCAGGTATCAGGTTCTTTAGATCTGCTCGCATGCTTTTACTTTGCGCACAAGCAGATCCATCTCCTCGCCTGAACATTGTTCCCTCTTCCTGCCTGGCAAATCTGCCATCATAATAGCAATCCGCCAAGGTGCAAGCGCACCTGGCTTTTAAAGGGAATAGGAGATGACACTCTGATTAGTTTATTGCATGTTACGCCCAAAACACACCCATGATTAATGAAGAGATTAAGTGCAACCCTTTTGGACCCTGCACCTGGCGGTGCGACCATTTTTCTGCCGCAAAAGTTCATTGGGACACAGCCTATATGCACCTGTGCCACGCTCTACAGACCAAGCGTTTCAGATCATTAAAATAGGGCCCTTAGACTTAAATTGTAGTGAGTGGACCAGAAGGTATTTTTAAAATGTTGATAGTGGGCAGGGACTAGTTTTTCCTTTAAGAGGCAAAGTCGGGTGACTTTGAGATGAACTTGGAGGGTCAAAGACAAATGTGTGCTCCCATCTTGGCGTAGTCTTGGCTTGGGCGAGCGAGAAGTCATTAGGAGGGGTGGAGGGAGTCCATTGAGATTGAGATGACGGAGTTTGAATGTGGATCATGTTAATGAATTTAAGGTTACAACTTTTAAAAATTAGGAGTGTTTTGTGCAGGCCTTTATTGAAAATGATTGACTGTTTAAACGATAAGGATTTCAAATGCGATAATAGATTTAATTGTGCCACTGGGTCATAGAGACGAGAAAAAAAAACATGCATGACATTTATTCCTACAAAACTCTACAATTAATGCAAGTAATGAACTCATCTTGAGTTGAAAATAATTTAATGAGTATAATTAACGCTTCTCACCTGTTTGCAGCACCGATATCACAGACTGGTATGTAAATTACAAGTGAGGAGAGAATGTCGTGAAGATGAAAAATAATTGTCTTTTGAGAAAACATCAGTTGGCCGTTTGACCCTTTCAACAGATTGCACAATATACTGAAAATAATCTGTTCCATCTGTTAAACGAATCAACTCAAACTCAGACAGTGTCCCCATCTTCTTATGTAGCTATCGATAAACAAAACAATAAACAGTTAACAATATTTGCTAATAGTAGACATTTTTATCCAAAGCAACTGACAACAGTGATTTTAGATCCATGTCATTAAGGAGGCATCTTGTTCAAGGGACTTAAAACAAGATGAAGGCACCCAAGTGATTACCGACATCGGAGATCGAAACCCAGTACACCATAACCGCTACACTATCCTACCCGACACAAAACAATAATAAGAGTTACCATCACAATAAGAGTCGGTCAAGAACAGCTCATTTCAACACATCGACAACACGCAGGATTTCGTGTGGCCCTAATGGGTGACAAGCAGCCAATCAATGAGCTGCTGTCACCCACATCTCCACCACTCCTTTACGTCATCATTCCCACTCCGTTGTTCCTTTTATTTTTTTTCGACACAATCTATTTCTGGACTCGAAGTGAGTCATCACGCCCTCTTAGTGATTGACATCTGTGAAAGAGGGCGGATTAACCTTGCCGAATGCCCACCACCTCTCCTTCCTTCCTGTAAAGCTTGTTAAGTGACTCAGAAATTGACCAAAAACACAAAGACATCCATAAACATACGTACATAGATATATATATATATATATATATATATATATATATATATATATATATATATATATACATATATATATATATATATATATATATGTATATATATATATATATATATATATATATATATAGATAAAAACTGTAACATGTCGAGCATGCGTTGCTAGCAAAGGCCGCGGGAAGCGGTGGTGGTGACGCGCCTCGAATGATAGGAAGAAAGCCGAGTGATGTGGAAGGTGACATTTCTAGAGGATGGTAGGAGTGTATTTTGTTCTTTATTTAGTTTTCGACTGCCTGGGGACTCTTTAAGTGACTGGAAAGGAGATTAAAAAATGAGTGATCCAAAAAATGGATTAAGTTAAAGTAAATATAAATGTTACAGCGACTGTCTGTTGGAGTATATTAAACCAAATAAGGCAATGAAGGAAAACTAAAAAAATAGCATGTTAAAAACAGTGTCAATAAATGACCCTCTTTCTGACTTTTTGAGTAAGGCATGATTAAACAACGACCGCAGTTCAACAATTAACTAATATCCAAATTTAAAAAAACATTTCTTCTTTGTTTAAACTACTAAA
This sequence comes from Merluccius polli, assembly GCA_030340625.1. NCBI lineage: Eukaryota > Metazoa > Chordata > Actinopteri > Gadiformes > Merlucciidae > Merluccius > Merluccius polli. Next base: position 300,318 of record JAOPHQ010005696.1, read on the forward strand.
ATGAACCAAAACTCAACTAAAGGATAAGATAAACAGCTACTGAATACTAAAAATAACCCTAAGGATATTCATTCTGATATGTTTCTTCTCATTCAGTTCCATATGTTTTCATTCAGTTCCATATGTTTCACAATCGTCTCAATTAAAATCCCCATAAACTGTTACAGCCAGCGCAGGAATTTCACGAGGGCCATGGCCCTCGTGCCCTCGCAATTTGGCCTTGTGCCCCTAAAAAATATATCTGCCCTGAGGCCACAGTGGCCTTGATGCCCCGCCCGCACTGCCCTAGTTGATATCGCGGGTTTCTCCTCTGCCTCTTCCCTGTAAACACGGCTTTGAATCGTAAGCCACCCCGGACCTACGACGGGGGGGGGGGGCAGATAGACACCGCTAGACATACGGGACTCGCGGTGATCGCGGCTTTAGTTCCCCGTGTCTGATCGCTGTAATTCGGAGCGTGAATATCGGTTGAATATCTAATATCTTTCTAACTTTAAAAAACACTTTAGTATTTTTAAGACGATAGTCGCACATCCCTCGTAACTACACCGTGAAGGTGAACCCTCCCGGACTCCGCTATTAACATGAACCGCTCCGCTGGAGGAGCCGCACATCCACACGCACCGGACACCACAATACAAACACACATGTTTTACATTTGATTGCTTTTAAATAAAGTTGTGTGCAGTTATACGGTTAAATACGATTATTAAAAGTGTTCATGTCTCCTTTCTGGTCCAGAACCGCTTGGTCCATGCCGTTAATCGGCCCGTGGGCCGCCTATTAACGATACCACTATCGATACCTTTTCTATTAGCGGCCCCGCCCCCCCCCCCCCCCCCGAAGAAGATATATTCGTCCATCACGATGTTTTACTGTGAACATCCTCAACTGCCAATTTAAGGGACATCGCCCAACCCTAATTATGACAGTCCTGGACCGGCCCAAAAATCTGGACCGGCCCAAAAATGTGCATCGGCTCACCCGGTACGCCCGATGGCCAGTCCACCCCTGCTTGTCCCGTTAGTTAAAAATAGTAATCCAATTGTGAAATCCGTGTTGTAATCGGCAGCATACAAGCTAGTTATATTGAAAAGTAAATAAAGATTCAGACGTGCTGCGTGATGATGTGTTCAGGTCGGCTCAGTAAAACGACTATTAGGTTATCATGATGTGTTCAAGTGTAATGTAAAGAAAAGGGAAATTGAGATTTTGGCGAGAAACATGAGCAATACAGTTGTATAGTGCTCTAAACATTTTAGAATATATAATTAAACTACTGATGCCAATATTTATTAAACATCTGGAGGATCATGCCTGACAAGGCAGACATGTTAATTTTTCTGCAAAAAAATACCTGTTAAATTATGAGCTTATATTTTATTTCCTTTTGTGTGACCCAGCATATTATTTATTTGATTTATATACATTATGACTTATTTTTCATTTGGTGCTGCTGATATATTCTTTCTATTGTTAAGTATGTCGTTTCGAAGTGGCCTATTACATTAGCCATGTTTATTGAAGGCTAGAAACGTTTTTGTTATGATCACTTGTTAAGCAATACCAGTTCTGTTAAAAACATATTGTCGCGTCGTCTTTCCACCAAATAATAGAAAAGTATCGATAGTGGTATCGATAAAGACTCGGATCGATAAGGAGTATCGATAAAGGTATCAATATCAATAAATATTAACGATCCCCATCCCTACTGATCACATAACCTGGCATAAATGCTAGTCATGTAGTTGAATGAATGAATGATTTTTTTTTGTGTGTGTCATTGCCACCACTGTGGCCCATCCCATCCCAGATTACAAGACACATTTAATAACGAATACAAAAAAGAAAAAAAGCATGTTAAAAATCTGTATTTAGTGTACTGGACGTTTGTGCAAATAAATAAATGCATTTGAATTTACAGGTGAAAATATCTTGCTTGAGCTTCTGTTATGTATTCAATTCACATATATTTATACATTCTTAGTCTTAAAATCATTGTTTTATTTTATGGCCTTGCTGCCCTGGCTTTTGGCCTTTGTGCCCTCAAATAATTGACAACACGAAAGGCCAAGTGGCCTTGCCCCTAAAATTACGAAATTCCAGGCCTGAGCCACATAAACTCGGTAAACAGTTCATTCGTAAGGCCTTCTCATACCAAACGCGAATAATTTGTGCGAATAAATCGCACGTCAATTTCAAAATTCAAGTCCATCTATCTCTGTGTCTATCCACACTGAATCCAAAACTTTTTTTCCGCAGCTGGTTTGATTTCTGGGGAATGCATGGAGCGTGATCATCGGTGTCGGTCTTGGTGTGAAAGGTTTGAACATGAATATTCGTCAACGAATATTACGCATTTTCGTTTCGTCCCTGGTGTGTAAAGGCCTTTAGACTCTTCAGACTTTTACTAGTTTTATATATATATATATATATATATATATTAGTGGTGGGCCGTTATCGGCGTTATCGCGCTGCGATAACACGAGACTCTTATCGCGCGATAAAAAAATTATCGCCGTTAATCTATTGTCAAAGCTGGGTTGGGAGCTGGGTCTATACCGGATTTCCACCAAGGAAGGTAAGCGCTGCGGAACGGCTGCGCTGCGGAACGGCTGCATCCTCTGCCCGGCGACCCCCCCCCCCCCCCCCCCCCAACACGTTCTCATCCCAACTCGTAATATACCGACGATTTGTCACGCCCCTAGACGTCTGATACTGACGCAAAAGGTACCCTCCCGCGTCTGTGTGAAACGATCTGGGTTCTCATAAACCTCTTCGCGTTGGTAAGAGACGAGCAGAGTCTACAGTGTCCACTCGCAGAGCAGAGTCTACAGCGTCTGCAGTCTACTGTGAAACAATTCACTCCAAAAAGGGTTAGGGTGATGGTTAGGGTTAGGGTTAGGGTTATGGTTAGGGTTAGGGTTAGCATAATCTATCACGGTGACCGGGTTATTATTGGAGTGAATGGACGCTGTAGACTCTGCTCGTCTCTTACCACCGCAAACGGGTTTATGAGAACCCAGATCGTTTCCCCCCCCCCCCCATCAACAATCGTGCACCTCTCCCCCTCCGGTCAACAATCGCGCATGTTATTCATGTCTCTCAAAGATGACTTTGACAACTTGCTAATTAGCACGTTTTCCCATCACTCACACTGTGCTGTGCTATCGTAGCATGGGTTTTATGCGATGAACTGTGCTAAACATACTATACAGACGCACAGGTGTGCGCGCACATCTGTGCGTCTCAATGCTGCTGTGCACTCCACATGTACATGTTGTGTGTTCACCCACGTTTGACAGTGCCACCCCCCCGCCTCGAAGTCTGCTTCAGACCCCCATTGCTTTCTACACACACACACACACACACACACACACACACACATAAATGCAAACCCACAACACACAGATACACAAAGACACATTCACACACAAACAATAAAACACACAACCATCCCCTCCCTGCCCTCCCACACACACACGCACACACAAATGCATACACACAACCCCCTACACACACACACACACGCTCCCGCTGACTCCAGCTGGGGTGACAGAAAAGGCCTCCATATCTCGGCATACATTGCAGAGATCAGAGGGGGTTTTTGTGGTCTCCGTTCTTTTCCTTTCGCGTCCATCAGTTCATCCCCCATATGTTACACGCCCCCCCCCCCCCCCTCCCCCCTCCTCCTCCTCCTCCCCCAGCCAGCTGCAGGACACTCAGGACGCACTTCCCTGGTGTCTGCATAATCACAACGCACGCCGCCTTGATTCCTACGCCCAGACCGCTGCTGAGGTTGCAGTTACGGCCCCACCCCCAGGGGGGGGTGGGTGGGTGGGGTGGGAGAAGGGGTGGGGGGAGAGAGAGGAGGAGTCGGGTGGGGGAGGGAGAGGAGGAGGGGGGAGGCCCGAATTTCCCATCTGGGATTAATAAAGCACTTATCTCATCACCTGATTTGATCTTTTCCTTCCTCCCTGTACCCTTCTGTGGGCATTCGAGTCGGGGTTAGACAACGAATACACTAGACCAGTGTTTTCCAACCCGTGGTTTGCGAGGGTACTGCAGGTGGCACGTGGGATTTTATTCTTGAAATAGACACATTTACAAAAATAGAAATATAGACATACATCATTGAAAATAAATGTATTATAAATATTGTTAAGCAAATATAATATTATGGTTTGTTATTATTGTAAAATGTTGCGTGGCTTTGTGCATTTTCCATTGTAATGTTTTTCCATTGGTGTTTTGTGTTAATTTGTGTTCACAAAATGAACACAATGGGAGCATAACCAGTGTTGCTGAATTTTTCTTTCCACTGTTTCCCACTGGCCTTGCAGTAATAATTGTGTACGCTGGCACTCTTTGCTCAGCCACTGCATGTGTATTTATTGTATCTATTTTTTACTGTTTGCATATGAGGTGGTTCGCGCAAGGTCTTGATGACAATTTAATGGTCCACCTTGAGTTAAAGTTTGGAAAGCACTGTGGTATACGATAATCCACTTAGAGTACACCAGTCATAAGCCTCGCTCAAAAGCTCAAAAACCTTTTTTTAATCTTGTTTTTATAACATATATAAATAGTTTTTGGGTTAGGGTTTTGCCTCACACTTAAATCCCAGTTACAGTCTCAAAGGGTTTCACGGGGCCCAATTCAAATGACCACCCCCTAGCCGTTAGCCGTTCAAAAGGACAAAGGAAAAAGTCCCCAAATCCAGAGGGAATGAAAGTGCGTCATTTTTCAGAAGTGTGTGCCAACCGAGCAGCAAAGGACAGTTTTTGTACCCCACTAACCGTTTCTTACACTTCCTTGGGTAACAGCAAGCCAGAGAAAGTGGCCTGGGTGCCATACAGAGAAAATGTGCGATGTACTGGGATAAAATGTCCTTTCTGAGAAGTGATGTGGAAGGTGTCAGAAGTTTTCTAGAAGCCCAGTAGGGTGTGTTTGTTTTTTTCATAATTTCACAGCTTGGGGACTATTTAAAGTAAAGTATAAAAAGAAAAAGGAGACATGGAAACAACTTGCATTCATCATATCATGAAGCGGACATACTTTAGTTTTAAATAAATAACACAGTCAGAAAAGAAAACTTGTATCCCTGGTCAATTTAACCAGGCATCGATTAACAACCACGCACGTCAAATCATTCATTCACTCAGTAATGCATTTGTTCATCCATGTATTTAATCATTCATCCATTCATCCAACCATTCATTCCTTTTTTTCTACGTTGATTTGTTTGTTCATGTATTGATCCGTCTGATCCATTCATTGATTTGAAACATTCATTCATGCATTCATTTGTCGTTAATTTCATAATCATCAGTTCATCCACCCATTCATTTCCATTCTACCTCCATCCATTTATTTGTTCATTTATTGATGTCTGATCCGTCCATCCGTTCATGTTAAACTCATTCATGCATTCAAGACACGTCGCAGCCAACACGCGCGCGCCGTATGTCTAGCGGGAAAACACACAGCCCCAAAAAATGCTGCGCAATCCACAATCGTTTGGTTTCCCTGCCCTGTAATGCACTACAAATCAGGCAGGTTGAGAGAGGCTTCCAGCATTTTAATGGCTGCCCTCCACCTGCACTGGGGAAAGAGGGGGGGGGGGGGGGGGGGGGGCTTTTTCCACCGCTGCCACGGTCCCAGTGGGCCCCGGCCATAGAGGGAGATTAAATCAACCGTGTCTCAATCTGGGTGAGCAATGAGTAACTTTGTGTGTTGCAAGAGTTGAAAGAGTCTGTAGTCTCCCAACTCCTTTCATTCTCCCTCTCTTCTCTACCATGTTGTTTCTTCGACTCTCTCTCTCTCGTCCCACTCGTCTTTCATTCTTCATCCTCCTCCGTCGCTTCCTTTATTTTATCTACTATTTAATGGCTGCAGACTTTTATCCAAAGCGATCATTAAGGAGCAGGTGTGTGTGTGTGTGTGCGTGTGTGTGTTTGTGTGTGTGTGTGTGTGGGGGGGGGGTGGTTAGCATCTTTCGTAAGGATGCGTAGAGGTAGACTTGCAGACATTGGGGGTCGAACCCAGAACCTTTCGGCTTGGGCGTCAAACACCGTAATCTAGGAATTTTGAGTGGGTTGCAGAGCGTATGCCAAACCTTAATCTTGAGAAAGAAGCTCATTAATTCATAGTTTCAACAGTGCATGAAGGCAGGCATTGTTGATTACCGCCATACTGGTAAATACTTTTTTTTTTTTGTGCGTCGTGGACTTAATGACTAATGACACACGTGGGTCCTGAGGCGAGACCGGTTGAGAACCACTGCTCTAGACAATCCTGTCCCCCCCCTTCGTCACCCCTCCCCTGAGCCCTTCACACCAGATCCCGTTCTGTAATGTCCGCCCCTGCCCCCTCGCTTGCCCTTCCGCTCCTCAGGTTCCCCTCATTTATGTCCTGGGTGATGAATGTGGCACCAGAGCAAAAAAAACCTGAACGTTTGTGCGTACACACACACACACACACACACACGAGACACACGGTCGCATACACACACATTGTTGTCTGCACACAACCACAAAGTCTCTCACACACACACACACACACAAATAGCCGTGTACACACTCACACACAGTTGCGTACACACACACACACACACACACACAGTTGCATATACATACACACAGTCATGTACACACACGGATACACACAGTCGTGTACACACACTGATCTATGCACGGACACACACATAGACACACTGTTGTGCACACACACACAGACACACACACACACACACAAACACACAGTCACGTACACACACACACACCCATAGTCACGTACACACACACACACACCATTGAAATGCTTCAGCTTGCCACACTGTTCTGATAAATGGACTTTTAGGTACAGGTGTTTTTTTTTTCATTAAAAATAGGGCCCCTGCAAAACTCAAAGCCGCTCTACTGCCGCAACCCCCCCCCCCCCGTCCCCCCAGCGATGACACAGAAAATAGGCAGTAGTTACGCCGCGAGAATCAACAACAACTGTAACAGAATAAAACAGAGATAACCTTAAAGTTCATTCTTTTATTGTCGTTATTTCTTTCTTTCTTTTTTTTTTTCCCCCCACCCATCCTTTTCTGCCACGCTTATTGATTCTCCAACGGGGATGTTCGCATTGAACAGAGGTGTCACTTAAAATGATGCATGAAAGGATTATGGGTCCCTGGTACCGCGCAGTTCTCCGTTACCCGTTTGTTTCTCCGGTGAATAGAAGTATTGGCGTTTCAAATGAAAACGGGCTGAGTGATTTCCTCCTCATTGACTTCATTTTTATGGCGCCTCCTTTAGTCATCAGCAGCCTACATTTATTTATTTATTTGTTTGCTAAGCGAGCGAGTCGACGGCGCAGCACGACACGACTATCGCGTTGGTGGTTCATTTCATTAAAACGTAAGGGGGGAAAAACCGAGCCGAAAAACCGAGACAAGACAAATACAAAGACGAAAGTACACTACTATGAAAGAAGCCATATTTGGTAACTCATTGAAATCATCTTTTTGATAGCCATAATTTTATGACAATCAGCTAAGAAGTAGATTTAGAAGTAGCTTTGTTTTCATTTAATTTTTCTTTGTTTTTTTACTTTGTTTTTCACTTTCAAGGTTATTGATTTCCATATATTCTTAACAATTTGGATTTTCCATTGTCATGGGTGTTGGCTATAACTCTTTAGCATATTATTATTATACAAATTTTACATTTGAATTGCCATTGGATAATTGTGGAGGGTGTATGTGGAGTGTGTGTTGTTGATGGCTGGTTTACAGCCTCACCTGGCCTGAGTCAGACTGATTAGACTCCCCCACTGGCTGGGTGGGGCTGCACACCTGTGGTGCAGAGCAATCATGGCACCCAGGATAAACCAGCCATCAACACACACACTCGAGGAGGAGCCACTGGCATGGCAGCTTGAACATCAGCTCAGCAAAGACCACCCGCTCTCCAACATGTTGAACATCTACCCGTGTCCTGTGTCGGAGGGCCCCAAGAAAAGCCACTTAGGTGGCGTGTGGCAGGAGCAACCCTGCCACACTAGCGCCCAATGTGGGGCTGCAGACAAGGATGGACCTGCAGGTTTACCGAGTTTTATTGTACACACAATAGCACACGCTTTCTTTTATCACGGGCCTAGCTCTGGCCCCGTCGACACCGCGTGTGTTCCCGGTCCGGGTTCCTCCTGGGTCCAGCACGCTACTGCGTTAAGAAGGGAGAGAGTGATTAGCTCAACAGGATACAGGTGTGCCAATCACTCTCACCTGGCGCTGCTCTCCCGAGCCCCCTACACGGCTCCCTCCTGCGGCTGATGCACCATGCCCCCCCACAATAATGAAGTGCCAGTTAGTCATACTGCCATCGGACCAAGGAACCGAAAGGGTCAGCTGGGGTGCCACCCACCAATCAGAGCTTTAGAAACCATTTTTGTCTCACCACTGTGATAAAGCCCTGACCTTTCTGTCACAATTGTGGCAACGGTCAACTGACAAAACGTCTTCTTTATTATTTTTTTTCTTCGCTTGTTCATCTTGTAAAACTAATTAAAATTATCGGACGGCGTGTCTCGATCAAAATGAGAACCATTACAAAAAAGTTCGAACATGATAACGAATGACGTATCTTGTTTGAAGCTATCTGAGTACTACAGGCGTGTGTGGGGGGGCTTCGCCTCGGTGTGTACATACGGCTGCCTGAATCTAAACTAGATCTAGTCTTTTATTCACAGGAACGACTGATACAAAATGGCTGCGTTGAATTTGTTTCTTCTTTTTTTTATCTTCAACTTATTGCTTCGCCTCCACCAAATCCCCACTGAACGTTAAATCCCCAACATACAAAACCCCTCGATATCACCGCGGCAACATGAAAGCAGCGACGGTGAGAAATTGCTTTGGAGCGCGCTGTAGGACAGAAACTAGGAGGCTGTATCTCCATCTCATGTATAGTATATATCTACGCTTTGAAACCCTGTTTTCCCCTGGAGCATGTCGCTTTTGTGTTCAACGCTTTCCAGGAGACTCGTTTCCGACCAGTCGGCAAAACAAAGCAATCTCAATCATAGCAGATCTCGAAACCCATCGGCTACCGTCTGACGCCGATTTAGCCTCTGGGGGCAAGGGCCAGACCGGTGTAGCCAGCGGATACACTGGCCAAGTTACTCTTCTGTGCGCCGGTCATTGTTTCCAGTCTGATTAGCAACTTGAAACGCATGAACAGAGTTGGAGTTAAGGGACGACGTCTATGACCGGATTGTTAGCCTTTTCACAGTAGCTAATAAAAAGCTAAAGCGTCGTCAGACGATAGCCGATAGGTTCCCAGATTGCATTTCGGCCGATGCGTTGCACCTCTTTTACTCTCCACACGGACTGGTTACCCGGATGCGACCAAAGCCCGCTCAAACGTGATTGGTCAATACTACTCGGACTACAAACGGAAACCAGAAGGCTTCCGATACCAACATCTTGTCCCTTTGCCTACAGAGTCTGCATTCATATGCAGATACCTCTTTATGGAGATTACAATCATAGCAATACCACGAGAGAGAGAGCGAGAGAGAGAGAGAGAGAGCGCAGTCTCAGCCACTCATTTCTTCTCAGATCAAAATGATTTCTTGACGATTTCAAGCAGTCTTGATGCTGTTCAAACCACCAAAGTCTTTCATGGTTCTGCAGCCAGTACAAATCTGCCTAAGTACTGCCTATATGTAATTGTATTTAAATCTATATATTTATATGTAAAAATGACCCCCAAAATAATCAAAATGTCAAAATATGCTGGATGCAAATCAAAAATAAAAACTCTACTTTCACGCATAAGTAGAACATATATTTTTGCTCCTTATCCATGTCCATTAAATCTTCCAATATTGTATGGAGTGGATATGGAAAGGGCAAAGGCAAACAAAAAAACACACATTCACACAAAGTGCAATTTCTACATCATGCAGTACTGATTCCATTAAAATGTTCATCTCTTTCATCATTCATGGTCTTTTTTCCCCCTATTCATGTATTCTGACATTCAAACACCAATAATAGCATACATACTGTTCCTCTAACGCAGGAAATCCCCCCCCAAAAAACCTGCATACGGGTAAAAGCGTAAATGTAGAGGCATACATCTTTTGTCCATATACATTATAAGGAAGCGGGAAAAAAAAGAAAAACCCATTTAAACTCTTTGCACGTACTCCTTGTAAGAGTACGTGCAATCTCTTACACTCCATGTAAGAGATTTGTGCTCCGCCAAAGAAAATCCCATCATCAAACATTTACTAAAATGATAGTCATCATCAAGTGGCGGAAGTTGTTTCTATTTCTATGTTGTTTAGTATTCACCACATCTGGTAATTTGACGCATTTACAAGGAGTACATTTCAAGGAAAGTCGTTCAGCCCAGCAGTTGCTTGAAGCGGAAACAATGTCATGCATGTGTCATACAGATGACTTAGTAGCTCAGCTCGGTTGCCGCCAACATTTGGTTTTGTATTGTATTTTCCCATAATGCTCTTGGGTGTACCAGCTGTTTACTACACTTAAAGAGTAACAAAACACCCTAGTCTACAGCAACAACACAAAAAAAAAAAAGTGTGATGAGCCAATCACATTCAGACCAAACCCATTGATGTCAAGTTGGCCAATAGCACAGCATAAGCGTTTTCCGCTCTCCATGCTAAAGCCTCGTTCCCAGGTATTCTCATCTCACAAGGTTATGCATATACTGTGTGGATAATGTGGCAAGAGACAGGGAGGGCTATTCTCTTCATCTTCTTCTTCTTGCTCGCATCTATTGGTGTTTCATCAGGGACTGTTAACAGACGTACACGGCTCACATGAAGTAAGGGATTGGGAACTGCGCTTCGGCAGGGCAGAGCTGACCAGATGGATACTCTGCCCCTAGACTGACACAATTAGGAACTTCCTCCTATTCACACCCATATACTGATGTAGTGATCCCTGATGTTGATGACTTGTGACAAATATTTTTCTTTTCATGTAAAGTGTTGTATGTATGTCTGCAACCCTGTTAATGTACTGCTGCCTCTATTGGCCAGGACCCTCTTGTAAAAGACTTTTAATTAAAAATGTATATTTATATATATACAGTAAAAACTACCTCCGGGAGCTCTAATGACATTCACAACTAAAAACCTCCCCATACTATAGTGTTTCTTCACTCTTTAATAAAGTATAGTCTTATGTGATTTAGGAGGAAAAAACCTAATACATAGGGAGATAGTGAGAGACAATGAAAGGGAGCAGAAAGCCTACAGGGATGAAATAAAGGGAGTTTATTTGCTAAAAACTCTTCGACAAAAGTACAAGTAGGCCTATAGGAAGTATACAAATGACTGCAGGGTAGCTAAGTCCAAAGAAACCAAACCAGAACCACTCTCTCTTTGTCAATGCGTATAAATAAAACACAGGTAAGCTCATTAAAACAAAAAGCGCAATTCTAAGCTACCCGCCTAAAAGAGAAAATCAGGGTGAAAAGAGTGAGTACGAGGCCGACCAAGGCCGACTTGCCTTTAAACAAACTTTCTTTAAAAGGGAACAAACACAGCAACACAAAAAAGCACTATCGCTGTTTAGCACCATTTAGCACAGAAACAATGTCTCTGAAGTGGCCCACAGAGAGAGAGAGCGAGTGAGAGAGCCCCTAGGCATATATACAGGATTATATACTGGCAGGAACCTGTTCCAGAAAGCAGCAGAAATGGGGGAAAAGCCCAAAAACAATAAACCTGAGGAGGACTGTGTTGAGTTTCGAGTACAATTCAGCGCAGTCAGGGATTTTTGGTTCCAGGACCATGGATTTCACATTTTCTTTGTCTTTGGAGGGGGGGGAATGAGTTCACTGCAATGCCGATCAAGCTTGAGTCTGAAAAAAAAGTTTCAAGTTACAATGGGGGGAGCTTTTAAACGCCGCAATCCATCACTCCCGCACCAAAAATGTGGATGTGTCGATCGCAGATCACAACCGTGGTGATTGCCAATGGAAGAAAACAATATTGTCATGAGTGTGGCACACACACACACACTGTCTAACAATATATGATGTCTATCGCTACTCAGGGCCCGTTTATTTTCACAAAACAAAGTTGATGGTTGATAAAAAAAAAATGATTGCAGATCATCTCAATGCAAAAGCCTGTTCTACAGTCAGGTGGTTGTATGAAGTACATAGTGCTTAGTGTGTTTGAATGCCATTCGAAAGACACTGGGTTCGATCCCCAATATCCACAGGCTACCTGTAGGCATCCTTGAGCAAGGTGCTCTTATTCCCACCTGCTCCTTAAGTTGCATTGGATAAAAGTGCCTGCTAAATCATTGAATAGTATGAGTATGTTATGTACATCCAGTAAAATGGAAATCAACCTTTTGTTTTGCCTCCCTCCCAACCCGAAACACAAGTTAAACAAAAGCGACAGAGATTTTGTCGTACACAATGGGACGAACTGTTGCCGACCCTTCAATACATGACATAATTAGATTCCCTTTACCCGTGTGTGTAGTTCTAAATAGAACACGCTTGGCACACTAAAGGAAGAAGTGAAGGGGATTAAGATATAGACGTGTAATCCACCAGCGAAACAAGCTTTCCCAGCTTAAAACAGGAGCGTTTGTGGATCACCCGTTCCCCGATGCGGGACTACACAGGACTACGGCCCAAAGCACCAAAAAAAATCAGACAACACGGCAACTTTGAGGTTTCATGAAAGGACCACATCAAGTGGTGCATGTTGAGTACAAAAGTCTTTGCGCAAACCTTGGAAACTACAGCAACGGATGGTCTTGGAGGAAAAAAAACATCATCAGCCTCTTGTACCTTTTATGAAACTTGGTCATGCAAGCAATTCAACTTTTCTGTCATTTTCTTTCTGACACCTACCTGCACTCCAAGTAAATGGGAAACAGATTATTATTCTGCTTCATCCTCTCTCCCCCCCCCCCCCCTCTGTTGCTAAGCGTTGGCACTGATGTTTACATGTCACAGTCGGGGCAGGTACTCGTCTATCCTCTATTTAGATTCCTGTGCCTTTGAGATTCACGCTGTCCCTGCTCTACTGCTCCTGTTTACATTGACTTACTTCGAAAGGAATGGGGGATTTACCCCTTGTACACACTGACATGCGTGAAGGTTGTTCTGGGGGACTAACGGCAGTGGTCCGTGTGTCAACAAGGCTTGTGAACACAAGGCGCGGACACCTTGTACCGTATTGACAAATAGAGGTGAACCCACTGAGGTTTCCGCGTAGGGCATGGCAGACTTTCATATGGGAAGCATAGTGTCGTTGCCGCGGCAGCTAGGATGTTCGGATTTACCTCCCAACGGAAGAGTAGCAGGGTTGGTCCCTGATGTCTGCAGTCTACTCCTGCTCCTTAAAGGGGAACTTCGCCGATTTTCAATCGGCTTTGTGCCATATTAGCTACTTTACCGCCGGATGGCGCGTTTCATCTCGCCCGATGCAAAAGGCGTCATCCGGTGGACAAAAGTAGTGGGGGGGTCTGGGTTCAGGCAACATGCAGGAAAGGTAAACATTGTTCATTTGCATATACTACTCACATTGTAATGATACAAAGCTGGTTGAAATACATTTTCCAACAATAAATTATATAAAAAAATAAAACATGAAAAAAAAGTGAAAAGTGGTCAAGTAAGTTAATTTCTTATGTTTGGGCATCAGATTCAACTATAAAAAAGCTCATTACATTAAATAAAAAAGCTTATTACGTTCAAAAACATTTGGCATATAATCAAGTATGTATATAAGAGAAAAGACGTAAATCTGATTTTAAAAAAAGGCCAAAAGAAGTGAGACCTCAATGAACTGACAATATTCCCCATGCTTGAAAGGAGAGGTGCAAACACACACCAAATGTGAGGTGCTGGCAACTGAGAGAGAAGATCAGTAAAAGTAGAGAGGTGCCGCACACTCCGAGTTGAGAACAATGCAGGTAGTTTATTAAGGCGATAATGTTTCGGCCGTCTGGCCTTCCTCAGATCGCGCATCTATGCGATCCGCATAGATCGCGCATCTATGCGATCTGAGGAAGGATCTATCTATAATCTATAATAAAGATAAAGAATATAAATCAATAAAGAATAATATAATAAAGAGTCTATCTATATCTATAATCTATCTTAGAAGCGAAGCGATCTAAGCCGGCTCCTCAGCGCGCCGCCATGTTGAAACTGGGTGAAGTCACATGATTCCGTGTTGCGTTGTGATTGGTTCTCGGAACGTAGAGGCTATTGCTGACAAAGGGAAGTGGCGTTTAGAGGTTTATGCCTACAAATCAAGATTTCAGACCAGAAAAAGAGTGGTATTTTGCGGGTTTTGACGCGAAATGATTTGATTAACATATACTACGTGCGGAGAGCAGTCACTCAATATATTTATCTCATTTTTGACGTTGGTGGCGTTTAGAGGCTTTTGCAACTGAACTCTTCATATATACATATTTTTTTGTTGTTCCTTTTCACATTATTTAAACGTGGTGAATAACATAGACGTCTGTATAGTAGCGCGCACGTGCACACACACACACACACACACACAAACAATATTTTCCCTTCTTTGTCCAAAACAAAACAAGGACTTCCTTGAGGAACATCTGTGTGAAATACCTCCTGCAGCCATTTTGCCTTTCGTTCTTTCTTTCATTCTTTCCTTCTTTCTTTCTTACCCACCAAGGTTCAGAAGAAGAGAGCAGACGAGAGAGAGAGAGAGAAAGAGATTGAATGGAATGAGCTGTGACTTGAATCAGATAGCGTTGTCTTTCCATCACCAATGCCTTGACCTTGACTCGGTCTTTTGCGCTCTTGCTCATTCGGGCATTTTACACAGACACACACATTTCCCCGCAGATAGACACAGGCACACATATACACCCTCCCACACACACATACACACACCTTCTACCTCAACTTTCCCCATTGATGACATCTTTGTTTGTTCATGCCGTCGTCCTTCACGCTCTTTTTTTTGTACTGGCAGTGTTTCCATGCCAACGCGGACAACATCAAATGAAAAAGTCAAATGACATCGCACCATCCACCTACCCACACACAAACACACACACTTACCCACCCATACACTACCCTTGCCACCACGCCCCCCCCACCCCCCCCTCCCAAGATTAAAAATCACATAAATATTTGCAGAACCGATTACAACATCGGTCGGACGAGAAAGAGCGTGACGCCGCGATGGCCGTCTGCAATTTTGGATTGATGCTGCTTTGGCGACGTCCAAATGGCAAAAAAACGCTTTGCCTTTTTTTTTTTATGTTAATGCTACAGTAAATTAACGCCGGGGCTAAAGGATTTTACGTCTAGCCAAGTGGGCTAGCAATCAACCGCGGATGACGTTAAACACTGTTAAGGGGTCAACATGAATGCGGCAACGAAATGCAGAGCAGCATATAAAGCAGCCGCAGTGTGTGTGCGCACATTTGCAAGCAGCCTCTGTGTGTGTGTGTGTGTTGCAGGCACGGAGGGTGGGTGGGGGGGGGGGTCCATGCTGTCTGGGGGTCCTTGCTTGTCCTCTCTGCTTTATAAGAGCATGTTGTATTGTCCTGTGTATGCACTTGTGTCTCTTGCCATCTGGAATTGTAAGCATTACATTGTAAGCTTTAAGAAAAAGTATGGGTACATAGGAATGAAAATGTTCTGTAGTAAATGTATTGTAGGTAAATGTGTTTATTTTATCTCCACTTGCATTTCATAAGAGTCTTTCAGTCGTTTATGTAAAAGTTTGTTAATGTAAGGAATTGCACTTTTTTTTACCATGGCGACCGTGAGACTGAAAGTTGTGCAAATTTTTGTTATGTGCATTGCAAGCTTACATTTTTATAACCTCTGCTAACATTTTAACTGTCTGTCCTTTGTCTGTCTGTCTGTCTTCCTTTCTGCATTTATTCATGCATGTAGTGGCCTGTGACATAATAAATCGTATAATGCTCAGGAGCGGCTAAAGTCACGCTTCACCGAACGCTCTTGTTGTTTATTCCAGATTATACCTCTCTTGTAAAAGACCAATTTCAAACCAAACCCATCCCTAGTTTGTTTGTTGTTAATTATTGCACCTCCATTTTGAAAAAAAAACACCCGTCGGCCAACAAAAGTTCAGAAATATCGCAGCGCCGTGGCCATACAACTACAACAACAACAACAACATTGTGAGTTTGTGAGTGTGAATGACAAAACGTGGCCCGGGCAGCTGGTGGAGGGGCAACCCTGTTCTTCTATCCGCGAGGTGACATTTATAATCAAACAGTGGCATCTGTCAGGGCTCTCCCAGAGGGGGAGCGCTCGTCTGCTCTGTGGTCATCGTGTCGTCTCATGTCTGACGAGGACGAGCGCTTCGCGTAACACGTACAGTTGACACGCTTATTTACACTTTTTTGTGTTAAAAATCGGTTCGCTTTTATGTTCAGAGAGAGAGAGAGCACTAAATGTGTTAACTTAGTCCAGTCAGTGCCAAGCTGTCAACTTTAAATTAGCTTATTTATGGACGTTGGTCAGACTGTCGATCCAGAGGTTGAACAACTAATATCCTTCTTTTTTCTATTTATTTTTATATTCTCGTTAGATATAATAATGGGGTGCTCTTCATAATCAATCATTCTGTTTAAGTAAATAGTTAAACGACCCATCAATTTTAATTTACCGCCATGAATGCACTTTGGATTTGCAGCATTCTGTTATTGCCGCTCCAGCAGCCATCTTGGTTCTAAATACCAGCTGGGTGGTGGAGCTGAATGTGAATACCGCTAGCCAGCGGCGCCGGAACGAGTTTGAAAGTGGGGGTGCAAAAAAAAAAAAAAAGCTGGTTTCGGGCTCTGGGTTCCCCGAGACAATTTTGAAAATTCCAGAGGCCAACTAGCATTCACGCACGTTTTCACGTGGGATATTACGATATAAGATAATAATAATAAAAAAAGTCTAACAAAAAAACTCATTATGTTAGGTGCGTGGTTAGGTGCTGTGTAGTGATTTTCGGGTGGTTTCATTCAAGCTGATTGGACTGCAAGTAGCGTCTTTTTACGCACAGAGTGATTTAGTCTAGGCTACAAGTTCTAAATTAATAATCTGCTAAAATAAACTGCGCCTGATATTGACAGACACAGACACACCAGCATAACCTGAATTTCCATTCAAGGAATTAGGAGGTAGTCTATACAATAATAATGATCTGTCAATACATTAATTATTGAAAATCCTTTCCCACCACATCATCTTGTTTCTTGTGTCTTTCATGTGATTTCACCTGGTCTGACTGTATTTGGAACCTCACCTGATAGCCTAATAACAGATAGCCTACCTACTGTTAATAACATATAACCACACAGTGATATGACAACATTGTTTTTATTGAATCGATTAAAAATGACATCTCATTCTCTCAAACTGTATACTCTAACATGTACCTTAGCCTGTCGGATCATTGTTTACACATTTGTCCAAGTAGCATTCTTCTGTAGCCCTACGAACGCACCTAGCGCTTGGCAGCTATGCTAGCAACTGCTTTCCGCGTTGATCAACATTGACCGTCACCGTAGCCTAGTGTAGCGATGTAGTAGTGTATCCAAGATCTCTGTAGTCCTCCACACACAAGTTTCAAGAACAAATACAAATGAAGGTATCGTAGAGCAGTAATGCACAGCGATGTGTAAGGTAAGTGTGGTGGTGATGCAGATAACGGAAATGAGCTTCAGTGTCATCGTAGCCTCGTTGGTCGCATTGATGTTGGTCCTAGACATAGGGTTGCTCATAGGATAACCCTTTACCTGGACCAGTCACCTGGTTTGCGGGCGAATTATCCGATTGGCTGAGCATGACATCATGACCAAGAGGCCAGACTAGAGCAGAAGTAATTAAAGCTACAGCGCTGTAAATAGATCTAGTTCATGCTGCAATCAATGCGATGCCGTGTCGGTGTCGTGGTCAACAACTGCGCTTTTTTTTTTTACCCCCCGAAAAGTGGGGGTGCGTTCGCACCCCCTGCACTGGTGCTTCCGGCGCGCCTGCCGCTAGCGGTTATTACCAAGATGAAACCAAGATGGCTGCTATCTGAATAAGGCCGATAGACACTCCCAGTCCCCTAGTAGTATGATTCACTTGGGAAGCCATTTTGAAGAACCCTTATGAGACTCTTGAACTTAAAGTCTGAGCCATGTCCACGCCGTGCCACGCTGCTAGCTAGCATGGCTGTAATTTGAGCAGAATGACCAGCAACACCCACTCCACCACCTCCTTCCTCAGCTACCGCTCCTGATATTTTGCAAAATACCAAAAGGTCAGTGTAATTTCACACCGTCCCTGTCGCCAAATGAGGTGTTGGGCAAGAAAAAAAGAGAAGTCGAGGATGGCAACTCGTCCAGTTAGTGTAAACAAACGAGTCTGCGTTTTAAACCGTATAAATACAGGACATAGATGTGTTATTGTATGAACTATGTTAGCATTAGCTAATATAGCTAACATGGATTCCCTTCCAGCAAACAGAAGATGAAACAAGTGTGTTGGGAGGTTGAAAGGTCGCAATGTATAATAATATTACGTGGTAAGGTCTTTTTTGTTTGCGTTGCGATTACAATTTGCGTTCTGCTTGAAATACAATCAATTGGTGGGCAGGTCCTATGCATGCTAAGCATCCCAACGTTTGGGTGGAGAAACAGAATTACACTACAAAATGAATCACATTAATCGATTTTGCTTATTTTCATACATTTCTTCTTCTTCTTCTTCTTTTTTCTTTTTTAATTCTTATTTTTCTGTTATTTTGAATGGGTCAAAACCTTTTCCAGCCGCCACACATCCATTTCCAGCAGGACAGAAACTACGCACCCCACAGTAAAATAAAATAAGGTATTACGTGGGCACATCACAAGCCAGCTATAAGGAATAGCTTTAATAATACACAAACCACACATCATCCCATACAGTGACCCACCCACATCCCCTAAGCTTGGCTCAGAGAATGCAGAGCAGCATTTTAATGGCCAACACAACCAGCTCACGGCCTCCTCCCACCACCACCACCCCCCCCCCCCCCCCCAAGCCCCTCATCAAATATATTACCTCTGCATCTCCCCACCTCTTAGCATCACACTGCGCTTATGGGGCGAAGCGGGAGGGCGGGAGTGGGGGTCTATTTATAGCACAAACGTATTGATTACCCTCCACACTGCCTTCCATCACTCTGTCCGGCGCCAAAGAGGCACTGGGGGGGTGGGGGGACAACATTTGTATGCCCCCCCCCCCCCCCCCACACACACACACACACACACACACATGTGGTATGTGTGTATGTGTGTGTGTGGGGGAGAGATAGAGAGAGAGAGAGACTATAGGTGTGTTAGTGCATTTATGCAATTTTGTGGAGCAGTATGCATGTGTGGCAAAACGTTTTTATCTTTATATTATTATTATTTGTATTAAAAACTGGTTGGAGGGGGGGGGGGGGGTGTTACACTTGGGCATGTGTGTAACTCTGATTCAACAGCCCTGTGCAACCCGACGAAACGCAGCTTCAAAGCAAACTGCTTGAGAACTTGTCTCTTTTGGTTTAATCTTTACATGCCCATAGATTTGATGAGTGATTTTCTTAATAAAAAAAGTATTACATTTCATTAAAAAAATATCTTCTGAAGAAGTGTTTTTTCATCATTCAATGAAAATAAAACAAAACGGGAACATATAATTGGATCACTTTTTTTGGCTGAATCGTCAATGTACAAATTATTGCTCCCTGCTCATTAACATAATCTACAAAATATATGTTATTTTATTTCTGCAAATTATCTGGATAAAATTGAGTATTGAGTAAATATAGCATACAATATAATACTAAACGCTTCTCCTTTTCCTGTGTATTATTCATGGCCAAACCCAAACAGCTTCAAATTCTCAAGTCACAAGACATGATATATTGTCCCTGGATGGTCAAAATAGACAATTAAAACCACTGGTGAGGCACCCTGCTGCCGCCAGCCTCTCGCCTGGCAATTGAAATCACGGAGAGAAAAAGCAGAGGAAAATCTCCCGTATCTCAGCTTGTTGGGTTTTTTTTGTCATTGCCGAAGGAAGGAAGAAAAGAAAATGAAAGCCTAAAGCTGCTGCAACTACAAAGACAAGAGAGACAGTTGGGACTGAAACACCCAAACAGCATACATAATGGTGACGATGGTGGTGGTGATGATGATGATGATGATGATGATGATGATGATGATGGCTCAAGTGTGTGTGAGTGTGGGTGTGGGTGTGCGTGTGTTGTCCTTATATTGATGGGGGGCATTAAGGGAATGCGGCGAAAGAGAAGAGAAAATCATTTATTACGAGGTGTGTTTTGGTTTTTTTTGTCGATTTCACTTAAATTCAATATTACATGCTTTCATGGGTATATAATCGGCAAAGAACAAAGGCATATTCAAACTGAATAGGCAGAGTGTGTGCGTGTGCGTGCGTGTGTGTGTGCGTGTGTGTGCGTGCTTGTGTGTGCGTGCGTGTGTGTGTGTGCTCACCCACAGGAAATCCACATTAGTAATCTCCAATATCGTCATTCACTCAAACCTTTTGATTTTCGTTCTGTGCAATTTCAGCCAGAGCCCTGATTTGTAAGGAATCGGATGTCTTTATTGGATTTTTTGATAATGAAGTACGGTTTACCCCTCTGGAAAGGAGAAAGCTTTGGGGTCCTGATAACCTCCGATATTTAAGGATTAATAATACCGAAAAGGTTAAACAATGTGCAGTCTTGGAGATAAGCTGCAAAATGAATAATTCAAAATGTAATTGAGAGCAAAAGAGAATTAATTACAAGGAGAAAAAAAGTATTGCAAAAAAAGTACAGTGCTGTTTTCAGTATTAAGTACAGGGTGGTACAGTTGATTTAATATATGTACTTTGTCTCTGCATCTTGATTCACTTTAATGAAGTACACAGTGTGTTATTGACATTTAAAGAAAGATATTAAAAAAAACACACAGCTAAACAATGTCAGATTAAATTAAGCTTCAATCATCAAATCAGCTTACAAAAATGCCCCCCACTCCCACACACAAAAAAATTCAACTTTTTCTGTGTACATTCAACTATTGTGTTGATCAGGACTATATGTTGTGTGTGTAGTGTTGTGAATTAGCACTTGTGCTAAAACACTTAAACAATGCATCTGGTCTGTCCAATGTAATTGCTATGTCCATATCAAATAAACATTAAAATAAATAAATAATATCCACAAATTGGGCCCTGGAAACTAATATCCCCGGTCACATAACCCCACAATTATAACCACAGTGATCCTCTTACGGTGTGTTCCCACCAAACGCGATGACGCTTCATCGCGCGTCGAGATTACATGTAAAGTCAATGCAAACACGCGATTAGACGCGTCATCGCGCCGGGCGATGCGATGGACGCGATAGCGCGGCGCGATGGACGCGTTGGCCGCGAAAAATCGCTTCCATCGCGTCGCCCGGCGCGATGACGCTTCATCGCTCGAGTTGAAATAATTGAACTTTTGCGGCGAATTCGCGTGAAGACGCGCCGCGACAGCCAATCAGCTTTGAGATCGTCACCGACGTGCTGACGTACGGACGTACACAGTGTTGCACAATGATACATGTTTTATATGATATATTATATGATATTATATTATATATTGACCATAATCAAAGTTGGGGGGCACACACACACACACACACACACACACACACACACACACACACACACACACACAGATCTTTTTTACTTCTTTTTTTTTAGCGATTGTTTTCCACTGGATAACAACGAGGTTATGGCCGGCTATGAAGCACCAGTTCTGGGCAGAGCAGGTGGTTATCTCAGCCATGGTCGACGAGAGAATGAAATGGCGGAAGAAATGTTGTTGTTTGGGCGGGCTCGTCGCCCGATGCGATGCCGCGATGCCGCGATGAGGTGTTTTTTGGCATATTGGACCAGCGTCAAAACTGGAGCGTCTAGCGCGACGCGATTTCATTTTACGCGCGACTAAATCGCGTTCATCGCGTTTGGTGGGAACACAGCGTTAGAGGGAGCTAGGCTCAGATGTTATCACGGGCCTAGTCTCGCACAGCCAGACCTGTCTCCGCACTTTACGTTTGGCGAAAGGTCTGGCTGAACCTTTTGCACGTGGGGAGGCGAGGTTGAGGGGGGACTTCGAAAACGGAAACACGAAACAAAGATGGCGGAAGGGGCCTGCCCGCCATTGGGCGACTGTAATATATCCGCCACAACAACCTACATGCGGGTAAGCCAGACGACCGCAGGCCTCAAACCGAAGAACCCCCACGTCTGGGATCACGCAACGTTTCTTTCCAAAATGTCTTTCGGTTGTTGGTTTTTTTTCCAGGGTGTACCAAAAGTGACGGTACTGCAGTTTTGTCTTGGTGTACTGTGTACACAAGATTAGACGAGATAATAATCTGTCACTGTGAGTGTAGCTTACAAGCGGACACATACTTTATCTTCTTGCATTCATTATATACTGATGCTATCCACAGGAAAGATCATCCAATTAATCTAAAAATCTGCGTGTTGCCAGCGATTATGCAACGTTGCGTGTGTGTGTGTGTGTGTGTGTACATATTATGGGATGTGCAATGAAAACAGCATGTGTACAAACGATTTGCTAACATTTGAAAGATTACCCAAACAGCACGTCGCAAGCATTTAGCAACAGCATCTCAAGCGCTCATCTTAGGATGCAAAAAATTCCAATAGCCAATATTGTCTGCTGGTATACACACACACACACACACACACATATTATGTATATGTATATTAATTTATTTAGCTTTTAGCAGAAATGAAAAACCAAGTTTTAATAAAACACTGCTTATTGAACAAAACTACATGAATGTATAAATAAAATTGAATCTTTAGTTGAAATAAATCAACTCAAATATTAGCAACAAAAATTATAATAATACTCGCTATCGCCATCTACTACAAATTAAAGGCGCGCACTAGACCGCCATCCTTTCGAATATACACGTGTTTCTTTGCTCTGTAGAAAATATCGATGTGTTGTACTACACTCGATGTCGCTTAGCTACAGAATAGGCCTACTTTGATTACCATACGTTTTCAGATCATCTCTGCCACTTCCATTTGCACTTACAGCTTAGCCTATAGGCTAACATGTCTCAGCAGTCTGCATTCGCTCGCTGTCGAGTATCGACACTTGCAAACCTTTCAAGGTTACTTAATATTACTTCATATTTTCCAAGATTGAATGTACACTCAAGATTTTGTGGTTTGACGTGGACCGGCGAGGCCGTGACTCACAGGGTCAGTATGGCCGCATATCACTGCTGCAAATCACGAGCCGAAATGGCTTTGCGCAGCATTTGTGCGCACGGGGGGGGGGGGGGGGGGCAGTCGGTTGCATGCTGCCTCACCGTATATGCGCGCCCAATGAATGCTTTTATCGTCGCGGGCTATTTTATTGCTCTTGCGTGCAGAGGAATACTGCGCGTGAGTGCAGTAAAAGTGCTCGCAATAATAATATATAATAATAATAATTTGTGCGCATTGACGTGTGAGTTGTGCGGGGGCGCGCAATTCATTTTTTGCTTGCGACCATTTGGCAGTGATATGCAGCCGTTTTTCAAGACACCCATGCCTATGTCACATAATGTGACACACACTCACAATTTGCACCTGTGGTATTTATAGTCTAAATTACATTGACACTTCACACACACACACACACACACATCCAGACTCTCTGACACACTCATATCCACACATACCATCTCTCTCTAACACGCAGACACATCCACACACACACACAAATCCGCACACACACTCACTATTTTCACTTTTTACAAACTATTTACACCTTATTGTAGTCAGCTGCAAACACATACACACACACTCACACTAGTCACACCTACAGGTGTACATTAACGGCATTCGATCAAAGCCACCTGCGTGTGATTCAAGGTGGGTCGAAGGCACAGTGCGCAAATGAATCAATGACTGAATAACTGAATAAACTGAGGAAATGCAACACTTTGTCGGAGTTCGGACAAAAAGAGTCGAGGACAAATTCCACATGAATAAAGATGAGTGCTGTGGTCCAGCGGGTTGATCTATTCTCGCCGCAAAAACACAGCACTAACAAATGGCCACGGCTTGCTTGTTATTGTTGTTGTTGTTGTTGTTGACCCGATTTAATGAAGGAGTCTTACGCCGGCTTTGATTCACTTGAGGAAATAGCTTCAAGTGCTTCAACTCTCTCTCTCTCTCTCTCTCTCTCTGACATAATCGAATAAAACAATTGGTCACCCCCACGACAATTGATCAGTGCTTACCATCGATCTCCTTGCTTTGGAGGCAGGGTCGCATTGTGGCTGTAGCACAGGGTGTCCGACTTGCAGTCCAAAGGTCCCTGGGGTTCAAACCCCGGCTGTGGACTGGAGTCAACCCCCTACTGCTCCTAAACGATATGCACCGGAGAAAAATAAATAACAATTTGGATAAAAGGCATCGGCTGAATGACAAAATGGTATGTAATAAATGGCTATTGATCAGATCCGAATATTCAACACAACATGACAATAATCATTCAATAAATCATACGGTAATAAAGGATTTTTTACATTCACAGTCATTGTTTTTTCTTTTTATTCGATCGCTGGCCCTATCCTTGGAGAGCACCCAGTTTTATACTTCAATACTTTTGTCGTTGACCCAGTGCAGCTCTCCCTATTATTTTCTTTGTTTTGTTCTTCAATAACAATAATCATAATCAACACCATACCATGCTTAGTTCAGGCTCTACAAGCAGGCAGGGAGCTGACAGCCTTTTGCTGTGACTAATTATTACTAAACCCTAATTATATACATTTCATAAATCAGCCTATCCACTTACTGCAGATTGTTTTATAAACGCTTAACACCTTTAATAACATATTGACCTAAGAATGAATATATATATATATATATATATATATATATATATATATATAGTTTACATTCCTGTTTGATAGGTAAAGATAGATGGAAGTACTATGTAATAAGCTATGTAATAACATGTAACAGCATATGTAATAACGTTATGGAACAGCATGTAACTACACAGTGTGGTTGGGCTTCGGGGGTTAATGATAGGAATAGGCAAAAGTCCTTTCCGAAGCGAGCAAAAAAAAATACAGCCCTGCTAAATTGTGCCGTTAAAAACAATATGATTGTGTTCATTTTTTGGGGGTCGCGCTTCGAATATGATACAAAATTGGTACGCTGTGTGCTTTGGGGTTTAAACTTAATTTCCCGGTTCAGAGACGTGTATGGTTAGGTTGGTGAGTAGGTTGAAACGGCGCATTCTTACGGTGAACTATCTCTCAAGTGGTTCCTCAATCACATACTCACTCATACGGCAACATAAGAGAGCACTTTAGTAATCCCTGAAGGGCCTTTCTGACATCACGGCAGCAAGAACAACAGTGCAATCCAAACAAGAAGATAAAATATGAATAAAAATAAAAACTAGGATATCCACGTCAGATATACAGTAAATGCAGTACGGGGATATGAATGAACTAAGGTGAAACCGAAATATGCATTCACATGATCCGACAGAAAGATTGTCAAATGCGCCCAAGCTGTACAAGCTGTTCTACATTGCACAGGGTCATACCAAATATGTATTATTATTTGTATTATTATTAGTATTATTCACATGATAGATCATGGAAGGACAACTCGAGGTCAACGATGTTCATTAGCGGATTTACTCCCAGCGGTTTTAGCGTACTACGAAACCATACCTGCGAAACAACAGGAACACGTGCGCCGGTTTTGGCGGGCGAGGCCGTTTGCATTGTCATCATCTCCTCTCGTCACCCGTAGCAACGGTCTCCTTCGCTAAACTGCCCCCCCCCCCCCCCCGCCACCGTCACGGTTTCTTTATCGGTGACTTTGTTCTTGCATCGGAGCTAATCCCCTTGTCCTCCTTTGCTGTCAAGACACTTTTTTTCATTTATTCATTTATTTTATTTTATTTTTTTACCCTTCCCGTCAATAAACAAAGGAGAAAAATGAGAAGAGGCGTTTTATTATTTTGTGTTTGTTTGTTATGCTCCTCTCGCGTGGGCGCCGGCCCCTAATGATATCAATGTTAAACGAAGGCGTTGGATAAATACTCACACTGAATTCTCACGCTACAAGTCGAATTGACGGGACGCGGGCATATTTACGGTGCACTGCTGTTTCGCAGAGGCTTTTATCCTAGCTTTTATTTAGTGAAGAGAAGTAATGGGTGAATTCATGTGCATGTCGTGAAGGAGCAGGTATGGGGGCCATCTTAGCTCATGGATGCCTACAGGTAGACTGCGGGCGATGGGGATTGAACCTTGGCATGTTTTCGGTTAATTGAATAAGTAAATATATAAGTCCATATGAAATAACCACATGGTAAAGCCTATTTTTGTACACTCCTGTGTGAATTGAATACTTGCCCAATGAAAAGTACTTAAGAGTTACTCAGAGTTTTTTCGTATTTTTTTCTACTGTAATGCAGCCTCTAAAACCATGAAATGACAACACTCAGGCCATAATCACGATATCCGAAATCTAAGACGATATCTAGTCTCATGTCCACGATGGTAGTCTAGCTCCCTCACTTCCGTTTGCATTTGCAGTTGCAGGCCAGCCATTGGTCCGTCGAGGCCGCCCGTTCCGCCCGTTCCGCCCTTTGACTCGCGTCGAGGCCGAGCCGCCCAATCACAGCTCAGGGGGCACCCGGTTGCGGGGTGGGTGCATCCCAAGTCTCTTTTTTGATATTTCCTTGCTCCTCGATTCCTCGCTTGAACCGGAAGTAGTTCTGGTCCGCTGTTTTTTGAAGGTCGTCCCAAAGCTCTTGTTTCTGCTCCGAGGAGCCAGGAATCGAGAGCGAGGAGGGATCTCTGAGGAGCCTTGGGCGAGGATACACGAAACCTACAGCAGCCTCTCCATGCGTCCTCAGGCGGGAGGGACTGAGACGCAAGAAATAGAAACCTGGGATGTGTGCTGGGTGTCACAAGAGAGACCGGAAATCCAGGCGGGAGGGGACGAAAAGAATACAACAAAGGCCGCCGCCGCCAGAGTCCATACGCGCAACACAACGCCAGTGATTTTCCACTCATTCTAATTGGCGCCGTCATCGTCGATGAGCGTGATGAGAGCGATGGCAGTATGAATGTTTAGGAACGCGTGTTGTTGTGGATTCGCATAATTAACACAGCCATTTATCACCCTGGGAAAGGGCGATTAAGAGCTCGCTGTGTTTGTGTGTGTGTGTGTGTGTGTGTGTGCAAATGTGTTTGTGTGTATATGTGTGTATATGTGTGCGTGTTTGCTAGAGAGAGAGAGAGAGAGAGAGAGAGTGAGACAGAGAGAGTGCCCACGCACAATCCTGCTTTTGCAATTGTTTACCGAGTCTCTCTCCCTCCCTCCCTCCCTCTCTCTCTCTCTCCATTAATTAATGTCAGAGTGACGTACAATGAATCCATTAACAGGAGGGAGACCTGAAGTGCTTTTCCCAATCTAACTCGCACACACACACACACACACACACATCACTTTCGCAAGGACACACACACACACACACACACACACACTTAAACAAGGCTTCGGTCTAACCGCACGCAAAATGCTGCCATGTCTTCGCCTTGTGGCGGTTGACATATCCATTATGGTATCTCTGGTCACAGGCTTGAATAATGATGCCCATCACATGCACACACATACACACACACACACACACACACACATACATACACACCATTAACACAGTGTCGCACCCTCTGGCGAGCTGCCACAAAGAACGGGAAAAGCTGACGTGAAGGAGTTTTCTATGGTGTGTTTGCTGAGCTAGGTGTTGGGAGGGTTATGCTAAACTAAGTGTTGGAGGGTTGGCTAAGCTAGCTGTTGGGAGGGTTATGCTAAGCTAAGTGTTGGAGGGTTGGGCTAAACTATGTGTGGGAGAGTTGGCTGTGCTAGGTGTTGGAGGGTTGGCTAAGCTAGGTGTTTGAGCATTGGGCTAAGGTAGGGGTTGGAGCATTGGGCTAAGCTAGGTGTTGGAGTGTTGGCTTAGCTAGGTGTTGGAGCATTGGGCTAATATAGCTGTTGGAGCATTGGGCTAAGCTAAGTGTTGGAGGGTTGGCTAAGCTAGGTGTTTGAGCATTGGGCTAAGATAGGTGTTGGAGCATTGGGCCAAGGTAGGTGCTGGAGCATTGGGCTAAGCTAAGTGTTGGAGGGTTGGCTAAGCTAGGTGTTTGAGCATTGGGCTAAGCTAGGGCCCTGTTCTGATATCCATACTTCCATGAGTACACTTAAACATAGTACACTATCCGTACTCAATAGGTACGCAGAGCTTCAGATGTTAGTGCTGTTCCAAATGCAGTACTCTGTGGTGCACTTAACAAAAATGACTATCAGCTGCGCGGCCGCGTCACCCGCCAAATAGGTGAATTCATTAGACGTTCTCTGAGCGCGGCTCCGCCTCTTCTGCTACGTAGCTAAGATGGCTGCCGTTGAGTACGCAATGTGTACACCGTTGCACACTCAGCGTTTTGGCCGTTTTGAGTACACATACGGGTCCTTTCAAGTACACTTTTGCCGCGATCATAATCGGAACACCCTACGTACTCAAACTAGGTATACTAAGTACGGGAAGTACGGATATCGGAACAGGGCCTAGGTGTTGGAGGGTTGGCTTAGCTAGGTGTTTGAGCATTGGGCTAAGGTAGGTGTTTGAGCATTCACAGTGTGCTGTGGTGGTATTAAATCACAGAGCGTGAATAACTTGCATCAGTCACAGTGACGGTGCTCATGAACTAAAATCATTAAATTTCACTTCAAATTGTCTAACAACCAGGTGAACAATAACTTAGATTAATAATTAATAACCTAACTTATATTGACATTAACATTGGTACAATGAAAGAAAGAAAGAAACCACCTGGATGTCGACGGCGTCAAAGCAGAACTTTGTGTAAATATTACAAAAGACTGCATACAGATTCTTTGCTGACAAAAAACTGCTGGAAGCGGCCAGGAAAGGGCAGAAATGAAGGTTATGTAATTGAATAGTCCAATGTGGAATACCGATGTAAATGTGCTTTTTCATATGTCCCTGCAACAGGGCCTATGCACCTGCTCGATGTTACCCTGATGTTACCATGACAACAATTTAAATTTAAGTGCATAAATACATGAATACATTTCCATAAGCCATTAGTACACATAAGGCATCATATAAACACAACATATGTGCGGTAAAGTGTATATCGTACGTTTTGGATTCATGCTATGATTTTATTCTGGTTCCACCGATTCCTGAAAAATGTCCTCCTTTTTGGTGGTTTGGAAATGGCCACCTTTTAATAACATCTCCTTAGCGAGGCTAAGGAGTCATTAGAGGAATTTGCCCGAGGTAATCTGAGGTCCCTCCACCGCCGGCTCCTGGTGTGATAAGAAACCTGGTATGAGTTGGTCGCTCGGGGGTCCGATCTCGGATATCGGCGGAGGTCAGACCCAGCTTTTGTATTTTTTTAAGGATTGCTGCGTCAACCAAATTGACCAGGAGGTTAACTGCTTAAATGTATTGGTACGCTCTCCTTTATTAGTTTGTTTTAAGTTTGTATTACATGTTATTGCCCAAGCAACACAGTGCTCTAGATCTTATTGGAGTTATTCTATAAAGTGGCCTGATGAGGTTCCTACCCTACGATAAGGAGACTTTTGTTTTGTTTCGACTCTCGGTTTTGTTTCCATTTCTGTGCAATGTACTCCTACAGATTACAGAACCATGTGTGTCATTTACTTTACTTTCAATGTGCTGGCCGAAGAAGACCACTGGAAAGACCAAACGCAGATGGTTTTCAAAATATCAAGACGGCTTCCGACTTTAATATCCCTGCCGGTTTGTGGCAAGTTGTGACTTAACAGAAAATGACTAAGGGTTAACATGCTATCTAGTACACTCACAGTACGCAAGATTTTTGAGTATGTCCGAAACTTAAGTATTAAACCAATAGTATGTGAAGTGCATACTATTTCAGTATGCAAGCACTGGACTACTACACGGCATAAATATGCCACAATGCAATGCAGCTGAAATGGTGGTTCACGTATCACGTCAGGAAGTGACGTGATAATAACAAGCTGAGTAGTGTGTCCGAAAAGATACATACTACAGTTTATTCACACAAACGTATGTTGAACGATGGTACACATATTGGGTATGCAGTGCATAGTATGTGATTTGAGACACGGCATAAGCGTGATCAATTGTTCTTCGAGCTTCGCGTGCCTACTCTGCTGGTTCAAAGGTAGCAGGTACTTGTTGTGAGGTAACAGCTGCTCTCCTTGCACCGGTGACATTTCCCTTACAAATGCTCTGCTTTTGATTCATTGGTTGATGTGCTTGTCCCATTGTTTACAGCCCACCCCCGGGTTGTAATGCCCCAGGGTTACCATACATATATACCCATATATACATACATACTTGGATGTATTTCTAAACCTACACTGACATGAATAAGCTCATGTGCTCAATGTGTGTGTGTGTGTGTGTGTGTGTGTATGTAATTATGTGTACATTGTCTTTGTGTGACCTTGGACTGCCGATCCTTGCTCTGCTCCCGCCAAAAATAGATGGGGAAAGAGTACTTTGAGCCAAAGGTGGACACACACACAAACAAACAGTACATACCAGCACCCATACACAACCTCTGCTATACTAATCTCGTCTTCTTTACCTTATCATGCAGCCATTGTACCGCCCTAGTCTTAAAGAAAAAAGTAACAATATCAGCTACCGGCTTTTACAGTTTTCCACTTGACCTCACACAAATATGGAGTATTTTGTGGCAGCGATACTTACTTACTCAGTACAGTGGAGTGGAATGTTTCCACGGGGACAACTTAATCGATGCTTTAGGTGATGTTGCTAAGCTTACTGGAATGTAAACGCTGATTGTGTGTGCATTGATGGAGTTACTCCCTCAGTTTATTACAGTATCGACCGCCGGGGGAGAGAATTGACAAAGAAAAGATGTAACAGACCAATGGAAGGACGGAGATGTCGAAACGAAGTTCACACACATACACCTTCATACCATCACCGCTCCAGTATTGTACTTAACCAAGTAGCGTTCAATGCCATTATATTATACATCCATACAGACTACATACCAGTGGCGAACCGTGAGCAC
Organism: Merluccius polli; assembly: GCA_030340625.1. NCBI lineage: Eukaryota > Metazoa > Chordata > Actinopteri > Gadiformes > Merlucciidae > Merluccius > Merluccius polli. The sequence goes on from JAOPHQ010005696.1 coordinate 331,561, forward strand.
TACAGCTCGGCCTTCACCTCGGCCATCGCCGCAGAGAAAATAAATCATCGCGGAAAAAAGCAACAGTACGATGAATTGAAAGGGTTTAACAAGTGCAATCCTTTACGATCCTTAACGATGACAAGGAGGTCAACAAATAGACCATAACGTCAATAACATTCTCCGCAACAAGAAACTTTCTCAACATTAACTTCAGAAAACTGGAGACCATTTAGGCTACATAGTTATAATTAAATAAACATACTCTAAAGCCAAAATTTGAAAATTTAAAATGAGGTCACCCAGAATGTCACCCCGTGACGCTGCCGACACCGAGGCTCATCTCATCACCATGGAGACAGCGCTGTGAATTCACGGCGCATTACAAATCATTCACACATTGACAAATAAATTCATGAGCATCATCAATCTGCAGGTGTGATGCCGGTGGGCTGACTTCAGTCAGATGTAAGACTGACCAATCCGCTGCTGACCAGGTGGATGACTTGTCAGTTGTAAAAAGTAGACAACTCCAGCAGTACAGCCTGTTGGTTTTCTTACAGCCCGTCATCCATGGATATTGCTGATCATTTTCGGTCTTAAAATGCATGTCCACTTTTTAACCTTTTCTTTTAATTCCAGTTCTGGAGTTGGTCTTCCGTTTTTTATTATTTTAAGTTTTTCTGTGAAAGGCCGCCTTGAAAAAGGCGATGCTATCAAGTCACACTCGTTTTCCGCCATTTTACTTCTCTCAACCGCTCTGCAAAGAGATTCCGATGTTCGGACTTCATGAAGGCCTACGATCTTTTGTTTTTTTCCCGCCCACTTGAAATCAAACCGTTATTGGTCAATTTGCCCGTCGCTCTCCACACCAAAACTCATAGCTTGGCTTTCCCCGGGATTCGTGATGTCCTAACCAATGAATGAGCCAGCGAAACCGGGCCTTATAGAGACAGACGACTCTGATTGGATAACATGTTTTCAGGACATGAACTTGACAGTAAGCTTAACTGTAGAACATAGATGAGAGAAAATGTATTAAATTAAATGAGAATTTAAAAAATTTTTTTTTTTATTGAATACTTTATTAGTATTATTATTATTAAATGTATTATTATTTTTAGGCCTTCTCTGAAGGCGTAGAAGGCCCTGAAGGTTCCCCACTGCTACATACATACCATACAGTACATAGCTAAGATGAACAGTATACATACAGTACATAAGTATGTGCACACACAGACACTAACACTCTACTGTGATTTATTGTGTGGTAATTTTGAATATTTGCAGAATATTTCAGCGATCATGCACAACATTGTGAACAAGAAAAACATTTCATTTAATAGGGTTAGAGACGTGGTGAACTTTGAAACATGCAGACAATAGGGTGTTCTTGGACAGTGCCCATGTTATCACGTGACCTGGTTGTGTTAAACCGGGCAACAAAAAGTGCACATTTTATATTTCTCAGAAGCAACGATAAATGCAATGACAAAAACTGCCCTTGACCAGCAAGTGGGCCAATTGAAGATAATCTTCAAAAAGGCAGTTTGGCCACCCCTCAGTCAGTCCACGGCCCAGTGGGTATTTATTTGAGAATACGAGAACATTGGCATTAGATAATAGAAAACTTCAAACAAATATAAATTGCTGTTATCGGGCGGGTATGAAATGTCTCCCGGTTCGCCGATGCTAAAACAAAACGTTACTGTCCTAGAAGCTACGGGGAGTTGGCAGCATTACCAGAAAACGTAGTGAAATACAAGTGCCAAATTGTCATTTTCACATCAATTAATTAATAGCATCCCAGATGGTAAAATCCATGGAAAAAGTAGGCCAAAAAAAACAAAACTAAGCTAATCCCACACCTAGCTTTACACAAGCTTAGCAACAAGCTCCTAGTCTTCCCCAGTAGCTTGTTGCCACCAACGCGTTCTCGCTATTGTAGTCTTTTAAAAGGGCGGGGAGATTAGCACTATGGATTTATGTCTTGAAAGCTGTGTTGTTTGGTGGTGGTGTTTTCCAGCTGGGGTTTATATAACATGGACACCATCCTTATCTTGACACGGTTGGTTGAAAAAGAAAAAGACAAGTGTGGCTACAGTCTCGCGCAATGCCCAGTTTCTGCTGGAGCGTAGAGGTGTCCAGTGCAGGAACTGTTAAAACATGCTAACGCCGCGAGCTATCATTTCATGCAACCCCCTCCCCCCCCCCCCCGACTAAAACTAACAGGTAGTAATCTCTCTGATCTGTCTCTGGCCACAAAGGCTGTATATACAGTATATACACTATTTTATACAATGATATATTATTAACAAGCTGGCTTTTCAGAGGAGTTTATTAATATTGTCTCAAAAGTATAAAGGTCAACAGAAAGAGATAGTGGGAGAATAACCAAATGATGCTACTTACATAACAAGCTAACTTTTTTATAAGGGTAACATTCTTCACAAAAATAATAATGGGGCTGATTCACAGATATTAAGCTACCTTGTAAGCAAAATAGTCTCTTCATCAGAAGTAGGAATTAAAACAAGTCGCAATCACAATATCGCAATCGCCTATTCTAAAGATGAAATATTTGCACACCTTCATCACATTATAATATATTTCCTTGATACATCACAATCTCCATGTAACCCAATGACACACTTGACATCAACAGAACTGAAAAAAAGATAAAAACCCCTCATCCTCCCTTTTCCAGTTGAAATGGAGGCTCGCCCATTGATGAATAAGCCCACCGGGCATAGCTTTTGGTATTCATAGTTACGACAGCATCCTCAGAGAGAGAGAGAGAGAGAGAGAGAGAGAGAGAGAGCATAAATCAAAGGTCTGTAGTGGAGACACACGGTTAGGTGCCTCAGTGGACCATTTCAGAATCAAGCAACCGTTTGTGTTGTATGTGTGTGCGTGTGTGTGTATTACTCTGTGTGAGGAACACACACTGGCATCACGTGCATTTGGTTGAGCTTTGGGTGGGGTTAGCTCCCGACCAACTGTTCAAAATGCCCCAGAAAATGCATCCATTTACAATCACAGCCGTCGACACAAAAAAAGTGTCAATTTCTCACCCCCGTGTCAAACACCCCCCTTGCTTTTAAGAATACACCAGGTGTTATAGCTGGTCACATGAAACCTGACACACACATCATGGACAGTACAAATCCAAATCCACTTCCCCCCCCCCACCCCTCAACACCTACACACACACACACACACACACAGTAACGCCACTGCAAGCGGTTTACATTAGGATGGGAGCGCAGTGAAGCAAATTAAACATGGTGCGTCGCCATGCGTCGCTCCAGGCCAAGCGATGCCGACATTTGGTGCATGATGGCCAAAATGCTCTGCAATGTTCTCCGTGCGAGCGTTCATGAATATCCGACGGGGCGACGGATATTCACGCGACGATTGCATAACCTAATATTAATCGGCTCCAACAGATGGCCGTTTCTCTTTTTTTAGCATTATTTTATTCTTTTTTTTTTCTTTTTTTCCTCAGCATGTTGTTGAAGCGACGCCGGTTGATTTGCGCGTGCACGCGTTCAAATTGGGTAGATTATCATTCGATAACGCACAAAAAATTAAAAATAAATCAAAACTGGCATCCGCGACGCCCGGTCGCACTCCTTCGCCCGTCCCACGATAACCATCTGGTTCTCCCTGGGCAATGATTACAGTGTGCAGGCCAGGGTTGTGGGCGCTGATAGCGGAGGTTGTAGCCGGGTTGGTTGGCAAAATGACAGGAAGTGGAGGGCAATGTGTGTGTGTGTGTGTAAGGGCGTTTTCATATTAGGTACGAATGCCCCCCCCCCCCACCCCTCATGCGCTCCACTCCCCCGCCGCTCAGCTTTCACATTAATAACGTTGTTTCCTCACTTGAGTATCTACACGCTCCGATACAGCGGGTGGCAGTATGACGTCGTTGGTCTGCGAGCCGCCAATAAACACAAAGAAAAAGAAGAACAAGAAGAGTACACAGACATTTGTTTTATGAGTCGACCTTTGCACTGTGGCGACTATTATTGATATTTTGGAGACAATGTGAAGAACGACCCTCTCGCCTGCCCTCCTGCTTTGCTATGGCGGTGCTATGGCGTGCGGTTAAGAGGATGAGATTGGCGCGCGCCAATTAAATAGCATGAAAGCTATACTGCGGGACTTTTACATATAAACAAAACTAAAAGTCTGTTACAAACGTTCAAGCCCTTGCAAAACGAGTTCACACAATGCCGATTAAGCCCCTCGCCGCCAGACAGACCTCGCGCTCTTTTTTCCCACCATGGGCAGAGCGTGCGCACCAGAGACTAGCGCCGGCCGAGCCGTTCAGTGTGGATTCGATCGTTTAGCCGCCGCGCGGCTCTTCTGGACTTTTTCAAATGTTATCGCACCGAATGTCTCAAATTCTGAAATTCCTTTATTTTGAGTCATTTTTCGCAGGAGGTTTTTGTGACGCTCCCCAAAAAAACACGTCCGGCGTCTAATGAAAGCGTGTCTGTCCTCAGACGACGGTCAGGCCTTTGCGCCAAAGCTTACGCGCGCGTGTGCCTCTTGTCCGTCAGATGTTTCCACTTGAGCTCGAGCAAAACAACCGAACTACATTGACATTCGTTCTGCGACCTTAAAAACTACGGTTGCCGTGGCTGATTTGTCAAATGTCGTTCATGTCAAATGTGCATTTGACATGCTCTCCTTTGATACAAAAGAAAATGCAGAACTACCTACCTTGATGATCCAGGTGAGGTAGGCAGGCAGGTAGACAAGCAGACAGACATGTAGGCAGGCAGGTAGACAAGCAGACAGGCAGGCAGGTAGACAAGCAGACAGACATGTAGGCAGGCAGGTAGACAAGCAGACAGGCAGGTAGACAAGCAGACAGAAAGGCAGGCAGACAGACAGGCAGGCAGGTAGACAAGCAGACAGACAGGCAGACAGACAGACAGGTAGACAGGCAGGTATATGGTTAAGAAGACAACATGTAGCACATGATAGATGTCCAAGTCAACAAAGGAGTTTGAAGAAGAAGAAGAAGAAGAAGAAGAAGAAGAACTTGTTAAGTTCCCACTCCATATTAAGTAAACTGTACCCCCCCCCACCGCCCCACTCTCGCTCCACTTTGCTGAAACCCCTCACCCCCCCCCCCCCCCCCCCCCGTCTCCCGATCCAGACACACACACGCAAGCAATCTGCTCACGACGTGACACACTTTTCCTCCCATCTCAGAAATGTCAGACTCGTCTCAGGAGAGAAGTGAAGAACAAAAGCCCCCCCCCCCCACACACACACACACTATCTCTTTTCTCCCCCCCGCCCCCCCCGCCCCTCTCTTCTCCTTTCTTCTGAAGATTAATTTCCTTTTCTTTTTTTTTTCTTTTTTTCTCCCTTTTTTCCCCCTTTGGTTTGGGTCCCGCTTTCAAAGGGTCCGGGGCCGACGTTGACTCAACTCCGGCGTGCCCTGGGAGATGGTGGGGGGGGGGGTGGGGTTGGGGTTGGGAGAGGGTGAGAGTCAAAGACAAATAGACATGCAGAAGAGAGAGAGAGACACAGAGAGAGAGAGAGAGGTGCGGGGAAAACGGCAAAGAGGGTGAGAGATTTAAACTTTACCACCGCTTTATTAAGAACTGTTTTTCCGAACTCATGTCATATACATCCCTTTAGTGTTCAACAATGAGGGAGAAAGAGAAGGACTGATGGAGAGATAATTGTAGAGAGAGAGAGAGAGAGAGAGAGAGCGAGAGACACAAGCAACGACAGAGGGAAAACAGAGTGGAGAACAGGAGACACCGGTGTGACATACACAAGGGACATAAAACACAAAATAAAACATAAAAGACAGAGAAAGTGTTGGCGCGATAGCGAAGACAGTGAGAAGAACAATGGAGGGACTGAAAAACATTGAGAAAGAGATAGAGAGAGAGCAGCGAAAGGAGAGAGAGAGAGAGACCACAGAACAAACAGCAATAGCAGGCTTGAGAGCTCATGCTAATTGCTCATTGCTTCTCCATTGTCAAGATGAAAGGCTGTTGAGTAAGCACACCAACCCCCCCTGGAGCCCATGCATGGATATGGGGCTTGATTAGCATAGCCTGCTGTGCGTGTGAGTGTGTGTGTGTGTGCGTGTCAGTTCATGAGGGGGTTGACTCAGGATGATGTCATGTCAGAAGAGTGCGGCGCGGCGAATGCGACGGCGGAAACGCGCACGCTCTGAACTCATGTGTACACACACTCACACACACACACATAATCAGACACACACACACACACCTCCACGCGGCTGCTACAGATGGGATGGGCAGATGATGTGGAGCAGAAGAATAGGGCTTCGCAACGGGAGACCCCATACTGACAGCAGTTATACTGAGAACAAACATTACACACACACACACACACAGGTGGAGCATCCACCCGCGTGTCCAGCAACTAGGTCCCAAGCAGCGCAGGTCGTATTGTGTTAAAAGCACAGGAATAGTGGAAGAACATGACTCTCACAGCGCCGCCTGCCCCTTCCAGGGGAGTTCAAGCCCTGTGCAGCAGGAAGGCGATGGCGTCTGCCACTCCGGGGCGGTGCTGGCGGGCCGACTGCAGCGGGTCTGGACCAGTGAACGGAGGTGCGCTTCAGGACTAAAGCCTCAGCGGGTTTGGGGAAAGGGAACAAGGCATGATGTCTTCCACAGAACAGGGACGATCATACACATACGACTGTGTGTGTGTGTGCATACACAATTTGTTGTTTGTGTGTGTTTTGCTTGTGGTTTGTGAAGGTGCACACAGAGATGAGAACATGCAAGACAGTGTGTGTGTGTGTGCAGTACCGATAATGTGTCATGTTTTTTGTTTAAAAAACTGTTTTAGTTTGTGTGTGTGTGTGTTTTAGTTTGTGTGTGAGTGTGTTGTAGTGTGTGTGTGTGTGTGTGTGTGTGTGTGTGTTTGAGTGTATGTGTGTATTAGTTTGTGTGTGTGTGTGTTTTAGTTTGTGTGTGTGTTTTACTTTGTGTGTGTGTGTGTGTGTATTTGTGTGTGTGTGTTTTAGTGTGTGTGTATTAGTTTGTGTGTGTGTGTGTATGTGTTTTAGTTTGTGTTTGTATTAGTTTGTGTGTGTGTGTGTGTGTGTGTTTTAGTTTGTGTGTGTGTGAGTTTGTGTGTGTGTGTGTGTGTGTGTTTGTCTAGCTTCCATCATTCTCCCTTTGGTCAAAGCAACATGGAGCACACGTTATATATTATTCAGCATTGTACACAATGTGGCCTGTGCCAGTTCAGTTAGTCAAACTCACATTAAAAAACACTTTAATCCATTCTTGTGCGCAGACACACACACACACACACAAATGCACACACACGCACACACACACAAACCCACAGTGGGCCAAACAAACTCATAGATAAATGTAGATTCACTTCACTGTTTTATCACACGTATACATGAGTTTAACGCTTAACCCCCTGTTTCACTTCAAATTAAAAATACATTGTTTTGGGATGAAACTCTCGCAAGGAGAGGGGACGTGTTATCCCCATGGTTACGACCCACTCCAACTTTGCCATACTTATTTTTAAACTAGTACCGTTGTGTATGAGCGTTACAATGAGCGATGGATGCGGATGTTCACTTCCCCTTTAAACTATAGCTAGTCAAGGTTAAATATGCCAGTCAAACTAGACTAACTACCCCAATCTTAACAAAAAATAACATACTTTTGTTCACTTATCGTCTATGTACAGGTTCTAGTTTTACAAGTTTTAGCTTTAAGATGAATTATTAACAACAAAGTACTGAATACAAAACTACAAGCCTTGTATCAATACACACTTTTATTTGCCATAGTGAGTTCATAAAGAAAGCCTCCAGAAGAAAGTCCTACATGGTTTTGAAACTCAATCTTAAATCATGTCTATTATAATATATCCATGGTCTGTAACTTCTTCGCGTTATTATAATATATATCCACGGTCTGTAACAGTTTGATAACAGAAAGACCGCGCCAGCCGGTGGGTTTATATCGTATCATCGACTGGTCTGCACCGTCTTCTGTAGCTGCCGCAGATTGTGATCCTCGTCTAACGCGGTATAAATGCCAGACCGTAATCTTGGTGAGCCTGCTGCTGTTTGGTTTTGCTAATACGACATGAGTCAACTTTGAAAATGTTAGTTTAGTATGAATACTGCATAATCAATAAACATCGCCATGAACCTATTTGCAAACCTCCATGTACACAAGCGTGGGTTTATTGCACGTACATTGCAGCATTGCTGCTTTATTCATTGAACGAGACGCTGAAAGTGCATAAGTTCAACTCTTAAAATAGTGGTTTAGTCATGGTAATACTGCATTTATAGACACGGCCATGAAACTATTTGTCCATGCAGCCAGGGGCGGGGCTTCAGGAGGGGCTGGGGGGGCGGCCGCCCCCGGGTCTCTAGGGGCCCGGCTGTGGATGATTTTTTAAATTTTATCTAATTTCTTTTTTCTTTTTTTTTTGTATTGGCACATTCGCACCCCCTTGACTGGACCGGCCCAGAAAAGATCTGGACCGGCCCAAATTCGCATCGGCCCACCGGGAATTTGCCCGGTGCCCAATGGCCAGTCCGTCCCTGACTCTGCCAGTTAAACGCAGACAGACCTGGCGCTCAGGTGTCTCCAGTCCTGCCTCCCTCATGCGTTACTGACAATGCGAGTTGCCTTCTTGACAGCTTATTGTTTGTATTATGTTTGTGACCCTACTTTTGATTATACTTCTACCTGATTTATGGATAGCTTAATTTACCGTATTGATTTTTGATTTATGCATTTGTTTCTTTGGTTATACTGCAGAAAACATGAGTTGAATGGAGGCAATAAATGGACAACTGAATTGCATTTCCCTGTCAAGAACTCTTTTATTTGAGGCCCTTAAGCGGCCAACTATTCCTAGACCTACACCAGCACAGGCATTAGAGAAACCTACTTCAAGGCGCTAAACGGCAGGACTCTGGACGCGCTGTTGCACATTTGCTGTTGCACATTTGCTGTTGCACATTTGCCTGCTGCCGTCTCCGCTGTAAGATTTCCTCTTCGGTGTATTCTGGCTCAAATAAATATCCACCAGTCCTTCCACTCGGTAAGACTTGGCTGAAGTTATAGTCCTCATTTGATCCATCGATTGGTATTCATTGCAAGCAGCCATTGTAAAATCTCGCGTCGCTCTTCAGGCTCAACAACAACAACAACGAGGCAACTGAATCTCACGGAGTCAAACTTTTTTTTTTCGTGTGTAGGCTTTTGTTCGGCAACTTGGAGATCAATAAAATGTTGAAAATCGGTGGAAAGGGCCTTTTAGGTACCGGCGAATACAGGTCATTCAGGAGTGTTATGTCGGTAGCCAGGAACACAGGAAAAGGACCCAAGAGATGGAGAGACGGAGAAGGAGGCAGGATGATCTTGCAGTGAATTTAATAAAGAGACTGGCAGGTACAAAAATTCAAGCAAGGTACCAAACCACAGGAAACACAGGAACAGAAACCAACTAGTAACTGGGCCGAACTGACCAAGAACAAAACATGTGAACCGGTATATAAAGGGAGTAGCTGAAACTAATCAGGGAAATCACAAGGGCGGGAAAAACACAAAGACAGGAAATGAAATCAAAACAAGACACATGAGGGGTGAACTACCAAAATAAAACAGGAAACCATAAACAAAGTCCTGAAAATGTCCATAAGATACAGACACACGGGGAACAGAGGCAGACCATGACAAGCAGCAGGTAGGACGCCTACAGTTGCGGCATTGTGGACATCAGGAATCGACCCCGGAAACCCAATACATTTCGAGCAAACACCCAAGCCACTGCACTACATCCACCGTATAGCTAATGTACTTTTATTCACAACTTTAACTTGTTATCATGCTTAGCATAGATGCGTGTACGCATATTTTTCCTATTTCTATTTATTCGCTCGCTATCTATTTTTTCACGTTTATCCGACAAACAAAAAACAAGTTGCCCGGTAATACAAATCTTTTACATTATTTGTTTGACCTTTTTTAGATCCCCGCACCCTTTTTATTATCAGGCGGTTGCTGGGCATGCTGGGAAATGACAATCTGGACCACCTGGCTTAAAGCGGCCGGCGCCGGCGGTGGTTTGAGTTGCTTGTGACGGTTATCAGTTGTGGAGCAGCGACTCGGAGGAGGAGAAAAACATCCTGCTTGTGTTTCCCCCCGTGTGCGTGGCGGATTATACACAAGGTTAAATCACCAGGCTTTATCAAACTCGTACGTACACACACACAGACACGCGCGCGCACTCCAGATACCCAAAAATCCATACATACATCGCAATCTTACACGAACGGCTAGCAATCATTTAAGCTTGGCTGTAAACACACACACAGGCACATGTAAGCACACACAAGCACTCCAAAACCTACCAACATATACACACAAACACACACACACACACACTCTCAGGCACATGTAAGCACACACATACTGACTCACATACTCACGAGATACGTGTGTACTTTCGAATACAGCGCAATCTGCATGCACACACTCACACGCACGCACAAAAGCAATCACGCGGTCTATCCATGCATGCATTGTGGCCACAGGCGCAAAACATAAACATAAACATAAACACAACCAAACATACACAGAGACTTACACATCCTCTTACACACACACACACACACACACACACACACACAATAACATACAAGCACACACACACACACACACACACTAGAGGCGCACCTGATGATATCGCATCACTTTAAGTCAAACTGTACTCTGCCGACGCGCGTGCATCTTCACGTTGCGCCCCCCTTGGACGCCTCTGCATGCATCGTGCGCGCTTCGCGTTTGCCGTTCGTCGCCGGATGCACCGCCGCGCGGTTGTCAAGCAAGCGCCTTCAGCCTCAGCGGCGTCCGATACTCGGATAGAAACGGAGCGTACACGTACGCATGGACGGCCCGTTGGGGAATTTGTGTTGTGCAGCTTGTTCCCCGAGCGCTGCCGGGATTATTTACGCCTGTCCCCATGTGCTCTGCGTGAATCCCCCTGCATGCATGAATGCATGCAGGGGGATTCATGCAGACCCATGAATTTAGGACCACAGTGTGGACATACAAGACACGGACATACACATATATATATATATATATATATATATATCACCATAACTACGGCAACGGAAAGGTTTCATGGAAACATGAAAAATGCATGCATGCATGGATAGGCACACACACACACACACACACACACACACACATACAACATTAATACAGCACCAATAAAATACATGAGCAAATCACGCGCGTCACACACACACACACACATCAGTTAGGCCCATGTGACTCTCGAGTGTGCGTTCTCAAGGTGTGCTGGGCGTTATTTCAGGGTGGGTGACATCACGCCCGTAACCCCCCCCCCCCCCTTCGCCGCCGAACGGTTCTGCAGCTTACCTGTGGGCCCCCCGGAGCGAGAGGCCCTCGCAACCCCCACCTGCTCCACAGTTACATGTGTCTGTATTCACTGTAAGTCCGTGTGTGTGTGTTGGGCGTTGTCAGAATGTTTTGTGTTTACGCCCGTGGCTGTTGTGATGTGTGTGTGTACGTGTGTGTGTGTGTGTGTCTCTGTGGGTTTCGGTGTGTGTGTCATCGTTTGTGTGCATCTGTGTGTGTGTGTCTGTGGGGTTTGGTGTTTGTGTGTGTCTGTGTGTGTGCGTCATCGTTTGTGTATGTATGTCTGTGTGTGTGTATGATCATCTCTGTGTCTTTGTATGTATGTGTGTGCATCTGTGTGTGTGTGTGTGTGTATTACGTGTGTGTGTGTGTGTGTGCGAGTGTGTGTGTGTGTGTGTGTCGTTATGAATGCAGCCCCGCACCTCGGACACACACCACTGGGTAGTCTGCTGCGTGTTGGATCTTCATTATGTTTTCGCTGTGAGGCATGAAAACAATTTGTATGTTTGCAAGGTGATGTCGTCGCTAAATGGAAGATTTGGGTACCGGTGCGTGTGTGTCTGTACGTATGTGTGTGTGTGTGTGTGTGTCTGTATGTATGTGTGTGTGTCTGTGTGTGTGTGTGTGTGGCGGGGGGGCGATTCCTACCATGCATGCATTTGTACTGTGCACTGCTAAACGGTTTATCATCAAGACAGGGTGTTTAAAATACCCTTCAGCTCAGGTTTTCCACTCATACCCCGGCTTCTGTGTGCCCTCCTGAAGTCCTAATTAGCTTACCTTAGCTAAAGCCAGGATGTGATTAGTACTACCCGTGACATGTACGAAAATAAAACCAGCTTCGGGGGGAGGAAACCAGATTCATTAGCAGCTAGAAATATACAATTATAATTCGGAATTACGCTTTGTTTTAATTTACGCCGGCTTCGACTCTAATCAGTCACTGCGGGAGTTGCTCGCCGGTTGCAACACATGATTAGCATGCTAATGCTAAAGCGCAGATTCGGTCGTGATTTACATCTGTCTCTATGAGACCAATTTTCTCAAAACGATATTCCACAGGTCATCCATCCTTGACAGGAGAGCGCTGCGCTACGCTGGCTACTTTAATGAACATTACCATTAGCCACATGCTGCTCTTAGAGGACCACTGTACAATTCACTTTTTGTTTTTTAAGCTAAATTGGTCCCGCCGCAATGTCATTGAACAGGGGAAGGCCACACTAAGGCCTAACTAATTTATTTCATTATACAAATAAACGTTCGTCATCCAGTTTTCTACTAAACCCCCCCCCCGCCGGGCCAAAAGAAAGTGTTCCCTCCTTACAAACCTAAGCCATCATGTTTATTAGCGTGTTGTCCGGGATTAGCTACCGCAACTGCCTCTATAGCCTAACGTTCCCCCCCCCCCAAATGTCACTAAAATCCCAATTTCATGCTTTCAAGAGCAAGCTTCACACATTCATTTATGTATCTCAAAAAATGTTCCCCCGCCCCCCCCCCCCCCCCTCACCCTAAGTCGCCAGACACTGCCTCCCCCCCCCCACCCCCGGAGAGACGTGTTCAACATTAATGCAATTATTACGCAGGCATATGCTGCAGTTGTTTTTTTGGCACTGCAACGCCCCATGGGCTAATAGGGCTGTCTGTTGCCCAGATGTTCTTCTGTGTGTGTGTGTTTGTGTGTGTGTGTGTGTACGAAGCCTGTGTGTAGATATATGTATGTATATGTCTATATATATAGATGTAATTAAAGTAATGTCGACATTTCACACATTTGAAGTTGAAAGCGATTGACTGAATTGATTGAAAAGCGAAATCCTGTGAAGATATTCATGGTAGTGTATAAAAACGGCGTAAAAATGTGTGTTCTGCCCAGCATAAAGTTTCTGGGTTTGAATTCCTAAATGTCCAAAGCAGTCTACCTGATGGCATCCTTGAGCAAGATGGCCTGAATGACCTGTCTCTGTATTCACTGTCTAACCCTTACCTGCTCCTTAATGACATGTCTCTGTATTCACTGTCTAACCTATACCTGCTCCTTGATGACCTGTCTCTGTATTCACTGTCTAACTCCTACTTGATCCTGAATGACCTGTCTCTGCATTCACTGTCTAACCCCTGACCTGCTCCTTAATGACCTGTCTCAGTATTCCCTGTCTAACCCCTGACCTGCTCCTTAATGACCTGTCTCTGTATTCACTGTCTAACCCCTACCTGCTCCTTAATGACCTGTCTTTGTATTCACTGTCTAACTCCTACCTGATCCTGAATGACCAGTCTCTGTATTCACTGTCTAACCCCTGACCTGCTCCTTAATGACCGGTCTCAGTATTCCCTGTCTAACCCCTGACCTGCTCCTTAATGACCTGTCTCTGTATTCACTGTCTAACCCTTACCTGCTCCTTATGTGCCTGTCTCTGTATTCACTGTCTAACCCCTGACCTGCTCCTTAATGACCTGTCTCAGTATTCCCTGTCTAACCCCTGACCTGCTCCTTAATGACCTGTCTCTGTATTCACTGTCTAACCCCTGACCTGCTCCTTAATGACCTGTCTCTTTATTTGCTGTCTAACCCCTACCTGCTCCTTGATGACCTGTCTCTGTATTCACTGTCTAACCCCTGACCTGCTCCTTATGTGCCTGTCTCTATATTCACTGTCTAACCCCTGACCTGCTCCTTAATGACCTGTCTCTGTATTTACTGTCTAAAGGTGCAGTCCCTTGCGTCGCTATAGGTCGGGCGCAACTTTAAAACACAGACAAAATCACCCACAGCTTAAAACATTGACTGTGACTTTTTGGACCTGTGCTGCAAATGTATTGATTTGGGCGAGTTACGGCGGGTCAAAGTTCATGATAGCGCATCATTAACCCCCCCCCCCCCGGAAATTGCTGCAGCGCTTTCCTTATAGGAAAACAACGAGTGGGTCGCGCTCCTTCAACGTGCAGGTATACGAGGTTAAACAGCGAATAGACGTAGTAGACCGGTGCCGAACGTAGGACCCATAACACTAATTACGGGTCTGTTCATTTTACGTACCTCAGGGGCACACGCGGTACCAAAGGTCAACGCGTGATATCTCCTCCGGTTTCAAACCTACTCGCCGTCCCCCGGTACATAAAAGGAGCGGACCCGGTAATTAGTGCCATGAGCCGCTCCTGTGTTTATCCTACGATGACACCGCCGTGGAAAAAGGGTCTATTCGCCGTTTAACCTGTTACCCGCTCCTTAAGGACCTGTGTGCGTATGTATGTGGTCCATTTGGATAAACGGCGTCTCTTCAGGAACGGGAGTGACTGGAATACCGATAGCCGATGAGCTCTCCGCCATTTTGTTATTTGTTCCTCTGAGCGCGGCGGATTCGAAGCATTTTCAAAATGCCATCTTTGAAACTTTTGTGTTGCTCGGTGTTCTTTTGTCCTCCCGCCGCCGTCGTCATGGCCACCAGAGTCATAGCGACCTTCGCGCCTTATGATTGGTCTGCGATTTGCCATCCCTCTGTAGCCGTCTCTCTCCCTCTCTCTCTCTCTCTCTCTCTCCCTCTCCCTCTCTCCCTCTCTCTCTCTCTCTCACTCTCTCTCCCTCTCTCCATGTTGTCATCTGTCACACTGGTCGTGATCCCTGATCACTGAAATGCTTGTCACATAAGTCATGTTCTGTGTGTGTGTGCTTCTAGGAAAACAATGAAACTGTGTGTGTGTGTGTCGCACACCCCTACTGTTGAGTGCATGTGTGTGTGTGTGTGTGTCGCACAAACCTACTGTTGAGTGCATGTGCGTGTGTGTGTGTGTGTCGCACACCCCTACTGTTGAGTGCATGTGCGTGTGTGTGTGTGTGTGCGCGCATGTGTGTGTCCCTTTTTGTGTGGGTGCACACAGACGAGCACACAATTAACTTATTGCTTTGATTTGTGTGTGTGTGTGTGTGTGTGTGTGTGTGTTTGTGAGGTCGGCCTTGGTTACCATAGCGCCAACCGATGCAGACTCTCTTTCTTTTTTTTATTGAAATGAAGTTTTATAACTAGGTTCAGGAATAAGGACCACGCCTCGTACTCAACCCATTTCCGGTCTCCACGTACTTAAGCACGCCTTTTCCGTCCACTCCTTCTTTGACTCCGTTGTCACATGAACGAAACTCACCATGGATGTAGAACTCGCCCTCAACGCATCCGAGTGCGACCTCCTGGACGAGATATCCAACACCCCCGAAGTCTCCGAAACATCTTCATCCCCGGCAATTCCCGCCAGGCAGCCACCACGGTTGCGCTCCGCAGTCCACGTCCGCCGGCGTCCGAGCCCACCCAGATCAGACAGCTCCAACATCGTTGGCCCCTCTCAACCTCACAGCCCCAGGGGGAGAACTCGTCTCCGTCGCCCGTCCTACACCGCCGACTCCAGACGCTCCTCTCCAGCCCGCTCCAGGTCCAGCCACGCCAGCGACCGGCGAAATCGCCGCGAGGCAATTTCCCCCCGGCAACGCGCCGTCCGCCCGTCAGCCACAGGCATAGCCGACTGGACAGTCGCCAGCCTAAAACGGTCTCTCACTCGACATAACATCCCATTCCACAGCTCCGACAGAAAGGCAACACTTTTTCAACGCCTCCAGGACTTCCAGCTCAACTCCGCGAGCCCACGCCGAACACCACTTCCGGGTTACCGGCGCAACGATGACGTCACACCACCTTCTCCGGCTCAGCCTCCCTTGGCTCAGCCCCCTCCTCTAGCCCTTACCCAGGGCCAGGTCGTATCAAACCCTACATTTTCAGTTCCGGTCTCTCTTTTCTCCTCCACTCTTCCCCAAGTTTCACTTAATTCCCGTGCACATGCATCCCATCATCCCAACATCCCTCCCCCTTCTTTTCCTAGCCTTCCGATTCCTCCCTCCACAGCTACCTCAGCTCCTCCGGCTCCAATCCAGACCACAGCAGACTCCCAGACCGCACCTTCGACAATAATCCACAGCGGCACGTCCAGCCAAAACCCACTTTTTCCTCCTGCTCCTTCTTTTCCCCCTCCCTTCCCCTTCCCCTACCCTTACCCCCCCTACCCCTACCCTTACCCCCCCCCCCCATAACCCACATGTTGCCAGCATTTCTGTTTCCACTTCGAATGCCCCCCTTTTTTCCACAGCTCCCCCGCCAGCAGGCTCCAGCCTCTTCCCCCTCTACCCTCCTCCGCCCCCCAACTACACCCTAGCCACAGCGTCACTTCCAGTACGCCCCACAGCGTCTTCAAGACCATCCCCGGTGTCGTCCACTCTCAGACAGCAAATCCTTTCCGGTAACTACGTCGATCTAGCCCAACTTATCCATCCATCCACATGCAACCCTCACATCCCTAGGGAACTGCAAACATCCCTGGGCACCTTCCAACTCAAACAACCACTCACCACCCACTCCAAAGAGCTCACAGCCCCAGAATTCACCTTCGCCTTCTCCCTGTTCCGCGACATCATCTGTTCAGCCTTTCCCGACCGCAGGTCAGAGCTGGACGATTACCTGTCCCTCACCATTGACCTAGCTTTGCGTTTCGGTGGCAACGGCTTTTACTCATACCACATTCTGTTCGCCTCCCGAGCCGCCGAGCGCCTCCAACAGTTCAACCAGGGCACATATTGGGGCACCTTAGACACAGAGCTATACTGTCGCATCTTCGCAGCGCGCTCATCCCTCAACTGCGAACAGTGCGGCGCACCATCCCACCCAGCCACCACATGCACCCTCACCACACCGCTGCCCAACACCTCATTCCCACAGAAACGCAACCAGGCAGTTTTCCGCAATCTCCCCCCCGCAGCCCCCCCTCCGTCCATCACCCCTAAACCAGCCGCCTCACAGCCAACTACCCTCGGCCCCGCCCCCAAAGGAGTCGACAGGAGAGGCAGACCCATCCTCTACCAGGGAGGCAGGATCTTATGCAACAACTTCAACGACCTGGGATGCAACTCGTCCAACTGCCGTTTCCTCCACACCTGCTCCTTCTGCGGCGGAGCCCACGCCAGAGTCACCTGTCCCCATAACCCTACCAAGCACGGTTCATGTAAGTATTTAAGCACTCCGATTAACATTCATGCCCTCACCTCCGCCTTAAAAAACCACCCAGACCGCCAGTTCGTCCACTATCTCCTCCAAGGGTTCACCCACGGCTTCCACCCAGGTTTACACGTCATGCCAGATTCCTCCTTCTCATGCCACAATCTACAATCCGCTAACTCAGAGCCCGACATAGTAGACAGACTACTTACCAAGGAAGTAAAAGAAACCTTCATGATCGGTCCATTCTCCAGTCCTCCGTTCCCCTCTTTCAGAATCAGCCCCATCGGCATAGCCACCCGAAAATACTCGGGAAAAAAGAGACTCATCATCGACCTATCATCCCCACATGGCTCCACCGTCCCGAGCATCAACAGCCCCAGCCCAGACTTCTCAATGCAGTACTCCACCATTGACCACGCCATCTCCCTCATCCGTGCCGCAGGACGAG
Organism: Merluccius polli; assembly: GCA_030340625.1. NCBI lineage: Eukaryota > Metazoa > Chordata > Actinopteri > Gadiformes > Merlucciidae > Merluccius > Merluccius polli. The sequence continues at coordinate 349,476 of JAOPHQ010005696.1, forward strand.
GAGCTTGGCTGGCCAAAGTAGACATCACAAGTGCCTTTAAAGTTCTCCCCATTCACCCCGACTACTGGCACCTCTTCGGTGTCCTTTGGAAGGGCGCATATTACTTTGCCGTCCGCCTAGCCTTCGGCTGTAAGAGCAGCCCAAAAATGTTCGATTCGCTATCCGAAGCACTTTGCTGGATTTTAATCAACAACCACAAACTCCCATACGTCATCCACCTCTTAGATGACTTCCTGACCGTCACACCGCCTTCTTCTCCCCCATCACACGGTCTCACCACCGTGATTTCAGCTTTCACCAACCTCGGCGTCCCTCTCTCAGCCAAAAAGACAGAGGGACCCAGCACGTCCCTGGAATTTCTCGGCATCACCCTCGACTCCATTTCACTACAAGCGTCCCTGCCCACTGAGAAAATCCATCGCACCTCACTACTTATTTCCAATTTCCTCCTGGCCCACAGATGCACCAAACGGCAACTCCTCTCACTGTTAGGTCACCTCAACTACGCCATCCGCATAATCCCCCAAGGTCGATCCTTCCTTTCACACCTCCTCTCGATAGCCACGTCCACCCCAAATCTCCATGATCACATCACGCTCAACGAAGCAAGCAAAACAGAGCTTAAACTATGGCACCACTTCCTTTCCGCATGGAACGGAATATCGTTTTTCTACGAAGACCACATCACCAAGCCAGAGGACATCCAGCTCTTCACCGACGCAGCACCCTCCGTAGGCTTCGGCGGCTTCTACAGCGGAAAATGGTTCGCAGCCAAATGGCCTCGCGAATTTTCAACCCTCTCTCCTTCCTCCACAATCCACGAAATATACCCCATCATTATAGCAGCTATTCTTTGGGGCCACGAATGGTCTAAGAAGACCATCGCAATATACACCGACAATAGCGCCGCAGTAGACATCATAAATAAAGGCCGGTCCCAATGCCTCGACATCATGCAGTTTATTCGAAGGCTCACACTGGTTTCCGCACAACACCAATTCATCATCCGAGCATCTCACATTCCAGGCCACAAAAACATAATCGCCGACTCTCTCTCCCGCTTCTCTTTCCAGAAATTCAAACTCTTGGCTCCAGCTTCCAACCCCCTTCCAACTCCGGTCCCACCGTATTCAGCCACCATCTTCAACTGACTCCGCAGCTGGAACACCTGGTCACCACATCACAAGACTTCATCCTCAACAGCGTCACTCCACAAACCCTCTCTTCATACTTAACTGGTTGGAATTGCTTTAAAGCTTTCCACACCTCTCATAACCTTCCGTTCCCCACACTGGACGTCTGCACTTTCTCCAGCTTCATCACATTCGCCCATGCGATCCAAAAAATCAAATCATCCACCATACAAGTTTACCTCAGCGGAATCAACTTCTTCGCCAAATTATCTTCGGGGTCTCCATGCCCAGCTTTGACCCACGCCCACATCAGCATGCTCCTCAAAGGCCTACGTAAGGCCGAACCACGCCCCATGCCGAAGCGACTCCCCCTCACTTCAGATCTCCTAACCCGCTGCATCGAAACCCTCCGCAAAGGCTACCTGTCCCCTAGCACAGACAAAGTCCTAGAATCCATGTTCCTCCTGGCATTCTTCGGCTTCCTACGCTGCTCAGAGTTCACCGCTTCCACCCTGCTCTACGATCCATCACGCCACGCATCAGTATCCGACATCTCCGTCATCTCCCCCGACACCCTGGTCTATTTCCTCAAACGCAGCAAAACCAACCAATCCGGTCCACCCCAACCAGTCTATATCTTTCGACTGAATTCATTCCTTAGCCCGTTCGAACCCATTCTCGATTACATCAATTCACGCCTAGCCTGCCGAGCTTCCCCCCGAGACCCTCTGTTAATTTCAGAGACCGGCAGAGTAGCCACACGCTCCTGGTTCCACCACCACTTTCGCCAGATCCTGTCCCGATCCGGCATACCCCCCGAGCCATACTCGGGGCACTCCTTCCGCATCGGAGCAGCCTCCACGGCTTCCAGACAGGGAATCCCGGACAACGTAACAAAAATCTTAGGTCGTTGGTCTTCAACCACGTACCTGACCTACGTCCGCAATGACCTGAGAGACGTCAGAAACGCGCACGCGCTCCTCTCTGCATGAAGTTCTCTCTTTGGGGCTCTAATCATTAGAGACACGAAGAGACGGTTCCCCCACTCAGAGTCTCAATCCCTCCCAGGTTCCCTCCAGGACTTCTCCCGTCCACCCGTCAACCATAAGACCACTCGTACCGATGGTCCCGCTTCCTCCCTCTACCCCTCATCCTCACATCCCCCCTACCCTTCTTCCCTTCCTCCCTCTACCCCTCATCCCCACATCCCTCCTACCCTTCTTCCCTTCCTCCCTCTACCCCTCATCCCCACATCCCTCATCCCAACATCCCCTTCCGACCCTCATCCCACCATCCCTCCATCCCTCGACCCCTCTAACCCTCCTCCCTACAACCCTCTTCCACAGCACATCACCCACGCCTCTCAACTGTAACTCGTAATAAACATGTCTAAACTCTCATCTGTGCGGGCGTGGTCCTTATTAGTGAAATGAAGTTTTATAACTAGGTTCAGGAATAAGGACCACGCCTCGTACTCAACCCATTTCCGGTCTCCACGTACTTAAGCACGCCTTTTCCGTCCACTCCTTCTTTGACTCCGTTGTCACATCCCTCCCCCCCAAACCCTCTTTCTCGTTCATCCTTTGTTCTTATCTCCCTCCTTTCCATACAGGAACCCGGGGGCTCTAATCATTAGAGACACGAAGAGACGGTTCCCCCACTCAGAGTCTCAATCCCTCCCAGGTTCCCTCCAGGACTTCTCCCGTCCACCCGTCAACCATAAGACCACTCGTACCGATGGTCCCGCTTCCTCCCTCTACCCCTCATCCTCACATCCCCCCTACCCTTCTTCCCTTCCTCCCTCTACCCCTCATCCCCACATCCCTCCTACCCTTCTTCCCTTCCCTTCCCTTCCTCCCTCTACCCCTCATCCCCACATCCCTCATCCCAACATCCCCTTCCGACCCTCATCCCTCCATCCCTCGACCCCTCTAACCCTCCTCCCTACAACCCTCTTCCACAGCACATCACCCACGCCTCTCAACTGTAACTCGTAATAAACATGTCTAAACTCTCATCTGTGCGGGCGTGGTCCTTATTAGTGAATACAGCCTTCAGGTGAAAGCGGGTTTCTCGACGAATACTTATTTTTCTCTCTCTCTCTCTCCCAGAGAGATGATGCAATCAGAAGCCGTGACTGCAGACACACACACACACTTCAGGTTACGCATGTTGACACCAACCTCCCCTGTATGCCTCCGACCCAGGGTGACCACGGCAACGTGCGCACACACACACACACACACTTTCATGTGCAAGTCTGTACATTCACCTACCAGGCAAACTCAACCACTCACACAAACACAGACCTACATCCTACATGTGCACACATACGCATGCGCGCGCGCACACACACACACACACACACCAAGATCCTACACGGTGCAGCACCAGCTCCCTCCTACATGATGTCTGGTCCAAGGACATGCTAGCGCTGAGTCAACAAGAACTGGGCTGTCAGCCTTCGTCACCTCAGGCTGTGTGTGTGTGTGTGTGTGGTTGAGAGAGAGAGAGAGAGAGAGAGAGACAGGATTACAACTGTGTGTGGTTGTTCGTGAGCGATAGAGGGAGACAAGTGTGTGTGTGGTTGTATGTGAGACAGCAAGAAAACACGTGAGAGAGAAAGTAAGAGACCCATGTTGGTTTGCACATGTGTGTGTGTTTGGTGTTTGGTAGGTAGACTCACAAATGTACACATTTGTTATTTGTGTGTACACATTTGTTATTTGGGTGGTAGAGTGACGTTCAAAAGTGTGAAGAAAAGTGGAAGTGAGTGGTGATAGTGTGCGTGTGCCAGAAAAACAACAGGCGACCTTTTGAGTGTGTATGTACACACACAAGTGTGTGTGTGTGTGTGTGTGTGTGTGTGTGTGTGACCACACGTTCAGTGTGCTAGTACAAAATACTATGGTGCTCGTATCATATTAGTATAGTATAGTATTGTATCTAGTATAGTCTAGGATTTCCCAAACTGGGGCAGTTACCAAGAAACACAGGTGAACACATTTGCTAATTTACACATGACAAACATTACACTAATGACACAAAGTAAAAACAGGTAGTATGTTGCCCAATATATAAGTAAGGGATAATCAACAAGTAGCTGTGATTTACGGTTTAAAAAAAACGGTAAAACAGAGGGGAAGAAGAGTGGTTGTCTCCGCGAAGTGCCTTACAATCGTTTAATACCATGGTCATTTGCCGACAATATAAATATGAAAGTTTTAGCACTCAAAATCTAACATTTAGAAAGCAAGAGCTTGCCATTGGCATGAAAAGCAATTATTCTTGTCAGTTTTACAACCAAGCCAGTTAGTCACAATATTACTAATAACGTGGTGAGGTAAGCGAAGGTTATGGCTCCATCAGTACTCAAATAAAGCTTGATTTTAGGTAAAAATTGGCTCGCAGTATATTTGCTGTCCTCTGCTACGTCCCATTCTTCAAAATTGTTTTATTCTCCAAATAGATTGAAATAAACGTAAAAATCAGCCATTGGTGTGTTCCCGGGCGTGAATTTATCAAGTTGATAACTCAGCTGTGCTTGCCGCAGTTGATAACGAGTAAGTGTTGACATCTGTGCTCTTTAATGATGCTGTGGTTACAGGTTGGGTAGCAGATGAATCTAAAACGTGAGCCGAATTATGTGTGCAATACACGGTTTTAACGCACACACCTGCCAGCCAATCAGAAGAGTATTCACCCAGGCCGTGGTGTAATAGAAAATTATTCTGAATACACATCATTTATGAAATCATTCACATTTGCGACTGAATGGTAATGCTCAAAACACTATGATCAATGTGTGTGATTAATCAACCCCAACCCCGGGTCTATGATTTCGGCTTAAATTGAAATGTTTAATTTCAATTTCTGGCCCCGTGGACCAGCGGCCATATATACAGTATATACAAATATCAATGATGTCACTGTCACCAACCAACTGTCATTTTAATAACGGCGGATTAAAGCCGACTATTCTGGGGGGATTTGGCCCATAAAAGGGAGGAATTAGGCAGACGACACAGTCACTGTAGTATGGTATTAAGGCTGAAGCTATTGTGAACAAAACTGTTTGTCTTTCGACAGTACCAGCTAAATATTTGTAATATCTGGCGCTCAGTGGCGTTCTGAAGGTCGACTTGACGCCTTTTTCAAATGTCACGCATTTCAAAACAGAGATGCAGTTTCCGATGTACTTCTGACTAACAGACGACATGGTATGTCGTGTTACATTTCTTCTCTACTCGTGTTTAGTTACTCCACATTTAACTTAACTGTGTGTTCATTACCCAATTACAGTATTCATTACCCCTATATTTCAACCTTCTATTCATTTAGTAAGCACTTTTATCCAACGGGACTTAACAGTGAATTCAGATGACATGTCATTAAGGAGCAGGTATGGGTTAGGTTAGGCTACGTACATCGGGGATCGAACCCAGTACCTTTTGGGCTGGTCCTCGAACACCCTAACCACTAGAATATCCTACCTCCCTACTCAAGGTTTGTGTGGTATTATCTTTCAGCTATTCCTGTCTCGTTCTTCCACAGCCATTAAGTATAAATTAACTTTCAGATTCTGCACTCCATCTCTCACTCTCTCTCTCTCATTTAAAATACATTTAGCTGTAGCGGCTATTAATAACCATGTGTGGGAAATTAGATATTTCCCCGCTGTTATAGCATAATGTTTGACAGCATAGATGGTCCGGATATTCGCTCCTTAATCGTCCCCTGCAGACAACTGGTATGTCACAAAACATAGCAAAAATAACAAAAATGAATTAATCACTGTGCTGGTACATTACTCTCAAAGACTGAATATGTATAGAATAGTATGTAAATTAAAATAAATCTGTAAATTCATGAATAATAGTAAATATATTAGTTACAATAATATAATTATATAGATAGATATAGATAATGCAAAACATATAGCTAATAATAATATTTGTTTTTGTCATTAGCATTATCCATCTTAGCTGAGACCATTTCACTCTGCCCTCACGCCAAACGTCCCCTGGTCAAAACCAGGAGACGTTCACCCACAATGACGAGCTCTCCTCCTGTCTTGAGGAGATTGTCCCCATAAAACCCAAAGCTGTCTCTTTCACACACTCCTTGGTACAACGATCAACTTCACCATCTCAAAGCCAAGGGCTGTCAACTGCAACGACTTTCCAAAATAACCGTTCTCACTGTCCACTTGTATGCTTACAAACTTCACCAACAACAATACAAAGATGCCCTAACGGTCCACTCTCTTCTCACTATTCCTCCATCAGCCAATCTAGCTGCACCACCCCAAAACACTTTTCTCCACCATCAGCAAACTCCTCAAACCCATGGACACCTTCTTCAACTCTGTCACCACCAGCAAATGCAATTCATTTCTATCATTTTTCCAAACCAAAATTGACAAAATATACAATCAGCTGAATGCTTCCTCTTTCACCACCCTTCCTGGCCCTCAACCAAACCCTCCACTTCTTCCAAGCTGCTCATTTACATCCTTCAGTGAAATCACCGAAACCGGCCTATCCTCCATAGTCAGCTTTCTTCTACCAAGATGGCGCCGCAGACGGCTGCCTCGGTGTGTTGGTGCGCGCTGTTTTGTTTTGTGCTTTAACTCTGTTAAAGCACAAAAGCGCGGATTACGCACACCTTTACCGGGAATATTTCTCTCTAATGTGCGTTCACTTATTACAACTGCTGTTGTGGAAGAACAGGGACTTCCCTTCATCTGCTGTTTTGTGCTTCACGGAGACGTGGCTTAGTGGACTAATACCGGACTCTGCGCTGCACCTGGCAGGCTTCCAACTCTGCAGAGCGGACAGACACTGAACTTTCTGGCAAAACTAAAGGTGGAGGAATCTTTCTACATCAACAGTGGTTGGTGCAACGACGTGACAGTGATCCAGCAGCACTGTTCCCCTGATCTGGAATCTTTCATCATAAACTGTAAGCCTTTTTATTCACCCTGTGAGTTTGCTTCATTCATTCTGGTCGGTGTTTACATCCCACCGCAGGCTAATGTGCAGGACGCACAGCGCATGCTGGCCGACCAGATCCTGTGTGTGGAGCGGTCCAACCCAGACTATTTAGTTATTGTCCTTGGTGACTTTAACAAAGGGAATCTTACTCACGATCTCCCTAAATACAGACAGGTTATTAAATGCCCGACCAGGGGGGAGAACATTCTGTATCACTGTTACACCACAGTCAGGGATGCTTATCACGCCGTCCCCCGCGCTGCACTGGGCCACTCTGACCATGTCATGGTCCACCTGATTCCTGTGTACAGGCAGAAACTAAAGCTCTGCAAACCTGTAAGTGAGGACTTCAAGGAAGTGGACCAGTGAGGCGGTGGAGGTTCTCCAGGCGTGTTTGGACTCTACTGACTGGGATGTGTTCAGGACTGCTACCAACAGTCTGGATGAGTACACAGAGGCTGTGACATCATACATCAGCTTCTGTTAGGACTGCTGTGTACCATCACGCACCAGGGTGAGTTACAACAACGACAAATCCTGGTTCACAGCCAAACTCCGAAGGTTAAGGTTGGATAAGGAAGAGGCCTTCAGGAGTGGGGACGAAGACAGATTCAAAGAGGCAAAGTACAAGTTTAGCAAGGCGGTGAAAGAGGCTAAACGACTGTACTCTGAGAAGCTCCGCTCCAACATCAATTCTCAGCCAACGACTCTGCGTCTGTCTGGAAGGGGCTCAGGCAGATCACCAACTACAAGCCTAAAGCCCCCCACTCCATCAACGACCAACGCCTAGCCAATGACCTGAACGAGTTCTACTGCCGCTTTGAGAGACAAAGGGACAGTCCTGCAACCATCCCGCACGACTCCTCCCAACAACTCCAGCTCCAGTGTATCACCTCCACCTCCCCCTCCTCAGCAGGGGCCTGGGCACCTCCACCAATGCCCACCTTAAAGGTCCCCCCCCCACTCCCCCACCCACCTCAGTGACAACTCTTTCCGTCCATGAGAGGGACGTCAACAAACTCTTCAGGAGACAGAACCCCCGGAAAGCAGCTGGACCGGATTCTGTCTCCCCATCCACCTTGAAGCACTGCACTGATCAGCTGTCTCCAGTGTTCACAGACATTTTCAACACCTCACTGGAGACATGTCACATGCCAGCCTGCTTCAAGACCTCTACAATCATCCCTGTTCCCAAGAAGCCAAGGACCACAGGACTTAATGACTTCAGACCCGTCGTCCTGACCTCTGTGGTCATGAAGTCCTTTGAGCGCCTTGTGCTGTCACACCTGAAAGACATCACCGACCCCTTCCTGGATCCCCTGCAGTTCACCTACAGAGCCAACAGGTCTGTAGACGATGCAGTCAACTTGGCCCTCCATTTACACCAAGTCGAATTCCTTGTATGTACAATCCTACTTGGCAATAAACTTGATTCTGATTCTGATGAAGTCCTCAACCTGTGCCCTCGACCCTATCCCATCCATTCTAGTGAAGGCCTGCCTCCCCACACTCTCCCCAGTCATCACCAATGTAATTAACTCCTTGTCCACTGGCCTTGTCCCCACTGCCCTCAAGCTCACTGCTGTCACCCCATACAAAAAAAACCTGGACTTGACCCTGACACTCCCAATAACTACCATCTCCAACCCCCCCTTTCTGTCCAAAATCCTTGAGCGATTTGTCGCTGCTCAACTTACATCCCACCTCGACTCCAATAACCTCTACGGACCTTTCCAATTCAGCTTCTGCTCCAAACACAGCACAGAAACCGCCCCACTGAAAATCACCAATGACATACTTCTCTCTGCTGACTCACCATCTAGTGCAGCAGATTAATGGCACATTTCAAGAGAATCGTTCACTTTGGTATACAAGCATGAAATTTGGCACAGATACTCTCTAAGGGTCACTTTTTGGGAAAAGGGTGTTGGCCACCCAAAAATTCAACATGGCGGCCATTTTTTCAAGATGGCCGCTATTTCTGTCAAATGCTCATTATGCAGGGTTTTTCCTGCATAGAGAATTTGGTGGCGGCCGCCACCGCCAAATTCCTTACCGCCACCAGCTCACGGCTGGTTTTCAATCGGTAATTTCACCAAGCGTTTCCCTGTCGGGATCTGTCATTTCACTCATATGTAACTGCAGATGCACGCAACCACCAGTAGTGGCGGTGGCGCTGTGTCGAAATTAGCACCGGCCGACATGTCAAACAAAGCATCTTTTACCGCCAGAATTCCGGCGTACCGACGTGTCTGCGGAAAAAAAATAAAAAATCAGGTTCGCGTTCGCGTGGTCTGACATCGTCCAACGTGATGGCTGACTGACATCACGTTGGAAACCACCATCGTGATGCCACGCCCCCCTCGTCCGACACACACTAATCCTATAGTCTCTTCTATAGTTATTACCTAAGAACTTTGCAGGGATTGCTCTGTAAATGAATTGGAAATATAACTAATGGTCCGTATAAAGTGCTGTAAGTTAACTAGGGCTGCCCCCTAATAGTCGGCTTAGTCGATCGACGGAGTCGAGCAAAATATAAAACATCAAAATAAGAAGGCATGAGAATCGCAAACCGAATACATCCGTGGTCGCAACAAGCCCTGAGACACCGCTAGACACACGGGACTCATACCGGTGATCGCGGCTTTAGTTCCCCGTGTCTGATCGCTGTAATTCGGAGCGTGAATATCCGTTGAATATCTAATATCTTTCTAACTTTAAAACACACTATAGTATTTTTTAAGACGATAGTCGCACATCCCTCGTAACTACGCCGTGAAGGTGAACCCTCCCGGACTCCGCTGACATGAACCGCTCCGCTGGAGGAGCCGCACATCTACGCGCACCGGACACCAAAGTACAAACATGTTTTACATTTGATTGCTTTTAAATAAAGTTGTGTGCAGTTATAAAGTTAAATAGGATTATTAAAAGTGTTCAATGTCTCCTTCCTGGTCCAGAACCGCTTGGTCCATGCCGTTAATAGGCGGCCCGCTTCGTGCGTGTGCTTGTAAAAATGATATTTAAGCTGATTATTACGGTATTGTATTGTCTGTAAAGCAGCACAAGGTTAACAGTGTTTATTTTATAACACTAAATTAGAGATTAAAAATTAGATTAACGGGATTAAAAAATATTTATGTAAAGAGACATCGCCCAACCCTATCTGACACTTCCCAAGATGTGAGTGGCGCAAATACTTTGAGACAACTGGGAAAGTCAGCGCTAGCTTACAACAGCGTGTGGAAACTTCCGGTTTTCAAAATAAAACGTGGGTATTAAATGTATTAAACGTTTATTTAAAAAATATGAAGAATGTTAAGATTTGATTTAAAAAAAGAAGAAGAAACACACATACTCTTTACAAATAAACAATCAAACTAAATAATAATAATAAAATATATTTTAAAACTATTTAAATAATAAATACATTTGATTTGGTCCAGACCAGGAGGTGTTTGACTATAAAGACTGCATCAGGAGGTTCTATAGTCTTAAACCAAGCAGGGCCAAATGTTCTGCCACTGGCTGTGGCTTGTGCAAATAAATTGTGCAACTGAAGTGAATGTTAAAGCACATAAATAAATGAATATGCTTTAAAATACTACTTGTCATTTTCTTTTAATTCATGTAATTACAACTCCTAAAATAGACTGCTAGTAAAACACTTGCTTGAGTCAGTTGAAGGCACGGTACATGTGCACCTGTGAGCCCACGATCAGGTACCACCATGGGCGTCACCATAATATAATTGGGGGGGGGGGACACGTCCCCCTCACCCTTGCAAAAAAGTCGTTTGGACCTCCCCACATTTACCATCAAAAATATGAGTGCATGACTGGTCTACTAGTCCAGCGCTCTCTCCATTGCTTCACAATCAAATCCGTTCCACTTTATCAGGGGGAATACCCATAGAAATAGAAATCCACTCCGCGTTTTCCTGTTTTTTTTAACACACAAAGCAGCAGCATCACGCACGAGAGTCGGATCAACGACAGCGGTAGACTTCAGAAACACAGACTGAACGCTGAACAGTCACTTCAGTCCTCTGTGTATTAGTGTTGTCACGAGACCAAAATTATCGCTTCGATACCGATACCAAGTTGAGAATTAAGATTTCGATACTTTTCCTGGACAAGGAGAAACACTCTCGAATAACATTGTTGTGCTTTACCGCGGCGGCAGTGTGAAGTGCAAAACACACTGGCGCCGCAGCCAGGGCTGGACTGGCCATCGGCCCACCGGGCGATGCACATCTTTGGGCCGGCCCAGGACTGTCATAATATATATATTTTTTTAAAAGTCATTTGTCCTAACCAGAGGCGGTGTGTTACGATCGCCCCCCCCCCCCCCCCCCCGTCGCTCGTAGGTCAAGGGTGTGTTACCATTGCGCGCAACCCCCCCACCCCCCCCCACCGGTCGTAGGTCCGGGTGGGTTACGATCGCAACACTACTGTGTATTACACCAGAACATAATAGTCAGTGGCGCAAAAAGTGGGTAGCACCCCCCCCCCCCCCCCCCAACAAATTAAGTTCTGGGGGGGCGCCAAAATTGTTGCTGCATACCCCCCTGACACTGGGTAGTTGCACCCCTGATAATAGTAGTCAGTAATTGCAGACCATGCCAGCTCCAAGGAAAATCAATGAAAGAGGGAGATCATTTGAAATCTGAAAACATGGTAAAATGCACCAAAATGCGGGAAATTGCATCTACTTCTTTCAAATTTTTCTGGGGGAGGACCCCCAAACCCCCCGTCAAAATATGTCCCCCCCACTTTCAAAAACCTGGCGACGCCCTTGGGTACCACCACCACCTAATTTTAAGCCAGGAAAAACCCTGTTATGTCAATTGTTCAAACAGTGATCCAAGCATAACATTTGATACAAATACTCTCTAAAGGACATGTTAATGGAAAAAGATGCTTGTCCCTCAAAAATTCAAGATGGCCGCCATTTTTAAAGATGGCCGCCATTTCTCTTGAATCCTTACATCAATTTTTCAAATGGTCAGCAAATTTGGTACAAATATTATTCAAGGAACATTCTCATGGAAAAAGGTGTGTGCCACCCAGATGGCGACCATTTTCAAGATGGCCCCCATTTCTGTCAGCTCAATTTAATGTGTTAAGGAAGGTTTTGTTTAATAGAGTGAACGTCATTACACAACCAGGGCACACTGGTGACTTCACTGCTGTGGAACTCAGCATGGGGTTCAGTGTCAGCTAATCTAGTTTTACTTACACTGTAGTTCTTGACTAGTAGCCTAGTAATAGTATAGCTAAGTTTAGTGTCCCAAATGCTGTCTAACAGCCCCTCATCAATTAGCTAGTAATAGATGTAGTTAGATAGCCGCACCTGAATTGACAGGTTGTGCCAGCGCGGGAGAGCCGAGCCAAGGGTAAGCGGGGCAATACATGACTTGTTCATGTATGCTTACCTGGAAGGTGTACAGATCACACGGGACTTAAATGGCACTGAATGAATGATCGGGCTAGGTGTAGGTGACCCGAACCTAGTTGTATCCCATACCTGAATGTGTACTACCGTATGTCTATGATTGAGGTGGTAAAAGGATAACCCCTCGGCCTTAATCAGACAACAAACCCCCAAAATGGCAAATGAAAATCTCATGTCAGCCAAGAGGCCAACTGATTGGATGAAATGTTGTCTTTGTCAGACAGACACAAAGGAACCCCTCCAATCACCACCTACCCATCATGTTTCTCAACACAATGGCTATAAAATGATTGCCACCAACATTCCACTCTTTCACAAGATCAACAAAATGCCAATGACCCTGGATCTGGAACGACTGGATGAAGGTGGTGGTATAGAAGCTACTTTGAGAAGGAACCAAGCGAAGTATCACTACAATTGTCGACTTTGGTTCAACAACACAAAGTTACTTCGTGCCCAGAAGCAACAATCCGATGCTCAATGTAGTGAGACAGATGAAGGCCAAACAAAGCGTCGCAGAACATGATGCAGAAAAGTCTGGATGATCAGGTTTGCCTTCTTTGTGAGAACATATCTCCTGAATCTGACCTACGTCAGGTAATTGTGGTGTGTTCTTTGAGGAAGGAGGCTGCCGACACAGGATCGCTTTAACTCACTTTATTTGTTTAACTTTAGTTATATTATCTATCAAGCAAATGGAGAAGAATTGTAAAATTCACGCGCGTGGAGCTCCCCTTAGCTGGGTATCTGTCCAGATACGCTGCCTATAGGGTTTCTGCCCTCCCCCCCGGATGTGTTGTTTGGTAGTATCTGGGCAGGCGTGGCCTCTATGACGCATAATGGCTAGTGTTGAGCGCCCGCCCCCAGTGTATTATGTGTGCCGCCATCTAGTGATCAGGTGCGGTTAATACAACTTATATTTATGTTTATAGTCCTTAGTAGCTATGTGAGGATATTACAGTCTGTTGATACATATGTGCGGTTATCCATTCGTCACATAATGACAATGCACCTGAATGACAGACTACATGAATGTGCACAAACACTGAATGATGGTAAATTATTGGCTCAACTAAGTGGTGCTGATGCCATTGCACAGGAGCTGAAATACCATCATTTGTGTCTCATTCATCTTTACAACAGAGAGAAACTCCACCTCAGAAGGCTTGAGAAAGAGTCACAGAGTGAAACGGTTCAACCAGCCATCTTTCCTATGGCTCTTTCTGAACTGGTCACCTATATTGTTGAAACCAGTCTCAATTCTGATGGTCCTTCCGCCTTCCGTCTCGCAGATATGTGCAGCCTGTACCAGCAGCGTCTAGATCAACTGGGTGTACATTCCCCTACAGTTAACTCTACCAGACTAAAGGAAAAGCTGTTGGCTGAGATCCCTGAACTCACGGCTCACAAACAGGGCAGAGATGTGCTCCTGGCTTTCCAGAAAGATGTTGGCTTGGCTCTCTCTCAAGCGTCTGAAGACTCAGAGGCACTTATCATGGCCAAGGCTGCAAAAATCCTGAGAAGGCATATTCTGGATCATCAGTCCATATTTGATGGAACATTCCATGAGGGATGTATCAAAGAGGCCATCCCCCCATCTCTCCTACAATTTGTTGGTATGGTAGAACATGGAGCCGACATCAAATCGCAGCTGAGATTTGGCACTTCACAGACTGCCCAGGCTATTGCACAACTGTTGCAGTACAACTGCTTCTCCCGGTACAAAGAGGGAGCAGCTGCCCACAGACATTCCAAAGATAGAGAAACTCCATTCCCAGTATACATTGGTATGTCTGTGTTCGCCAAAACCAGGAAGAGAAGCCTGGTTGAAATGCTGCATGAACATGGTATGAGTATCTCATATGACCGGGTGCTGGAGATATCAGCTCAACTGGGAGATGCCACAGTAAGCAAGTATGTTGAGGAGGGTGTGGTCTGTCCACCGGTGCTACGGAAAGGGCTGTTCACCACTGCTGTCATGGACAACATTGACCACAATCCTTCTGCAACAACTGCTACAACATCATTCCATGGCACCAGTGTCTCTGTACTTCAGCATCCGACAAAGGAAAGCAGTGGTGAGGAGCGTCAGCAGCTTAGGGTTGTTCCAGAAAGAGTCAAGTCTGTTCCAGAACTTCCTGACTTTTTCACCGACATCCACCCTGCTTTTTTCAAGAAAAAGAATCCTTTACCACCAAATACCCCAATGCCAAACCCTGACACCAATGTTTTCAGGCCACAACTTGCCCTTGAGTATGAGTGGCTAGAGAAAGTAACAGTTGTGGAAGAAATCGATGATGCAGTGAACCTTACCTTAATTTTGAATTTTTGCGATTGCCTTTTTCTAAAAGTGTGGCCGTTATTGTATTTTTGCTAACATGCATGTGTGCATCAGTGTACAAATGACATCCATCTTGGAAAAGGTCTCCATTTTCTGTATCACTATTTGGAAACAGTGGCAATGAACATAGGACAGGAATGGCAGCCATCTTGAAAAATGGTTTCCATCCTGAATTTGTATTGGCCACTAACAGTGGCCCTTCCTCTCTGTGGACTGCACCTTGCCATGGTGGAGAGGCTTGTGTACTCCAATGAACCTGAGAGCTATGCCGGCAGGGATTTTATATCCCTCGCAAGTTTAACAAAGCTGGACAGGTCAAAGGAGAGGAGGCAGACAACGCAGACATTATGACTATTTGACAGAAATGGTGGCCATCTTGAAAATGGTTGCCATCCTGAATTTTTGAGTGGCACATACCTTTTTCCAAAACAGTGTTCCTTGAAGAGTATTTCTGCCTAATTTTATGCTTACATCACCATTTGAACAATTGAAATAATTAATATTCGACAGGAACGGCGGCCATCTTTAAAAATGGCAGCCATCTTGAACTTTTGAGGGACAAGCATCTTTTTCCATTAACATGTCCTTTAGAGAGTATTTGTATCAAATGTTATGCTTGGATCACTGTTTGAATAATTGATATAATAAGCATTGAATAGCAATGGCGGCCATCTTGAAAAATGGCCGCCATATTGAATTTTTGAGTGGCCAACGCCCTTTTCCACAATAGTGGCCCTTAGACAGTATCTGTGCCAAATTTCATGCTTGTATACCAAAGTGAACGATGTTTTTACTAATCTGCTGGACTAATCCTCCTTGACCTCAGCGTCACCTTTGATACCATCAACTATTCCATCCTCCTCAAACATCTTCAGTACTCCCTTTGGCATAACCCTCTCCTGGCTTTACTCTTATCTCTCTGACAGACATCAATACATCTCCATAAATAACTGAAAATCCTCCACCGCACCAGTCACCCATGGTGTCCTCCAGGGTTCAGTGCTTGGTCCCCTTCTCTTCATTCTGTACATCCTTACTTTTGGACAGATCCACCACCGTCACAACCTCTGTTTCCACTGCTACGCTGATGACGCTCAACTTTACCTCTCCTCTAAAACCATCACCTCAGCCACCCACTCCACCCTCACCACCTGCAGACATAAAATCATGGATGCAAAATAACTTTCTCAAACTCAACTGCCATACATCTGAAATCCTCATCATCGGCCCAAACTCCCTCACCCACTCCACCCAGACCTTCTCACTCAACATCGATTGCTCCATCGTCGCCCCCTCCACCCAGGTCCGCAACATTGGAATCATCCCTGACCCCACGCTCTCGTTCCTACCTCACATCAACCAGGTCACAAAAACTGCCTTCTTCCACCTCAGGAACATTGCCCACCTCCGGCCCTCATTGTTCTTTGCCGCAGCAGAAACACTCATCCATGCCCTCATAACTTCCAGACTCGATTACTGCAACAGCATCCTCTACGGTTCACCTAACAAAATCCGGAATAAACTTCAATAAGTCCAGAACTCCCCTGTCCTTTACAACCTCCAATGGCTCCCGGTTAAATATAGGATTCACTGTAAAATACTACTCAACACCTACAAAGTCATAAAGAACCTCCTCCTCCACCACACCCCCACCCGATGCCTCAGGTCTGCAGATGCAACCACACTAAAAACCACCAGGACCACACTTCGGATCTTGGGACGACAGGGCCTTTTCAGTTTCCACAGCCTCCCTGTGAAACACCCTCCCCAACCACATCCGACAGGCTAATACCCTGCTATCATACAAACAGGCCCTTGCATTAATCAGTTAACCTCCTTCCCTTTTCTCCCTTCCTCCATTTCCATGATTCCTCTAGTTTTTATCTACCTACTTATATTTTATTTATACATGCACCTATTAAATGATTTTACCCTATGGGTTCACTCCATGAAGCATCTGAGTATTTAGAAAAGCGCTATGCAAGTTTAATGTATTTTTTCTGTAACCGGGAAAACCACATTGAGATTAAGACCATCATACAAAGATGAGCAGAAGCAGGCAATTACATCAGTGTTACAGACAGGCAACATGAAAACCACCATCATCAAAACCGCATAAACAAAAACAGAAATGTTAAACATTGATTGAGGTGAAGAAACCCACCCCAGAATGCTTCATCAATGATTCAACGATGCCATCCACACACCATATGTGGGGGAATAAGCAACCAATAAGAACATGAAAACAACATGAAGAAAAAAAAACGTAGGATTGAAAAAAAAAAATGACGACGGTTGGAAATAGGACTTGCATAACATGTTACCTCGCCCCGGGCGTCGCTTCAGGTGATATCTATTTTCAGCACATTAGCGCTCATTCTGTGTGTGATCTGTCTTAGAACCTTCCCCCCCCACACATACACACAGGATAGATAAAACACAGTCAATGATGCGTTTGATTGTATCGACGCTGATACCACGGTTTCTATTCCATTGAGCTATTAAAAAGATTTCAAAGGTAATAATCAGTATTCTGTTATGCCCTACGAATCCTAAAGCGACAAACAAAGCTACTGATACTGGTTATTTTGTATTCTATATTGAGATGATTTATGTAGCTCTAGTAGAAGCGTCCAAGACAAGAAGAAGTCCAAAAGTTAATACTAAATCTATAAATCTCAAACCCATGTACCTGTATTGCTCCCCTTTTTAAAGATAAATGTTTCAAGGCAAAGAAAAAAGAATCGAGTGAATTCGGTTACAAAATAGGATGTGGCATTTACTAATTATTTTTAAAATAATGATAATCAATAATCACATTTTTTTTAAAATATTTAGACTATGAAGTGTTACGAAAGAGGATTACTTGTTAATATATACAAATTAATATATGGATTTGTCGTTTCACAAACATTTGATTTTTGTCCCCCATGCATCATCATTGCACATTTCATCCCAGTCGAGACGGGATCGTTAATTACATAAGCGAAAGGACACATACCGTCTCCAATTGACCACTCATAAGAAGTGGCCGATTTGATCGTAAATTACAGACCAAAAGGGGGGGGGGGGGGGGGGGGGGGGGGGGGGTGTTGCCTGTGTTTCATGTGACGGTGACAACAATGACGACGACGTGTGACCAGAAAGTGTCAATCACGTTGTCCTGTTTTTAACGAGCGAGCCACTCAAGGGAATTAGTAGCAGTGGCTGCAATAATTCAGCCATGGCTACTTTCTATCTATATATAGTCTATATGCCAGGCCTAGCTAAACTTGTTCCCTAACCTCGTTCGGCGGGAGAGAGGGAGGGCCTTTGACTAGAGGGATATCCATGCCCTGTTACTTTTTTTTCAGATATAGCTTTGTCAAATTGTCCTTGTCTTTGTTGTTAGGGTTAGGTGGCACTGTTAACTGACGTACACCGCTCATAGGGAGTAAGAGAGCGGAAATTGCTTTACGCTAGACCAGAAAAACACAACAATTAATTCATCCTCTCGCAGACTCTCCTAGAGGCAGACACCAGATGATGGTTTGGATCAATTTTGATTGGTCTAATAGTGAGGCTAGAGAGATGACTAAAGTTTGAGCTTGCTTGAGGTGCATAATTTGATCTTGGGATGTCTGAGTGGTATTCAAAGCATCGCCCTGACCTATAGGGGGAGAGAGACACAGGGAGAGAGAAAGAGAGAGAGACAGACAGACAGAGACAGACCCAGGGAGAGAGAGACACAGGGAGAGATAGAGACCCAGAAAGTATGAGACCTAGACAGAGAGAGAGGGATAGAGATTGAGAGAGGGAGAGAGATGGAGAGAGGGAGAAAGAGACCTAGGGTGAGAGACAGACCGAGAGAGAGAGACCTAAGGAGAGAGCGAAGAAGAAAGAGAGACAGGGAAAGATCGAGACCCAGAGAGAGGTGACCTAGACAGAGAGAGCAAGAGAGAGAGCAAGACAGAGACAGAGGAAGAGACCCAGACAAGGATAGAGAGAGAGAGAGAGAGAGAGAGAGAGAGAGAGAGAGAGAGAGAGAGAGAGAGAGAGAGAGAGAGAGGACTAAGATTTGAAATTCAAATCCAAAATGTGAGGTTTCATCAGCACTCTGCATACGAAGTGGGGACAAAACTACCGCTCCCAATTCCATCCTAAATGAACACGTCCTTTCTCGCCTTGATGCCAAAAAAACCCCAACAAAAATACAACGCGATCCATAAATGGGAGAAACAAAATCAATCACTACTGCCAGCATGATGGCAAATAAGATTATTCTGGAACATGGGTTATTTTCAAGGGGACGCGATTGATCAACAACATTTTACCCACTATGTAAATTATTCAACCAATAACATATTTGTTCTTGGGAAGATTGCTGGCTTAGGAAAACAAATGGCTTTTGACAAAGTAATTTGGAGGATGTGTCGCCCAAGAAGAAGGAGCTCGAATTGAAACACCCGGCTAAGGAAAAACAGTCGGTGGCAGCCACCTCGAATATGTAACCCAGATATGCTCAACAGCCACATAAAAGACGGATAAAATCAATAACTAAAAACGCACGTAAATGTTCCTACTTTTCAATTTCCAATTTGACAACTCAAATACATTACATTTCCTGAACAGACGCTTCCACAGGGTTTTTGGTTTCTAAGATACGCTACTAACTTTAGCGAAGTAACTCTCAGAGGTTTCATTGGGGGGGGTGGGGTTAGGATCGGTCTGTCAAACCCCCCACTGAATGTAAATTATGCCAGACGAGGGAGGTAGTCGTGGAAACGCTTTACATTTTCACAATTTTTTTATTGTATATTATACTGGAGAGCTGGAGTTGGCGAGGGCCATTATTCTTCAGAACCGTTCATACATATAAACTTCAACTTAAAGTATAAAGGGTACAAAGTATAGGCCCAGCTATACCTGTCACCTAAGTGACAGGTATAACTGACAGGTACACCTAAGTGACAGGTATAGCTAGATATTATATAACTGGTTTTGCTATAGCTAACTTAGGTATGAAGTGTGATATACATATATTACTTCAACTTGGGTATAATGCATGAATACTGGTAAATCATTCAAACTTCTAAAAGTTTACATGATATGTTTATGTTTACAATTTCTACTAAGGTTTACAGTTTAATAATAGGTCTATAACTTCAACATAACTATCAAAATAGATGATATCGTAAAAATGATATCGTAAAAATAATGCTATATACCTTCAACTAAGAAATAATGAATAAATATAGGTAGACTTATATAATTTCAAGTTAAACATGACTTCAGTTTAGGTATTCAATAGACAGTGAATATACAGTAACTGCAATTTAGGTTTATTCAGGTATAGTGCATAAATATATCGTTAACTTCAACTGAAGTACACTTGGGAATAATGTATAAATTTAGCCACATCACTTCAAAGATATGTCCTTTTTTTCCTTTTTTTTTAAGCCGTATTAAGTATGCGCCAGAAAATGAACCAGTTCACTTTCCCGGGACGTTTGTCTCCGTCGCGTCGTGCGCGCGTATCGCAGGTCAGCATTTCGCCGGCGTAGGTGTGCCATAACACACTTTGATGTGAAACAAAAGACGCCACAGCTCCTCACCTTCTTCTCTATTCTCTCCATCCTTTCTTTCCTAATACATTAAGCTCCACGCCATTAATTCACCGTCACTGTTTTCTTAAAACAAGAGATGCTTTCGCAGTCAAAGCATGTCAGCGTCTCTTGTACAATCACGCGCGTGCGCATACACAAGCACACACCGACACGCATACATACACACACACGCACACACACGCGTATGCACGTGACACTGATATGGTCCAATTGTGGCCCATGTACCAGGTTATGCTGTGGAGGCATGATGGGAATAGCAGATAGCAGCAGTGTGTGGGTGTGTGTGTGTATATGTGAGCATGTGTGTGTGTGTGTGTGTGAATGTGTAAGTGGATACAGTTTCCCTCTAATTATTCACTCAATCTTTGAAGGGGTTGACAAGTGTGTGTGTGTCTGTGTGTGTGTTTGGGGGGGGGGGGGGGGGGGGGGGGTTGGGGGGGGGGGGGAGAGATATGGAGACATTATGAAGACAATTGTGACAAGTTAAAAACCAACACCAGCATATTTTGACGTTATTTATTTTTTACTTACGATAGTCATTTCTACTTATAACTCAGAACACTGTGTATCTTTTAGGACAAATCAGTGTGGGTGTGCGTATGTGTGTGTGTGTGTGTGTGCGTTCGTGCGTATTCATATCCATGCCAAGTAGATTTTTAATGCCCATCTGTATTTGAATGTTTGGATATGTACCAGACTACAAATCCCCCAAATATATAATACATCCTATATTGGGAAGGTATCCAACAGCAGAAAAAACCCCAATAGGCGGTCAATAAAAACAATAGCAAATTTAGTAAAAAATAACGGCCCCAGTCCGGTCTCTGGTCAGTCCAAGTGCCTTCCTCCGATTCTTTCCTCCTCGCTCACCTTCAAACGATCTGCTCCACTTTGTCTTTTTTATTTCAGGAGTGGGTCAAACTGCATGGGAAAACGCGGCCATTCAATGACCCCCTCGAATCACCTGCGGCCTGTTTATCTTGTCCCCCTTATCTCACTGTCCCTTTGCTGTCTCTTTCCCTGATGTATTTTCCCACCACAGCCCCTAACAGCTACCCCACCCCACCCCTGTGTAGCATTAGATATGCTAGCGGGGGCCCCAACGGGATTTCTTGTTCTTGATGATTAGCATTGTGCCGATATTACGTGCCGCTACATGGGTCGTTGAAGGTGAGAGGCAGAAGTTGTTTTTTTGCTTGTTGGTTCACTGCATTCAGTAACATCTTCCTAACGTGGAAGATGACGTGTCGTACAAATGAACCTCCTCAAAATGTAACTACACCCTGAAATGTAGTTAAGCATGTTGCGCAACATCAAATATAATAGTAAAACCATTATCTCAGATCCTTTATCTCGATGCTATCATATATCTGTCCAACTTGTAAAATACAATAAATGTGTGTACAGCAAAATTACAAATTGCGAAGACTTTGAGAAACACTGTGGCCTCGGTCAAGACGCTGGAAAGCTTCTACCCGACAGTTAAATGCAGTCAATATCTCTTTATGGCCGTTCTAAAAACAAACAAACAATTAAAGTAACGTTGTTGCTTCAATCATTAATCGACCCCTCCGCGCGAAACAGCAGACAATATCGGCACAAAAAAAAAAAACGCTTGCGAGGTGAACCGAGACTCCTCGCTGTTAACGAGAAAAAAGCACCTCGTTATAACGGAGAGAGGGAAAAAAAGCGAAACGGGATCTCGTCGAAACGGGGGGAAAGGTCCCTTGATAACGAGATGCAAGGTTTATTTGTCAGGTGGTGGCACCGGTGCGCAATAAGGTGTCAGTTAAGTTATCGGTGTAGTGACGCAGCGAAAATAACTACCACACACATACACCTTTATACTGTACAAACATTGTCACACAAATAGGAATCCAACTGACACACACACAAGTATACACACACAAAACAATCATGTATTTTTAGTCTCTATGTGTGTCAGACTGTGCATTTCATCATATAGTTTCGTCGTCTTTTTCAAATAATGACATTTTTCATGTATCTCTGTCGTCTCTCTCTCTCTCTCTCTCTCTCTCTCTCTCTCTCTCTCTCTCTCTCTCTCTCGCTCTCTCTCTCTCGCTCTCTCCTGGGTATTCGCTCCTGGAGTAGGTGGGTGTGTAGGATGAGGCGGGGGAGAGCAATGGAGAGTCACCCTTCCCAGCATGCTTAGGGAAAGGGCCACCTCTTCCGTCCCTCAGGATTTGGAGATGTAAAAAAAAAAAAAAAAAGATGACCTCGCTGCCCTTCTGTGTAACCCCCCCCCCCCCCCCCCCCCCCCCCCGCCCCACACACACACACCCTTAGGGAGCCCATATCATTCTAATTATTTTATACTACATTTTATTTATTCACGTTATTATCATTATTATTCTTGCCGGGTCCTAGCTACAGCATAAAGGCCCATTTATACTCCACTTCCGTACGAAAATAGACACGTCCGTGTGAAGTGTATCGTATCCGTCGGTGCCCACGTACTTCCATACGTCCTTTGCGTTGGCATGGATACGTCATCCACTCGAGGCGACGGTGGAGGAGGTCGTAATGACGCACATCTTTTGAGAGGCAAGAGCGCGAGGCAGCGTTGGTCTGTGAGGCCTTTAAATACATGTGTGGCCGTATGTAGCCGCCACACAGCTATGCTGTGACAGCATAGCTGTCACAGGAAGAAACACCACGTCAAAAAATGTGCGTGACGGTGCAAACTTTACATTTTCAGCGGAACGCGTGGAGCACGGCCGTCGGCGTCGGTCTCGGCGTGAAAGGTTTGAACGCGAATATTCGTCATCGAATATATTTCGCATTTTCCTTTCGTTTTTTTTTTTTTTTTTCCGGTTTCGGCCCTGGTGTGTAAAGGCCTTTATAGACCCACACACGGCTGTATAATGCGCCTGGATGAGTGGAACGGACACGCCTTCACACACACACAAAACTGGTTTAAACAATGTTTTTCAAATATAGTGTGCGTCTCTTGATGTGTAGAGAGAGAAAGAGAGAGAGAGAGAGAAAGAGAGATTTTAAGGTCTCTTGTTATTAGAATCATGTTATTATCTTTTGGGGGAAGAGGATTTAATAATATACATGTAATAAATACGCTTAATAAACGTTGATTAAATACAACCTCATTTGGACCGCCGCCATAATTAGTGACAGGGGACATGATCAAATGATTGATTGCACTCATCTAATCTAAACACACACACACACACACACACAGGACGATGATGCAGGTGCCGAGAGTAGTATTAATCAAGACGAATATGGAAGAGCTTTAAAACACACCTAACCCTAACCCCGACTTTATTGTACACTCATTTAAAAAAAAAATGTTTTGCTATTCATAAACTAAACAAATGTAGGTTGTCCCAGTTGAAAATGATCATAGATCATGTTTTTTGAATCTGTCACAGTTAGTAGGTAGGCCCCAATTTCAGCCACTTCGGAGGAGTGCACCAGCGAACTCGTTCCCAGCGTCACCCATGTGTTTGCCAGGAAGACGAGACAAGAGAGAGAGAGAGAGTTTGCATTCGAGCTCCTTGCCAAACGTAGGACATCCTTCTCTGCTGGCGTCGCGTGAACTGCGAGCCATTGCGCTCGCTGTTGTGCACCGGGTGCAACATCCAATCGGACCTGGCTTTGCTAACCTTTAAGGCTGGCCAGCCCCCGTCACAGCTAGACATGGACGTAAGCGCCGGAGACAACTAAATATAAATATCAGTGTGTGTGTGTGTGTGTGTGTGTGTGTGTGGGGTGGGGGAAACAACAAAACACAAACCGAACCGATGTGCGTTATTGGTCTGCTTTCCATCCATGTGTTATTTATTTACAGATGATGAAAAAACACAAAAAGTACATCTCCTCAAAAAAAAACCTGGACAGGTTTTGCCAAGGAGCCAACTGCCAATCAACAAGTGTGTCTCCGGATGCCGAATGCACCACCGACACGGGTGTGAAATGCACGCCAAGGCAACGATTTCTATTTTCGGTCGAAGACAGGCGCTACAACATGTTTTTTTCCCCGAGTAGTCGTCGAGCAACACCGTGTTTTTTTTTTTTTCAGCCGCGTCAGTGGCTCAGCACCGTTTGTACACGTGGTGTTTCCCCCCCCCCCCCCCCCCCACCGTACATCTTGACACATCTAGGTCACAAAAGGCCAATGCGAATTACACATTTCATGCTTAAAAGCACGACATATATAGAGGGTATTTTCTTTGACACTTTGAAAGACGGCATCGGGTTTTTGTCTTCGGAGACGGGCGGCTTGCCTCAATAGAGGACGTCATGAAGAAATGTGATGTGGCCCTAGACACAACAGTAATAGTGGAAGGAAGGAAGAATAAAGACAACAACTAAATTATACGGCAATGATGAACGTAAACCTGGAAGGAAATGACTTTTTGTTACAGAACATTGTGGATCATACATATTATCAATAAGTAGGACCAAATTGGCTGAAATTGGCTGGGTTATTAGATGGAGCTGGGTGGATGGATGGATGGATGAATGGACAGATGAGATGGATGGATAGTTAACTATATTACTTGTTGCTTTGACTTTATTCGTTTGTCCAGTAGGAAATTACAGTGCCAGGCAGCTGCCCAATAAAAGAAACAGAATATACATACAGTATGTACGTATAATTACACAAATATAAACAACTAAATAACAAGTATATCTTTAAATTGTATAACTATTCTTAAAACTCTTACACCATTTTCTCGGTAACAACAATAGACCACTACTCTGTTGCCCCCCCCCCCCCCCCCCCCCCCACATCCTCAATCTCTGCAAAAATTGTGCACAAATGTACGGGTGTGAAAAGCATGGCGCCATTTTCCCCCCCCATCTCCCTTAATTATCCCTGATGAATTCCACCCCGTCTGACTACCTAGCGACAATCGCAAGCTACAGCGCGGTCAATGAGACGGAAACCCAATAACGGTGATGCTGCCATTAGCCTGCTTAAATAATAACCTTGTCTTTAAAACCACGCTAACGAATGGCATAGTTTTCTGTTTGTTTCGTTCCGGTTTGGAGGGTATAGTGCGGTTTTCCTCGCTAGATTGGCAATGATTCAGTGTGTTTTGTTTTGCGAGCGAGTTCAAAGCAGTATGGAATGAGATGGCTTTAATTAATAATCACCCTAATTAATCTCTTTCGTTCGTTTCATTTTCTTAAAAGGTCTAAAGGAATTTGTTAATTGGAGAAATAACTTAGGCACTAGTGGGATGTGTCGTTATTCCAGAGCTTATTCCATCACCTCGGCTGATGTTTTTTTTTTGATGATGATGATGATGATGATGATGATGATGATGATGATGATGATGATGAGGAAAGCGTACGAGGAAAGTCATTAACTATTTATTGGTTTCGATCAAGCATGTATGGAACTTTTCGAACTGAAGTCCGAGCAATTATGTTGACTTCAGAACTAAACTAATGTGAAAATGAAGTTGTGGTTTATTTTCTTACCCCTTAGACATACATCTAGGCCTACTAAAGCTAGGCAATCAAATTCAGATAGGGCACTCAAGCCACCACCCATATTGTAATTAGCTTCGATTAGCTTCTAAAATTAGCTGCTTAAGGGTATACTAAAATAAATCATTATATTATTATAGTAATTACATCAGGGTGCATTGGCAAAAAACACATATTAATTGCTACAAATTGCAATCAATTTTCAATCAGATTATTTTTATCTAAGCAGGTTGTGATGTGTGTGCCCCTATATCAGACGATGTAATCATCATCATCATCATCATCATACAAACTCAAAATGTGTTAAATTGTTCTTAATGTAGAGGGCCCACAAACACTTTAAAGAACATCAGGATTTTTGTATGTATGTATAATTACACTGTGTTGTACACAGACTGTAGAATAATATACATTTGGTTCTGTGCAGCTCAATTTATATATAAATATTATATATACATATTTTTATATACATTTATATTTATTACACAGCTTTGTTGAATACTCAATTATGATTGGTCATTTACAGCATGCTGCAGTCTGTTATTTCTGAATAGCAGACCGCTGCTATGAATAACAGACCGTTGCTATGGACGCTAAGCAGAAGCAATAAAATAATTTTTAAATCAATAAAATAATTTGAGATTTTGTGTCCAATTATTGATTTCATTAGTAAGTAGCCATGTTATAAATGTCGCGAATGACATTGCGGTCATTAAGTGTGTCTGACAATCTCATGCCGCGTTCAAGACTTCGGAAACTGGGAACTCAGAGATTTCCGACTTCCGACATCTTGTGTTGGGGGGACATGGATGTCCAAAGGAAGTTCGGCATTGTGTGGCTCATTGCTGAATACAATAAATATATGCAATATATGCTTTTGAACATATGAAGAAGAGAAGAGAGGAGACGTTTGTAAAGATTAACAACACATACTGCATAATTACACATCAAGTTATGTGTTAAAACGTCATCAAACACTTATAATAGTGATGAAGGCCACCATGTTTGATGTTGTTACTGATGTCAAGTCCAACAAACCGGAGCTCTGAAATGATACCAGAATTTTCCGACCAGTAATTGCGAATTAGACAACCGTTCAATTAATTTTTAACAAGTCGGAGCTCATTTTGTCAGATTTCCGAGTTGTCTTGAACGCTATATCACTGTTGCATTTCCGTTATTATTTTAGACCGCCGATAGATGATACGTCTAACATGCACACTAATCATTGTCATTTAACTTGCATGTTGCATCACAAATTAAAATGAGGAAGGGAGAGGAAGGGGTGAACTTAAGTGTGAAATTACCAACAAGACGTCTTCAGGCGTCACGCGTGTGGAAGAAGACAAATTCATTTCCTGGTGATTATGATAAATGCAATTTTTTTTCAGTTTAAAAAAAAAAATGTCATGATGATTCAGCACGTTTTGTGATAAGATGGATGGAATCAATCTGTTAAATAAGATTCAAATGTTACCCATAGTGTGACCTTTATAATGTGCTGGGACACGCCTGGGGTACTTTTTATACTTTATAGCTAATAATCCGTTGGTTGAAATTTTTGGGGGGCAAAGATGTACGTGTTGGATTTGCATATGTGGGCCTTTATTTTTTTGTAGTCACCATCTTTTAAGCCTTGCTGAAATCCCGAAAACAGAAATGTAGTTAATTATTACATTTTTAAAAGCGATTAAAAACCAAACATGACCAGAGGGCTGAAATAAAATGTCAATTTTTTTTATACAACACCAGTCATTCTCATTGGACTGCGTATTATGTCTTCATGTTTTGGTGCATATTTCTTGCCTTTACATGTTTTCCTGAATACGCCCGCAACTCAGCGCGCCGCATTACCATGCAACAGATTGCATTGATTGCAAAGTCTAATTGAAAGAAAAAGCACATCTGCTCGCCCCCCCCCCCCCCCCCCCCCCCATGCATAAATTGGCATCTGTGCCCCACTTCAACCTCATCAGGAAAAGGGAAAGACAAAATGCACTCTCTCTCTCTCTCATTCTCTGCCGATGTCGACTAACCACTTACCTCTGCACTCAATCACGCTGTTTCGCGGGCCAATGGAAGAGTCAACAGAGCACTGGCAGTTGGTATAGGAAGATGGAAGATGCACCCGCCCCCCCCCACCCGACCCCAACCGGCCTCCTCTCTCCCGTCTCCCCCCCCCCTTTGTACCAAGTGAAAGTGAAAGTCAAATGGGAAGGTCTGTTTTCTTTTGTCGCAATGAGCGTTAACGCGTCGTCGTCGTCGTCTGCCGCCGTCTGGGCGCAGACGGACAGCGAAAAGGAAACAGGGAAACTAGGGGTCTTGAGCTTTTTTTGTTGCCTCGCAGCCGTTCTGAGTAGGCTAGTGTGAGCAGACAATAGGAATACGCTTGAGTAATGCAAATAAGTATATCAACGCACGTCCCAGAATGCACCTGGGGGGAGGGGAAAGCAGCGTGACTCCGCAGTCTGCAGCGCCAGAGAACCTGCCGTGTCTAATAGGGTTAGGGATTTTTTTTTTTGCTCGTCCCCCATGTATTCTCCACCCGGCGCTGCTGGAGAACACCACTTTAAGCATAGCATCAGATCATCTTTTAAGCCTTAAAAATGGCCTCAAATCATGGTCTGAAGACACAAACAGTAGGGGCTTGTTCCCCCCCCGAAGCCATGTTCCCACCTCCCACTGCTAATGTGTAGTCAATTGGTAAGCCCTGCGACGTTTTGTGTTTTTTTGTTCGCCATCGAGGTCAACTCAATATCTGGCAACAGATCTCACATCTAAACAGTATTTAGATGTGAGTTGGGTTTTTTTTTACTTCTTTTTTTTTTTTTTTTTTAATCTGCTGTTGGTAACGTGAGAGTCGTGAAGTAGAGAGGGAGCAGAAAACAGCAGAATAGGATAGAGCCGGATTATAGATATTTGGGTCAGAATGATGGTGAGATGTTCATTTTACATGGAAACGAAATAATTACAAATCTTAATTGATCCTAATATGGATGAAAAGCTGACAATTACATCAAGTATAACCCAATCTGGCAACATACCGTATCCACGTGTCAAGGAAAAGGTCAACGTTGTTATGATGAGTCATACAAAAATGTGTGTGTGTGTGTGTGAGGGGTCGTCTAGGAACAGTTCATTATTTTGGGGTGTTAAGAGGACAAACATCGACAACCCGTTGCAATGCAATCGCCGCGGAAACTCAAACGTGTTTTGACCCCAAAACTACCCTCAAACCGAGTTTGCAGGGGAGTTCGTCAATTCAACTAGATGCTCTTTCTTCGCGGACACTTACGTTTCCGTCCCCCCCTCCGACTCCCCCGTTGGGATTGATACTTTCGCTATTAGTGGTGCAGGAATGAGTCCTAAAACCCAGAAAGACTGTACGTTAGCATGTTGGCACTTCCAGTTCCCTCGTCCCGAAATTAATGGGATGTTTGAATGGGTTTTTGCTTAGATGGCTGAAATAAGGTGTGTGGTTTTACACAAGCTTAAGACATTGCCACGTTTTGGTGTATGACATAAAGGGCCCTATCATGCACTCAGCGCAATTGACTTTGTACACTGGCGCTTGTGCAATTCCTATTTTGCACCCGACGCACATTGGAATTTTCCCTCGCAAGGCGCAAGTCCTTAACTTAGGGAATGAACTTGCGCTCCGGGGGCGGTTCAGCGAAAACAGGAGGCGTGTCCCGGCGCAAACGTTCCCTGGTGCTATTGTGACATGCTGGCTCAACGCATGAAACATGAAATGGGGAGACCACGCCGTATTTCCAACAATAATAAAGAATTTATTATATAATGAAAATAGTTTTAACAAAGACTAAAGAATAAAGTAGAATAATAAAGATAAAGAAGTGTAGTGTAAGTCAGTGTAGTATAATTAGCCAAATGGTGTCGTGCAAAGTCAGTCTCGGGGTTCAAACAAAAGACAAAGAAAAGCCAAAACGCCGGGAGGAGGGAGCAGCCTGGTTTGTCTGCGAGCAGAGGTTTTTATGCTGCTCGTCATTAGGCCGTTAATCCAATACACCTGGAGTCACCTGCTCACAAGCACAGAGGGAGAGAGCACAGGCCGCACCAGCATGGGCGGAGTTACAGACCCTATGAGGTCGTCACACTATTCTGCAGTTTCAGAAAACAATTGCGCCACAGACCAGGAAAAACCGAGTCTAAAGTCAGTGGCACTTATTCAGACGCTATTTTAAGGGCGCATGCTTGGCCATAATCAGGGGAGGGGATGCGCGATTGTTGACGTGGGGGGGGGGGGGGGGTTGCGGTCCAAAACTCTGGACCGGCCCAAAAATAATAATACACAAAATACAAAATAAAATAAAAAAATAATTACGGCCGGACGGCTCGGCCTGAAATCGTCCGGCCGTTAGGGAAATCTCCCGAACCTCCCTATGGCAGCCCGTCCCTGGCCATAGTGTAGTGTACAACGTGCATACACTTTGCTTCTCTCATCTACAAGGAAGCAGTTCCCATTTTTGCAAACCATACATACAAGCAAAAATATTACCACATATGTGAAAAAATAGACATAAATCTAGCGTACACAGTTACCCAAAAATATTCAGGCTAATAGTAACGATGGATCAAATTAACCTGTTTGACCAATAGTCGCAAGACACATATAAGGACACCAGGATGTAATCGAAAACACACAGAAACAAGCGGTGTAGGCTAACTGAAAGAATATTCGGCATACTGAAAATGCGCTTCAGCTTATTTGACAGAAGAGCTGCATCATCTGTAAGCAGTGCTTGAAGTGGGCCGGCACTTTTTCTTGCGTACCGGCACTTGTCATAGGCTGCCCCCCCACCCCCTCGTCGGTCATAGGTCCGGGGTGGGTTATGATCGCGCCCCCCCCCCGTCGACAATCGCCCCCCCCCCCCCCCCGCCACTTATTTTTGTCCACTTCAAGCACTGTCTATAAGCAAAGTAATCTCGGTCTAATGTTAGACCACATTGCAAATATATCACCATGCATTCAAAACCTCGTGATTCAGTGAGAGTGAGGCCAAAACATCGGAAAGTCTTTGTGACATTTCTTTATTTACATTTTGTCAACGGAAAATGAAAAGCTGAAAAGATTTAAACAGAAGAACGAATTATTTTTCCCTCTGATGGGCATGCGCGCGCTACGGCGGGATTGGACACATCTGGGTCCAGTAGTGGCGATGCGCGATGTGCTATGTGCCATGGAACAAGCGCGCCTGCATTTAAAGGGAATGTGAGCCGACGCTCTGATTGGTTTATTGCACGTTACGCCCAAACCACACCTATGACTAATGTAGCTACTTCAGACCAACCCATTTTAGATTTGCGTTGGGCGCAAGAGTCATTTATCCCGCCGGCATAATAGCAACAGCGCCCAAGATCCGCCCACAAAGCCACTTGCGCTTTGCGTTTCATACTTGCGTTTCAGACCGGCAAAATAGGGCCCAAAATATGTCAGTAAAAATCCCACTCGTGAATTTTGAAGCTTTTACGTGTCTTAAAAAAATTCCGGCGATTGCATTTACGCTTCAAAAATCATAAAAGTAGTGTTCATTGGTGAAGATTATCTCGCTTAACAAAATGTGTGAGCATCATAAACTTTTTTGTTTGCCTTATTTTCTGGAATAATGCAAAATCCAATGGAAAAAACCCCATTGGCTTGTTGTCAAGGGAACCCAGGGCGACGCTCACTTCCGGGTTGGCCTACAAAAATGTGTCATCCCTGCTCCACTCTATAGCAATACGCCGTGAATGACTACTACATAATCCTCTCCGCTCATGCCATTGGACAGATTGATCCAGGGGGCTGGGGGGGGGGGACATAGGGGCATTAAGGTCAACCAGGTATTGACCCTGTGCTCCACCACCATCTCCGCGGCGGACAGCCCTCCCCCTGAGGCCCCTTGGGCAGCCTCGGCGGCGGAGAAACAGCTGTGGCGAGCGATCAGAGGGCTGTCATCGATGACTTTCGACGCCGACACTTAAAAATACGTCGATACAACGTCAATATTGTAAAATCGATGCATGTTTTTTTTGTTTTTATTTATTTATTTTTTCCTAAACTGCAATTCGTTCAATCCAATTAATTTCCACAAACGTCTTCGACTTCGATACCGCAACGTAATTGCTGCGTTCACGTCGGTGGCTCCTGGCGGCCTCCTGTCCACACCTACAGATTTGAAAAAAAAAAACCATTGCGGCTGCAGCAGAGTCAAACGGGGTATGGGAATACTTTCAATTAGCAGACCGCAATGTCCGGGGTGTCTCGCGGCAGCGCGGCCCGCCATACATGCGACGCGCAGTAAATAATACGGACGCTATTATTGAAAAGGTGGACCGCCAGAGAAAAGGACGAAAAACACAGTGGGCTGATCACACAGGCGGTGTGGCTGTGTGATCAGCCCCTAAATGAAACAAATGGCCGACGCGTTATTATTAAAAAAGGGAGCGCTTTTTGCCATTGTGGCGTCTAAACACCCTCATTATCAAAGTAACAATCGCTTGTTTGGGTAGCGTTAGGTGTCGAATGCGACGAACGAATGTGGATTCGAACATGCGGCACGACGGCGTGGGCTTGTTGGGGGATGTATACCTCAGCTAATTATTGAATTGCCGCGCCTTACGTTAAGCGTACGTCTCTGCCACCCGAATGGATTTGTACGCTTTTCGGATGACAATGTATCATTAGGATGAGTCGATCAATACGAGAATCAATAGAAAAATAATCATTAGCGGCCCTGGACTCCTGTGTGGTTGTGGTGGTGGGGATGATGGCGTGCGAGTGTGCGTGTGTTTGTGTGTGTGTGTGTGCGTCTCTCAAAATGGTTTAATGATACAGAAGCAGGACGGCGGGGGGGGGGGGGGGGGGGGGGGGAGTGGAAGTGGAAGAGGTGTCTATTGGGAGTGGAGGGCAGGGGGGTTGGGGGGGGGGGGGGGCGGTCTTCAATAGACCCCCAGAGACAGCGTCGATGACTCAATCCTTCATTTCTAGTGCCAGGTGCGCGCGGCGAGAGCGTAATTGCTCTGTTCTCGCGGCGGGGCTCTCAGATTGCTCTGAGAGATGGGGACCGGGTTGGTGACAAAAAAAAAAACCGAGGCGGTCGGTTTGTGTGTACAGCAGCACACAGGGCTTCTCCCAAACCCGCCGTCAACGCGCGCACATTATAAAAACAATTAAGGGTTTATTGGTGATGGTAATATGCGACTTAGACGCTGCGAGGACGGCGAACGGCAATTCGCCGAGCGCGATTGGCCACTCCAGCGCCGGCATTTCGATCCAGTTGGTTTAGACGCGCATTAGGCGCAATTAGGAGGTTTTTATTGGCGACGCCACTTCACTACATCACGGCGAAACGAGACGCGGCGAGGATGGCTAACGATCGCCGAGCTCCTCGATGCTAAGTGCGATTAGCCTAGCCCCGCTGGGTGGGGGGGGAGAAACAGATTCCCGCTGTAATTAGCTTGGGGCGCTCGTCGAATATTTTCGCCACCGCGCGTCGTCGACGTCGACGAGCCGTTGTTTTAACGCGGCGCGCGCGGTGACGAGTCGGCGGCGTTCCCGCGTCGAGACCCGCATCCTATTTTGTATCGATATTTTGATAGTTTGATAGCACATATGATATCAAGGAGTTAAATAGAAAGAGGAGGAAGAGCAGGAGGAAACGGCGATTCGCCCTGACATTTTGGCATTTTACGGCCGACAAGTTTTCTTTTTTTTGGGGGGGGGGGGAGGGGGATTTTTGACTGATTGAACATGGGGGTGGGGGTTTAACCGCGTGTCTTCATTTACGCACGCCGCGCGTTTGCGGTTTTGTTCTGCGATGTGATTTTCAGGTCACTGGGAAGGTCTAGGCTAATTGGGGACATAAATTACCCCCGCAGGTGAATGCTGCATGAAACCTGCGCTTGGACTGACATTCAGCGCGTCTCTCTCTCTCTCTCTTGTCCCCCCGTAATTACGCTCGTACCAAGAAAAAGGAGAAAAAGCGACAGACGCTTCGGCGGGGCTAACACACGTGGCTGTTAACTGCTTCCCCCCTTCGCGATTTCATAGACCCGCGCGGCAGTTATCTTCACCGCACTTTCAAACAAAACAAAAAAGACGATAATTAGCAGTTAAGAAATGATTGACGCCCGAGATGCGAACTACTTTGGCTAAACGGTTATTCTTTGGCGTGGGGGGGGGGCGCGCTTGAATCTTCGCGCTAAATGTCAGCAAGGTTTTACGAGATCGATGGTTGTCGCTTATTTCATGTATAAGTGTTTGCGGCCCCTCGCACATAGATTATGATTGCGGCAGTGTGTCTCATGCATATTGTAGTGCTTTGTGCGAAGCTTAATTGCGGTGTGGGCGAGTCACTGTCGACACGAGGCCCCCCCCCGCGCGCGCACGCACGGATTGGACCGATCCATTTGTTGGTAGTTGCAAGGTATGGTTGCGCCTTCAGAAATCTTAAAAAAAAAAAAAATTTACGACTGTACCTTCGTTCAGCATTTTCATTATATTGTTGTTAATTCAAACCAATGTTGCACACACATGCACTAACACACACACACATAACCACACACTGACAAAAACGATCTGTAAACTATCAAAAATAATTGTATCCCTTTCATTGCAACTCTTGTTTGCTTTCGAAATATAAGTTCATACACTTAGACACACACACACACACACACATATACATGCATACACACATGCATACACTTAGATACCTAAACGTACACACACACACACACATATTCATGCACACACACACACACACATGCATACACTTAGACACATATACATGCATACACACATGCATACACCTAGATACCTAAACGTACACACACACACACAAATATTCATGCACACACACACACACATGCATACACTTAGACACACACACATATACATGCATACACACATGCATACACCTAGATACCTAAACGTACACACACACACACACATATATTCATGCACACACAAACACACATGTATACACTTAGACACAGACACTTAGATACACACACATACATACATATACACAAACACACACCCACACATCCACACAACACACACACACACACAAACCTGTGTACAAACACAAGAAGCGAAGCCACTTCTCAGAGGCTCTGTCGGTGCAAAGTGACGGATGCCGTCATTTTGACAGGCAGAGTAATTCCACCTCTGTTTTCCCGCCACAACATCCTCCCACCCCCCCACACACACCCGCCCTGGACCACTCCCATCACTCACCATTACGCCCCCCCCACACACACACACACACCTCCACACACACACACACACACACACACACACACAGACCCCTGTGTTGTGGCAGCGCTTTCCACTTTGTTTAGCAAATGAAATGCTTTTCCACCTGGGTGCACGCTAGAAATAGACGCGGAGGTGCCCAGGCCCGGCCGTAGGTCACCGGTTGAGACGACACAGACGTGGGAGAGTGAGTGAGTAAAACTTTATTTATAAAGCACTTTTTGTTTTTCCGACAGGGGTTACAAAGTG
>JAOPHQ010005696.1:390000-407500 GCA_030340625.1 Merluccius polli
ATAATTTATATTCCTGTCCAAACCCACCCGTACGCTGACATTTGAACGGCGCTATAAATGCTCGCTGCTGAGAAAGAGCTGTAGGAGGTTAAGAAAATATCCCAGGAGAAAAACAGATGCTAAACAAATACGTCGGCGAAAGTATTTCTCAAAGCCTTGTAAGGAAATGACCTGAAAAGGACCTGCAGATTTGAGGGAAAAAAATACGTCTAGCTAACGCGCTGAACGTCAATCGAGCAAACCGAGACAAACCAATTACGAAACATGGACCATTGAACGAAGGCATTAGGCCTACTGATCCGTACCGTATTTCTTTGTGAACTTATTGTTTTGCCGTCTCACGGTTAACTCGTAATTTTCAAGTTTCTCCTCTCACGTAGTTCACATTAAACATGCACGCGCTACAATACCCTTCAATCCGGAAATCCCTTTTGTTCGTTCGCGGTAATTCTTATTTTTACGTGATGCTGACGGCTCACTGCTTTCATAGCCCTGTATGCAAAAAAATTACACTATTAAAAGCACACACAAGTAACGGGAAACGTTGAACAGACAGGAAGAAAAAGGTACGCTGGAGACATGGTACGTGCACATACATACATGCGTGCATGCGTGTCGGACCATACCGACACGCATGTGCGCTGGTGCTCTGCTGGTCTGCTGGTCTCCGGCGCCTTCCTGGCTCGACATGCAGATGGTCATATTCTTTATTTTGTCTCGCAAAACAAGGTGCGCAGTCTGCTGTCCGATATACAACCCACGCTTTCCGGGGGTTTCACTTATGCATGTATGTATGTGTGTGTGTGTGTGTGTGTGTGTGTGTGTGTGTGTGTGTGTGTCTGTGTCTGTGTGTGTGTGTGTGTGTGTGTGCAGATGTCTCTGGGCTCAGGCTTTGATATAAGTAGAGAAAGATCAAGGGCATCTCTCTCTGTCTCTCTCTCTCATTCTCTGGTGTTGCTGTGTGTGTGTCTGCCTCTCTCTCCGTTTCATTCTGTCTCCCTCGCTCTGTTGTGCTCGCTCTCTCTCTCTCTCTCGCTCGTTCTCTGGTGTCTGTCTCTCTTGCTCTGGTGTGCTCTCTCTCTCTCTCTCTCTCTCTCTCCCTTTCACTCTGTCACTCTGTCTCTTTAGCAGCCTCTTTTTCTATCCCCTTTATCCCTCTCTCTCTTTCCATTTCTAACCATGTCTCTTCATCTCTGCTTCCCTCTTCATCTCGCTCTGGTTTTCCTGTTCCTCCTCTCTGTCATTATCTCTCTCTCTCTCTCTCTCTCTCTCTCTCTCATACTCACACACACACACACACACACTTTTCACAGCATTGCTCTCATTAGCCATGTGTTCACAGGTGTGTGTGTGTGTGTGTGTGTGTGTGTGTGTGTGTGTGTGCGTGTGTGCGCGTGTGCAATGAGGCTATAATTTTTCTTCAATGACGCCATGCAAAGCTAAAAAAAACAAATTGGTGTTTGTATTTTGACTCTGACTGTAATTACTGTACACCATATGGCTCTTGTAGACTTGCTGTTTAACAATATGTATATATTGCAGATTCAGTATTATATAATCATCATCTTAGTGCCACCTGTCTGTTATTCTTGGCTATTGTAGTTCATTCCTGTCCAGTTCAATTCTGCCATTTTTGTAGTTCTTTAAACTTTTCCCTTGATTTTGTAGGTTTTTCCCCTTGGTATCACCCATGCTGTGTTCTAATTGGCTCGATTTCCTTATCCTGACATAGTTAATCTATAAAGTACACTATTTATGGAACAGATATAGGGGGAATTCAGACAGTAATTATGCACCGAAAATCCATCTGCATGACATCTATTGGCATAAACAAGCTGTCACGTGTTAAATGTCACGCCAATTCTTGACAGCTCATTTGTATAAATAACCTGCATGTGCCGGACCAACTCTATTGGAAGAATCCGATGGCCAATGAAAACCGCCATTTGCCTCCTTTGGATATAGTGTGGAAATAAGCGTGCGTCGGTGGTACACGGTGCATTGTGGGTGTGAGTGGGCATTATGCATTAAATAGTACGCTAACATAGGGAACCAGATTCGTACAATCACATTTAATACAGCACTACAAAATGGTGGCGCCCTTTAATAGTCGACTTACTATATAGGGCACAAGTGGCAGCTATAACCCCATCACTTATTTGTCATTTGTATTTCCAACTATGTGCACTAATGACTTGACATTGCAATAATTGTGTGCAATAATTCCACTGTGCAGTACTCCGGTACTAATTGCATATACATTTCAACTTATATTCTTGCATTGCATCCTATTTCTCAGTGTTATTATTTGCAGTGTTTATATATATGGTTGTCATGATGCACATTTTTACATATTCCTTATAGTTCTTATTTGTTATTTTTCTTTTTTTCTATATATGTGGTTGTTATATATTGTATATAATATAATTCACAGATCTTTACATACTCCTTATTCTGTTATATTATTACTGTTATCTTTGTATTTAGTTATATATTGTAATATAATGCACATATTTTTACATAATTTCTCAGATACACTGAACGTCACCCTGAGACATAATTCAGTTTACCACAGGTAATATCACTAGCGTTAGCATATAGCATAAATACAAGTGTGCCCCCAGAGACACATGTGTGGGTGTGCGTTTGAAATCGCTTCCATCTCCAAGATCCAAGAAGACACATCTAAGCTAGGGGCCCCGGGGTTCAGGGGCCCCTCCCCGAGTCCCAGTGCTTAAATAAGGCCGTCAAACGCCCGCCACCGACGGCAACTTCACCATCGACCGCGTCTCACACCCGCCGGCCAACTAGCATCGAGTGGCGCGGCTAACGATTCATCACATGTCAGTCTAAGACCCCATCAATAACGGGCCCTCACACACACATACACGAACATACATGCACACAAACACACACACACACACGTGCATAAACACATACACGATCACAAACACACGTGCATGCACGCACACGCCACTTGGGGCGATCTGTCTGTCTATTTATCTATCTATCTTGTCATCTGTCTGTCTGTTTTTTTCTTCTTTCTGTAGATCTATCAATCTGTCTGTCTGTCTGTCTATCTGCCCCCCCCCTCTCTCTCTCTATCTCTCTCTCTCTCTCTCTCTCTCTCTCTATATATATATATATATATATATATATATATATATGCCTGTTTATCATCTGTCTGTCCACCCTCTCTATCTTCTGCTATGCTTAACAACCTACTAAAACCATCAGACGTCGATCAAATCTAGAATGATGCACTGCAATGATACACTCACTGACCGAATGATTTATGACATTTTAATCTGGAGTGCTTTGTTCATCCGAGCAGAAACCAACTCAATTGTCTTGTACTGGCTGTATTTCTTGCAGACCTTTTATTTGGATGCATAAAGCCATCAGAAAACCAAGCAGAGCATGACACACATGCACACACACACACACAGTGAATATTAGCAGAAGTTGGACTGTTCAGCCATCTGCTCACAAACAGTCAAATTTGTTGGAGCCAACACTTGTGGGAAAAAGGTGGTCTATTTCTCGCTCTCTCTCGCTCTGGTTTTCAGACACCTGATGTCTTGTAATGTTATGTGTTGATGTCAAGTTATCTCCGTGTCTCTCTCTTTATGTATCTTTTACATTTCTCTCTTTTAAAAAAAAATGTTCAGTAGCCCCCAGTATCCGTCAATTGACCTCCCAAATTTTGGAATATGCGCTTACATCCCTCTCTCAGAAGACCTTTTTTTTTTTTTTGCCTTTTCGTCAGAACCACCCACCCGGACCTCCACTCTGATCCATCCGTGGTTTTGAACTTGCGCGGTTTGCTGACTTTTTACCCACGATGTCGCTCAACGGGGGGTCTGACTTAATGAGACACACCACCGCGGGCTGGCCTTAGCTTCGGTCCTCCATGTTGCTTCTCTTTTAAATATCCACCACCCACCCTGCCCTCATTTTTTGGGGGGAAAAACCAGATGAGAAAGGTGGAAATACTTTCATCGCCGGATCGCAAGCACCTTTTTAGTATTCGGGGGCTGATTCTAGTTTAGTGATGTAGGAAATCATTAGTCCTTACAAGTTGGTCTCGTGTTTCATGTGGATTTAAAAAATGAGTCTTGCCTCCCCCCCCCACCCCCCTTTGTAGGCCCCAGTAAACGCATATGCCTTTTCCTTTTCAAATGCTTACCATGACTACATTTACGAACATACACACGTACGTACTATACATTCCGAATATGTTCAACATACATTTTGATTCACTGGTGTGTGTGTGTGTGTCTCTCTCTCGCTCTCTCTCTCTGTCGGGGAGGGGAAGGTATGAAAGAGGCAGTTTGGGCAGTGCCCCATCCCTTCCCCTCCTCCCTCATAAGATCAATCATAATTAGGGCAGCCCCGGTGGCGGGTGCACACGTCACGCTCCACGTTGCCACGGCAACGCTGGTCCGTCCCAAGGAAAGGGGAGGCGAAGGAAGTGGCACACTGGCACTACGACGACATCAGCCGGCGACGACGTCAGTCGTCAAACGACTGATTTGAAAAAATGAATACAAATTTAAATCAATCCCCAACAAAAACAACAACACAGTAATTTACTTCCAAGCGATGGAAGTAAATTAATACGTCGGTTTGTTTTTGCCTTATCGCAGTGAATCTGTCGAGACCCGGGTGCGACGTGACATGAAACTGCCATTGGCGAGAGTTAAAAGCGATGATGTAAAACCCGGCGTTGGCGATAACATCGAGAAGCGGCCCAGGTTCAGGTCAGGGAAGACTAATAGGATGAGACATCTCTGTATTACGTGAGCGTATGATATGCCAAGTGTATAAGCCGGGAGGAAGGGGGGGGGGGGGGGGTTATCACACCATCGGTGAAAGACATCAAACGCGGCAGGTACACATACGCGGAGGTACAGTTGCACGTGTACACACATGCGCGCATACATGGGCTCACAAAAAACGACATTCGCGATCACACACTTTTAGACCCGGGGGGGGCGGCGGCATGTCAACTTATTTGAGTTAGGTAGGGGCCATAATGGACCCCCCCCCGTTCCACCTAATTTAATGGGATAATTCATATTAGGCTAAAAAAAAACAAAGCACTTTTCCATATTTGTTTATCCTCACTCATCTGAAGACGCGTACATTATCGACGCATTAACACAAAGGTCATAAATCAACCGCAAACAGAGAGCACCTCAGGGAAATGAGGAATGGTTTATGAGTATGAATTGCTTCGCCCCCTTTACACTCACAAGCGTAGGGCCGCTATTAAACATTAATTAATTATTTATGCGTATTAATGGAATTTTATTACAATCGTAAGATGGGTAATATGGTCAAGCAACAACAGAAAAAGAGTTAGCCTGGAGGAATGTCAACCAGGTCAACTGCCCAACAGCATTCATTGCTTCTGGGGGCTGTGGCCGGAGCTCAGTCCAGATCCCGCAACCTGTGGTATCTTTTCTCCTTGACCTGCCCTCCCTTCACTCCCTTAGTGACCTCTGCTGAAGCACTGGCTTCAACCCCCCCTGAGGTGCCCTTATTCGAATCCACCCCCCCAGCGTGCTTGGCTCCTCCATGGTCCACGGAGGCCATGGTTCAGGAGTTCCTTTAAGTGCTCCTTTCCTCCACTTTCTGCCATTTTTCCCCCAGGGTTAAAGTCAGTGTTTGCACCAGCCTGGGTAAGAATAGCTTCAACAGAAATATCTGAGTAGTATATCTGATAGTTTTGCCCTCATCCTCCCAAGTTGCAGGAAACACTCCCTGAACCTCATTCCGTTGTAGACGGGCCAAAATAATTTTCCATTGGCCTCTCCGACCTCACATTCACTCTGGACTGTGCTTCTACAACAGACATTTTTGATAATATGTCCTTTTGTTTACAGTTCCCTCTGCTTCTTTCTCACTGATCAGACTTCTGCCCTCAATGTCGGCTTTGCGGATATGCTGCCAGCTCCCTTGTTTGCGCTGCTTGACTTTTTTTTCCAGTTCCCATTGGCTAATTATTTTTTGAGTGACAGCTCAGTGCCCGGACATTGTTCAGTGCAGCAAGCACGGGTTTCGGTTTTGGCGGACACAGACATTATGAACAGAGGCACTGGGCATTCACTACCCACTAGCTAACTTTACTGGTTTCCTACAAGATTGCTAAATTGTAAACTATTGACTTTCTGAAACCATGGTAAAGGATAGGTTTTTTTTTACCTGGACCCTATTTTCCAATCATTTTGGATCTCTAAAGACTAATGCGGACAACCATTTTTGCAATTGGTCCAGTATTGAGCGAGTGGGCTTAAGCCGACAGCCGGCAAGTGGGCAGCAATGTAAAACAATGAACGTCCTCTAAAAGTGCTTCTTTTGACACCGAACGGCTCAGATTGTTATTATCAGTGTCTGGCAACATTATGGAAAGGATCCCTACAGAGAAATAAAACATTTGCCTTTCCTGCAAAATGACAGGAAAATAAGGTGAATGAAAAATGAAAAATGTATCCTTTAACTCACACTTGCTGCACTGAACAACTTCCCGGGGCACTGAGCTGCTACTCAAAAACACATTGTCCAATGGGGACCCCTGAAAAAAACATGGCCATGCAAAAAAGTTTCAGGGGTCACCTTTGTGAGGTCAGGTCTGGAAACAAATAGTCAGGCAGCGTAAACGATAAAGCTGGTAGCATAACCACAAAGCCGACAGTGAGGGCAAAAGTCTGATCAGTGAGAAAGAAGCAGAGGAAACTGTAAAAAAAAAAAAAAAGACCAAGTTTACACGATGACACAGATCATTTGTTTATTAGCATTTGCAAGTTTATTGCTGTTTATTGGGCTATGACTTGCCTGTTCATGTGGTTTGTTGTCTCATATGTCTTTGCTGCTCCCTTGTTTTTATCATTGTGTCTCTTTGTGTCTGTCTGTCTGTCTGACCTGCCCTATTTTTGGTATTTTATTTATTTATTTAATCATTTTTATCTCTGCCCTGCCACGGTTGTTAACTAACTCGCTTGGAAAAATAAAGGTTGATGATGACAAGTTTTACTTTTGAGATGCCATTTTTTCGGTTCAGTGAATGTTATTCTCTTATATTTGTTTGATATTTAAGAAGTGTTGTTTGATTTTGTCTGAGTCCATCATTTTTAACCCATTGACACATATCTTCTGAATCAAGCGTTCTCCAAGACAAAACACCCAAGACAAGAAGGCCCCCATGTCCTCCATGTACACCAATGGTGTTCTTGGGTTGCCAACATCACAGTGGCGATGCACATTGACAGCCTAATACAATTCTAACCAAAGCTCCCCAGCATCTGCTTCCACAATGCAGCTCTTAAAACAAGATGCTGGCGGTCTTAAAAGAGGCTATGTCCTGATTCTACGTTCCTCTAGGGGACATAGAGACATCCGGAACCCAGATGGGATTCCTCCACAGACGGTTCCCGGGCCCAAACCCTCCCTCCCCTGTACCCACGCTACACGCTTGGGCTTATCCAGGTCTATCTGGTAGATTCCCGCTCCCCCACCAACCATCTGAACCAGCCCACTAAACAGATGAGGATCAGTGGACAGCTCTGCTCCTCTTATCCCCTGAACTACCGCCAACCCCCCTGCGCGTGTGTCGAGCGTCCTGAACATGTGGCCTTTACTGGTCTGAGTGGAGTAAACAAGTACAAACAAGTAGTATCCTCTGCCTTTGCGCCAACGAGCACATTTATGAGCCGCAACCTTGTGTTTGAGGATGGTGTTTGTTATTGACAACACCGCCGATAGCCAGACGTCCATCCTTCCTCTTGTGGGAATTTTCTATCAGGCAGGCCAGACCTGGTTGAAGTTCCTCCAGTAGTAGAAGCAGTGTTGTTATCAGTAGTCAACATCAGAGCCTCACCCATAACTGTCAACTCTCCCATTTTACCCATGATCCTCCAGTATTTTACCCTTCTCTCGCGCTCCCGTCTCCGCCGTTTAAATATGTTCCCGTAAATCTCCTGCATTTTTGCCCTTTTGTGTTTTAATGTATATAATGCAGGGATGTTCACAGCAATTCACTTTCAAGGTATCTGATTTCAGGTATCCGACTCTGACCACCTAATTGTAGCCACTTACTTAATGTAGGAACGAGTTAACCCATTCGTTGTTGCACTGATATTTTAAAGCAAGTGGTTGTCAAGTGGTGATTTTAGGATTCCCTGTGTGTACCCTTGTCTACATGTAAGGGGTCTGTGGACAGTGGTAGTTGGACGACCCGGGGCGGGTGCCGTAAAATGTCCCTTATTTTCAAATCTCAATGTCGACAGCTATGGCCACCATCTCCAAGATTACCAAATAGTACTCAAAACTATCTGTTGGAGCTGTCAGATGCTTGCCTTCAAATATCACCACCAAATCTGGCACTAAGGTTCGGTTGGCGTTCCAGGGACAGATACCGCCACCAGTTGGTACTGGTCCGAAATCAAGTCCCCATTCTGGGGGACCATGTTTGTGTGTGTACTGCCCACTCCTAGACATGTTGGCTCAAGGAGAGGCCCAACCAGGTCCCAAGGGGCGAGAGGAGAGGGCGCTGCCCAAACCAGAGAGAGAGAGAGAAAGAGATGAATATTGCTTAGTTAATTAACTAATGT
The DNA here is from genome assembly GCA_030340625.1 of Merluccius polli. Taxonomy (NCBI): domain Eukaryota; kingdom Metazoa; phylum Chordata; class Actinopteri; order Gadiformes; family Merlucciidae; genus Merluccius; species Merluccius polli. The sequence continues at coordinate 398,616 of JAOPHQ010005696.1, forward strand.
ATCGCTTTGTTCAAATGCTTCAGCAGCACATTTTGTATATAGGTCCTGCTAATGAAGCCAACTGAATTGAATTGAGAGAAAGAAGAGTGAAGAGAGATAGAGAGAGAAGTGAGAGAGATAAATGTTTTTTGAGGTTATTGCTTTGCAAATGCTGGTCATGAAGCGTTCATGGAGGGAGAGAGAGAGAGAGAGGTCATTGTGCAGTATGTGGCAGCAAACTGCCACACCGCCGCCACACAAGTGTCTTTGCTGGTACATCAGCCAGCGCAGGTGTTATATGCTGACATGTCGGAGCTCTCTCTTGAGTGTGTGCGGTGAAAGCTGATTTAACCTGTGTGCCTTGATTACTCCAAGGCACCACAGGTGTGGTCCCATCAGCCGGACTCGGGCCAGCAGGTGAGGCTGCGACCAGACACACTCCGCGCAGTCGTAATCGAAAATCTGGCGTTATCAAGCCGCTCCACTGTATGTTTTTCCTGGGGATTTGAACTCATTATGGGTGGGTTTTGTATTCAAACAGAATTGCCCCACCGGTCTAGAGTACATGCTCCCCCAAGGGCCTCCGACAGACATGTTTGGCCAGTTGAAGGACAGGTCTGTTAATTAAGCAAGCAAGGAAACGGCACTCTTCTTGGAAAAGTTAATTAAGGATGTTAATAAAAGAAAAAAACTCAAAAAGTTCGTGGATAAGTACGTGGTGTGTGTGTGTGTGTGTATTGTGTGTATATGTGAGGCTAGAGCCAAGTTTGGAAATGCTGTTGAACTTGGCCCCGGAAAGAAAAAAATAATCACTCCCTATGAATGTGTTAAAATACAGAAATTACTACATTGATTGGGTGAAAATAGTCCCCAGTCGAGATCACGTCTGGCAGGTCGGATGCTGTTCGGGTTGAACACGCCTTCTGTGCACTAAAAGCTTTTCAGTTTTTTTTATGTGTTTTTTTTTTCCCCCGTTTATTTTTTCTTTTTTTCTTCCATTGGTTAGCAACGCTGTCGCCGTGGATTTTTTGGTCCAGGCTCCACGGGCAAGACAGGAAGGAGGGCTTGCTGTAGCGGCGATATCGTGTGGCGTTTTCCTCTTTATAACCGACCCCGACGCCGTATCCACTACCCACTTAACAATCAATGGGAATATGAATACACACAGAAAACACACGGAAAATGTCAAATTGCCACGGTCACCGTGTTACAGTGGTCATGTGTGTGCAGATCTGGACCACATGTAGCAATGTGTGTGTGTGTGTCTGCATGCAGGGGTGAATAATATAGTCAAGTGCAGTGGTTCCCAACCTTTGACAATACATATTACACATGCAGTGGCTGAGCAAAGAGTGCCAGCGCCCCCATTATACTGAAATATTACTGCAAGGCCATGGCTAGTGGGAAACAGTGGAAACACAAATTAACACAAAACATCAATGGAAAACATATGATGGGATGCACAAAGCGACATTATTTTTTAAATAATAACAAGCCATAATGCTATATTTACTGAACAATATATTTATAATACTTTTTTTTTCAGTGATCTATATACATTTTTCTAAATGTACATTGTAAATGTGTCTATTTCAAGAATAAAATCCCACCTGCAGTACCCTCGCGTACCACGGGATGAAAAACACAAATCGCTTTGCAAGCATTTTGCTAAAAAGTAAATAGCTGGGAGAAGGTGACTGGGCCGAGGTTGGATCGTATTTTGAGATTAGCCAAGTTCCTCTTCCTTCCTTCCTTCCTTCCTTCCTTCCTTCCTTCCTTCCTTCCTTCCTTCAATCCATCCTTCTGTCTTCATTCCAACTATTCCCCAGCGTCACCTTAAAGACCACAAGAAGCAGGTGTGGGACGAAATGGCGCTCCTGGTGTCCTTTAATTACAAACCGTGTGTGTGTGTGTGTGTGTGTGTGTTTATGTGTGTATCCTAGAGCAGTGTTTCTCAAATGGGGGTATGTGCGCCCCTAGGGGTACTTTGAAGGATTGCAGTGGGTACCTAAAAACATAATGTCCTTTTTATCGTTTTAATATCAGTGATGAACTATTGTAAAATAATGCCACCGTAATAAAATGTGTTTAATCTGAATAGCACCTTAATACAATGAAGTAAATTCTGAATACTGACACACAAGTTCAGTAACTCTTTCCAATTAATGACACAAATCGTGTGTCAAGTGAAGCACAAGCTCCTGTTTCTCACTAAACTAAACCATTTAATATTCATGTTTACACCAAATTAGGGCTGCAGCTAATGATTACTTTCATAGGCAATTAATCTAACGATAATTTCTTTGATTAATCATTTAGTCTAGAAAATGTCATAAATATTATTAAATGTCAAGTTACCAGAGTCCGAATTGATGTATTAAATTTTCTTGCTTTATCTGACAAGCAGCCAAAAAAAACCTAAAATATTCATTAATGATCCATGAACTAAACATTTGAATTTCGGAAGCATCAGGGAGCAAATGTTTGGTATTTGTACTTTGATAAATGAACTCAACGATTAATTGATTATAAAAAATTATATTCGCTGATTTTTTTTCCCTCATCGGCTAATCGATTAATCGTTAGGTAATCGTTGCAGCCCTACACCAAATAACACAAAATACGGTTGCTATAGCAACTGACGTCGTCAAGAGGTAGGGCAGGGAGTGTGGCAGAAGCCAGAAGGCTGCTGGTTTGATTCTTACTCGGCTCCTCCAGGGGAGCTAAACTGCGGAGGGTCTTCTCACAAAAACCCTCACCTTCCCCTTATGAAGAAGTCACATGTGAAAACCACATGTGAACGCCCAACATGTGATTATTTCACATGTGAACACATTAAATCCCACATTACGTTAAAGTTCACGTTAAATGTGAACTGAAAAAACGTAAACTTTTTGCACGTGTGATCTACGCATTTCAAGTACATGTGCGTTTTTCACATGTGGGGTATTAAAATATTCACAAGGCCTACAGGTAGACTGCGGACATTGGGGATCAAATCAATTTATTCATCATTATTTTAACGTTCTCTATGTCAAGGTCCAATCCTCATAAGAGCCAAGCCCTTTAGCTACCGCGGCTGTGTCAAAAGCAGTGAAAGCATATTAACGTTTGAATCATTTAGGGCTAAGAGGCCAGAGTATCGTTATGGTGTTTCTAATCGTAAGTCAATTACTAGTCCAACTTTTGGCTCCTTTTCGTAAGCTCAGTTGGGAAAATATTATGCACTCCAAGTCCAATGACTATGGTGGGGGATATGCTCAACATTCACATCTAAAATAATTATTTGGTATCAAATTGAAGTATTATTTTAATTATCACTCCCCACACCCCCAGTATGAGATGTCACTGTTGAAGTGCATTAATGTTAGTTATATCCCACCATTACTTGCCGTTTTCTTATTTTCTCCCCAAAATGACCCCGCCCACCTTCACAGCACAATTTTAAGTTAATTTACCCACTTACGGCATACCTAAACCCATACACTTGACATAACCTGCATTTTGCACCTCATGTACATTTGTTTGTTCATTTGTTTATTATTACATTGTGTTTATTGTTTGTCTATTCTATTGAATTTTTTTTTGCGTAGTTTTATTTCTGCAGAGAATGATGGGAGGGCATTTTCCTGAGTCTCTAAGGGCCGAGTCTTAGACAGTCCAAGGTACTTCTCTCAAGGACCGGGACCATTTATACTTGACTGTTGCGTTTGACATTTCAGGCTATATTTTGTGTGTGTATATATATATATGTGTGTGTGTGTGTGTGTGTGTGTGTGGGTTTATTATAATGTGATTTGGTGGCCATTTTTATTCAATACTATGAGTGAATACATTTCCCGACATCGGCGAAGATCAAACCCAATACCTCTCCTGAACCTTGGCAGTGTTCATGCTGTTCGAACTACACGACAACCAGGAAATATTAAAATGTCACCAAGATATGCTTCTTCACTCTCTTCACAGACTTCACAGTCTCTCGCTCTCTATTCAGATTAAACCATATATTTTTTTATTATATAGCATAATTTCCACAAGTCCTCAGGAATTGTTGCAGCAAAAATAGTGCCTGTGACATAAAATGTCTTAAAAATATCACATTGCTCACCCCGCACTTCGAAACATTGGGTTTTTGAAGGCATATTGGACACTGGAGTTTGACAACGTCATCAGCTGTTTTTGGTGATGTTTGGCAGATGAAGGGACAAGAGAGAACCACATTTACTTTCATTTTGATTTTGTGAGTAGAGGCAATGGTTAAGATGCACATGTCAGATCCAAATAACATTTTAAAAATAGATGGAAGGCCTACATGGGATCGTTAAACAACACATTGTTCCCAAAAATATGTATGTGATGAAAGTGTGTCCTGTGCCATTATTGGTCAAAATTCAGTCCTTAATCTCTGAAAATATTTAAAGTTAATCACATCTCACTGATTGTCAAATGTCCGTCGAACTCTCTGAAAACATCTTAAATTAAAATGTATTTATCACTAATTCTAACCCTAACTATTAGTACAAAAAAACATGTCAAAATTCCCTAAAGGTCTAAGCCTGTTTCAAGCTGTTTAAAGGTCGCCCTAATTGCATTATCAGTGTTTGCCCTTTCAATATACCATTTTCATTTTTACATTTCTTGTTAATTTTAGCTTGAAACACTTTGAGACATGGTTTTAATTACTTGCTTCATTAAAAACCCTTCCAACTAAAAAACTGATATAATTATGGTTACTGTTGTTCATCCTGCTGCATGGAAATATAAAGTTTGTAACTAAGTGAGTATAAGCTATACTTTATTCATCCCTAAAGAGGAAGTCATTTTCCACAACAGAAAAGTGAGAGAAAAAGAGAGAAAAGGAAATAAATTAAAACATGAATTAATACAAATAAATAAATGACGATGTAGCTCAAATAGAAAATCAAAATGTCAGCGAAGTGTTGTTTTTATTCAAATATAACACAACTTGGTTAGCTGCTGAATCGCCAAAGAGATTATAATATACGCTGACATAATTGCAATCAACGTGAAGCGCACACCCTTCACTTTTTCTTTGAAATGTTCAGCAAGAGTTTGAGTCACTCCTGTTTTGTGATTTGTGCTGGAACACAGCGCCCTGAGAATAGCACCCACGGGTGGCTTGCGGTCCGTCTCCATCCCCCCCCCCCCCCCCCCCCCCACACACACACACACACACAGTCCCCACAGTTTGAAAGATAGATGAAAGATGCTTTCTTCCGCCTTCGGCACACTGAGCACCAAACCACACCGATTCCTCAAGTGACCGGCTGAGCATTTGCCTGCAAGTGGAATTGTGTGTGTGTGTGTGTGTGTGTCATTGTGTTATTGTGTGTGTGTGTGTGTGTGTGTGTGGTAGTAGAAGTGGGAAATATGAGGAACATTAAGAAATAGAAAATAGAAAATACAGCATTGATGGTGATGGTGATGATGATGATGATGCGGGAAATGTCCCTATAAATAGAATTGCTTCGAGCACATATCCATTTTTCTGTCTTATGTTTTCATCTTTAGAAGTCAGTCTGTTACTATTTAACGTGTATTTGTTACGTTGACCTTTACATACGACGAGAAAGAAAATGAAACACATGAATTCTGCACTTAGTGTAACAGTTAGAAGAAGAAGAGCTGGAAGAAGTGAACGCTTTAGCAATGAAAAACCATGAAAAACAAACACAATCAAATCACAAAGAATGTAAAATATATTAAATAGCTGTGAATACATATTTGTTTTCATCAACTGACATTTAATTGAGGTTTTTTTCTCTTACTGGGTTGTTTCATTGAGTTGTATCGATTTGTTTTTTAATATGCTGTCTGCACATTTTAGAAAAAGCACTCTACCTTGTTGTTGAAAGATGCTAAATAAATGAAGCCTGTGATTTTTATGGTTACTAAAGATAATCATCAATCTCAACAGCAAATACAAAAAATAGGTAAAAGATAGAAGGAGGACAGGCATGGAGGATAGGCAAAGCCATATTTTTCTCTCGGCGAGGAGGACCTTTAGAGAACCATCGCTGGGAAAAGCAATCCTGGGAAATCGAAGCCATGCAACAAGCCACAAAAAAATCACTCTACGTGACTTTTCAGCCATTCATACATCTGTTTAATACCCCCCCCCCCACTGCCCATCTTCGTCTCCGAGTTTAACATTTGAACAGAATCCCAGTCCTCCTGCTCCTATTTGCACATGTCGAGTGTGTGTGTGTGTGAGGGGGTGGTGGTGGTGGTGGTGGTGGGGGGGGGGGTGAGTAGGTGGGCGGTGGTCCCACCTGGTTGCATGAAATATTCACCTCAAGATCGTGTCCAGAGGAGTGCGACTGTAAATTATTGAGCAGGAGGGCTCTTCTTCTTCTTCTTCTTCTTCTTCTTCTTCTTCTTCTTCTTCTTCTTCTGTACTCTGAGGCAGATTGGTGGACTTTACGACCGCCATGGCCGTTTGCGTCGTGCTTTCGGTGACGTCTGTTCAAATGCGTTGTGTTTCCTTGGGGGACAGGAGGGGGGGAATGGCGTTGCAGTACACTTCGATTCAATTTCATTTACATCGTTGGGTATAAAGATGTCGTTTTATTTATTTTTTTATTCGACTTCATTGAACTCAGACGTGTTTTTGATACGCTTGGCCCGGTGTGAAATTTGAAATTGACCGACGTTGGGGTATAAAATAGAAGCTATTGCAAAAGTGATGACAAATTTTACAACCGGAAAACAAGAGCCATATGCTATTCCTTTTGTCCCCAAGTGTGTAAATGTGTGTGTGTGTGTGTGCGTGTGTGTGTGTTTGCATATACAGGTATGTGCACGTGTCAGGAGCGTTGCAGAGTCTAATCCAGACACACACGTCCCCACGTTAACGTCACACACGCCCCCCCCGAGGTGCACCGCATACGATTTTGTTTCGCTAGCCTTACGATGACCTGGGGGACCTCACACACACACACACACACACACACACACACACACACACACACCGACACTGGAGGAATGAGCACCAGCTTATTGGTAGATACGTTTTAGAAAAACCTTGCTTGAGGAAAAAAGCGGAGACAGAGAGATAGAGAATGATAGAGTGTGAGCGAGAGAGAGAGAGAGAGAGAGAGAGAGAGAGAGAGAGAGAAAGAGAGAGAGAGAGAGCAGGGGGCGAGAGAGAGAGAGAGAGAGAATGATAAATGAAGTCCCCAGAAAGGATAGAGATCTGCGGTTAATGCAGTGAGGAGGGAGTGAGGGGGGGGGGGGGGGGGGGGAGGGAGTGGTGTAGAAGTTGGATGGACAGACGGTGGTGGGGGTGTTTGGGGGAGGGCACTTCTGTATCCCAATCACAAACCAGACTATAATAATAGTGACGATACTTTACTTGAATAGTGCTTTTCTCGGTACTCAAAGACACTTCACAACAAGACAAAATTCAGGGATAAAAACTAAACAAAATATCAACGACAGGTCCCACTAAAACGTGAGTCCTTCAAACCAGTTTAGCAGAGGGTGGTGGTGGTGGTGGTGGTGGTGGTGGGAGGGGTGCAGGGAAACACCTCATTGCCGCCCCCCCACCCCCCCCCGGCAAAAGCTTCAATACTTGAAGTGAGAGAGTGTAAAAAAACCCTGGTAGACCCAAAAAGTTTGAAGTCCTCCTTCGAGTTTCCCCCCCCCCCCCCTCCCCCGCCCTGCAGCTGACTCAGAAGAAAAGCAAATTCTGTTTTAAGTCTCATACGGCCGCACTTATTTTTTTTAATGAAGTCTGAATTTGGGATTCAGGTGGTGGGGGGAGGACGTCGAACCTGAAGTGCTGACGGCGGCGATAGACGGGCCGAAATTATCGCCTGACACGAACCGTAAAATTGCCCTTTCTTACCGCCGAACGTCGGACGACGCTCATGTTCTTTTCATAACGTACCTCCCCGCCGCGAAGGTATGTGGTTTGTCATCTTAAACAGTTAAAAGGGAGGTATATGCTGTATGTAAGGGATAATCCACGACGAGGTGTGCGTTTATCGAAAAATAACGCACGACGCGGGGGGCTGAGAAGGGATTTGCGTCTGCTAATATAAGGGTGTCGATTCATACTTTGGGGTAGTTCTGTACCCAGAAGTACTGCTTTGTGTGTTCCTGGAAACAAACGGCAAATGACCGGAGAAACGTATGACCGATTATTCACATGAGTGTATGACACATACAGAACCAGGGACGGGCTGGCCATAAGGAGGTTCGGGAGATTTCCCGAACGGCCGGACGATTTCAGGCCGAGCCGTCTGGCCGTAATATATATATATATTTTATTTTGTATTTTTTTATTTTGTGTATTATTATTTTTGGGCCGGTCCAGATTATTGGGCCGGTCCAGGACTGTCATAATACGTCGGTCGTAGGTCCGGTGTGCGCTACAATCGCGCACCCCCCACCCCCCGTCAACAATCGCGCACCTCCACCCCCCCCCCCCCCCCCCCGCCCCCCCCGTCAACAATCGCACCCCCCCCTCAACAATCACGCACCCCCCGAGCCAAATGTTGTTCCCAGCCCACCCCTGTACAGAACAATAGGAGTACCGCACGAGAATGAGCAGTGAACGAGGTGAGGACGCCGATGAGAAAATAGCCTAAAAAAAAAAGAAAAGAAAAGAAAAAGCGCTCCAGTTATACATGAAGTCACACCACATTAGCGTATTTTGTTCGTGGCTTTCGCGCTTTCATTCGATTATTCGCTCTTCTCGTTCTCCTTTTCTCTTTGGGTGGTTTTCTGGTTTGTTGTCTGTAAGTGTTTGGGGCGGCGGGGAAAAAAAAAAAAAACCTGGGGACATTGGTACTGAGGACATTGGTATTGAGTCTACATCTAATGGGTTATAAAAAAAAGACAAGAAAAGGCGTCGATGTTCTCCAGTAGAGGGTGACGCG